>VXBL01004242.1:1338732-1402456 GCA_013400195.1 Aramus guarauna | reverse complement strand
TTTTTTTTTTTTAGGAATACATTCAGTCTCTTTTAAATTTAGCTTGTTTTTAAACTCTCTTGCAATAACACTGAGGTCTAGAAATGCCTCCGCCTTTAAGTTAAAAAACCCCAGATTCTCCCAGGCAGGTAGGATGTCAAAAAAAAAAAAAAAAAAGCAGCTCATTATAAGACTTGCTGAAAACACAAGGAACTAACAATACTGAGCGCATCTACACTAGTGTTTCAGTTGGGCCCTTTTGAGACAAACCTCCCCGTTGCTCCCACTTGTTCTGCGCTCACATTACGGAGTAGCCTCAGAGCGCATGAACAGGCATTCACCCACTGAACAAGACCTAGTCCAAACCAGCCATCCCCCAAAACGCCCCAAACATGACTGCCAGGTCCTTGGCACCAACTGATTTACTGTGTAGACCATCTCCCACCAGGCCACGCTGCTTGCCAGGGTACGCAGAGCCACTGTCTCCTGGGCTCCTCCACGGGTAGCTCGCTCTCTGCTGTCACCCATTGAGAGTCATTTTATGGTTCGCATCTCCGTGCCCACTCCTGGAACAGCACAAGTTTCATCGTGCATCCGTTTGCGTGGGAGGACAAAAACATCAGCCTGATTTATCACATGACCCTTTGTTAATTCCATTAAAGCGGTAAGAAAATTAATTGAAAGGGTTAACACACATCTGTAACAGGCTATCCTGGTTATGACATTTACTTTCCCTACCACAAGCGAGTTATCCGGTCTCTTCTCTAGAGTAAAGATAAATGTCAGCAGAGATCAACAATCATGTATTATAAATATACAATGCATAATTTTTTTCTCCTGCTGTTTTGAAGCACTGAAACTGCTTTAGATGACAGGCATGAAATATTTAGAAACTGTTGGAATAGGATGTTCTGAATCCTCCTAAACTTCTAATAACTTGCAAATCGTGCTGTCACCCACAGGACAGCACCAGGAAGGTGCCTGTGCCAAGCACCAACAGCCAAAAACCAGCTCGACTCTTGCTGCACCAAGCAGGTACCATTTCTCACAAAGCAGGTGCTGTAGCTGTTGGGTGTCACTTTGTTATACCTGGACAGTGGAGTATTAGATGCAAATCTGCGGAATCGTTATCTGAATTCAGTAAAAATCTTACAGAGAGCTCTCAGTTCAAACGACGTTAACTTCTCACCGTCCGGAGAAGCGCACACAACCTGCACGGGCAGGATCTGCTTTACAGTAGGCACACATGTGCTAGATAGCTGTTGTTTACTAGGTCATGTTGATTTTGCTTTCAGCTATGTTTTCTTAGGCACCCACGTCTCCTCATGTAGGAGTGCCTTAGAAATTACAAAATATTACTCCCACTCAACATGCACTCATGTGTGTATACATTGGGTTTGTGTGTACATAGCTATAGAGATGCCCACCATAAATAAACATTTGCATCCATGAGCTTTCAGAAAAACAAAGGTATTTTTCCATCCCTTCACGGGAAAGTACCGCACCTGAAATGAGGAAAAGCTACAGCCCCACTGCTTTCTTCCATCCCCTCATCCCAGCATAATTTTGGGATCCCAACTCCTCCACACCTCACTACCGAAGGGCTCACGCTCAGCACAGCCCTGTCGGCCACCTCTCTCCTGGGGCAGATGGAAGAGCAAAAGGGGGTCCTGCCCCGCTGAAAGCCTTTCCGTGTAATGCAACTCACTTGCAACTCAGCATTTCCCCACAGAGGGGCCTCCAAATGCACGGATAATTTCACTCTTCTTCCCTGCCTCGGAAGCATCCCTTCTGCTAGCTGTGGAAAAGCCCAGTTTCTTGGAAAGCAGCAGATTCTTGCTTAAGATAGGAATTCCTGTTAAGGAAGCTGATCCCGATCAAGCCCTTCCCTTCTGCCCCGACCTCCACCCCAGTTTAGGAAATTCACCTTCCTGGAAATGCCTTGGCTATAAATACAGCCATAAGAACAGCCCGTGACATTTTTCCCTTTGCTACACAAACTTTCCGTTTGCCGAAATCATCCCAATGAAAACCATCGTAGAATACAAGCTGGGGAAAGCGGCGCTTTGCCAGAGAAGCGGCGCGGGTGGCAGCAGGCGATCCGCAGGCAGACCGTCGGCGCACACCTCGGCACGGAGCTACCTCACGTGTGGATTTGTGAGACCGTAATATAACCTATCCTAAGGATTCACCCCCTTCCCCGGCACCCCTTGTGCTCGGGACCCTTCTCCCTCCTCTCACCCCCCCTCGCTGTCACCCCAGGTTTGTTTCATTTTGTAAGCAACGGCTTACAAGAAGCCACTCGGCGGAAGTTATTAACGCCGCTTTGGTATGGGGAAAATCTCATTAACGTCAGCAAAAGGAGGAAGAGTTCTGAAAAGCTCCCAGCTAATTTGCTTTCTTTTAATTTTCTTGCAATTACAGTAAGCAGTGTAGCGCTCTCCCAATAAATGAGTCTTTAGCATTGTGGCAGCAGTCTTCTCCCCGAATCAATTCTCGCTCAAACTTTTAACCCTTCGTTAGATTGCCGGAGAGGAGAAATGACTGTGCGAGGCACCTTCCCAGAACAAATGGATTTCAGACATTTCCAGTAATTTATCCACTCGGTGGAAAATCCCTGTTTTGGCTGTGCTTTTTTTTTTTTTTTTTTACTTTTTGCTTTGCAGTCATCACAGCAGTACTGAGCTGGTGCTTCCCACATCCTTTGCTTGGTATAAATTAAGTTTCTCTTACAGTAAACACAGTTCCTAAAGGCTGCAATCCAGTTCTTTTCTGAAAAGAGGTTCAGTGTAGCATATCCCACACACTGGCTGATTTTTAAAACTTGCTGTGTGATCTATTTTCCCTTACTGCTTTCGAAAGTTGAAGAGCAACAATTCTATTTCAGACTGCAGCTTATTATTTTTGCTCCACTGTAAAAAAAAAAAAAATTAAAAATGAAGGAAGAATGTTGAAGAATGTTTAAGCATACAGTCTGGAGGGTAGTAAGGGAACAAAGTTTTGGTTTAATTTCTTTGTTTTTAAAAAAAGCAAAAGTTGTCCTCTATATAAAGTAAAATTAGATTGATTTTTCAACCACTAAAAATGTTACAATAAAGCCCAACACCAAAATTTCATAGTGGCAGGTTTTCAATTAGAATGGAAAAAAGTTTGGGGCTTTTTTTGCTAAAAAAAAAAAAATTTGGAGAAGTGGAATTGTGGAGGGAAATCATGTTCTGATTAGCTCTAAATGAGATCACTTATCCACATCAAAACAAGTCAGGGAAGTCCAAATACCATCATTATTTGATGGCTCTTTCAGTCAATACTTTTTTTTTTTTTTTAAATTCTCAGCTGTGGATTCATCTAAGAATGTTAGCTTTCCATTTTAATTAAGTTTCTGATCGTCAAGGCTCCAACTCAAATCTTTACAGTATCAACCCTAAAATCTAAAAAAAAATCCCAACCCAAAATAAAGAAGAATCTGTTATTTTTTCCCCCGCAGTTTGACCACTGTTTTTCACCCATTCCCGTGGCAGCACGCAGGGGAAGCAGGGACAGCAGGAGCCCCCAGGAGGGAACAGATCTTCTGCTCAAACATTAAGAAGTCCCTGCCCAGGTCCCAACAAGCACTGCGAACCTCCAGCCCTCCCAGTTGAGCACACTGCTGACACTGGAGTGGAAAGAAGGGCCGGATCAAAGTGGCACGAGACAAAAAAAGACCTACCTGTCCTGGGGACTTCATAAAGGAAGAAGAAAAAGCCTGTCCTGGCACATGGTACAGTACCCTGATTTTTTTGCAGAGCTCTAATCAAGCACACCAGAACATATGAAAAAACATTGTATTGATTAAAAATTACATTACACGTGGAAATTAGGTGGTTAATGAACTGATGTTTGACTAGACTCTTTGCTGAGCACATTTCAGCCAAGGGAAGCTTCTTGCACTGATTCGCAAGTTGCAGAAAACCCCACTGCTGCCAACATTTGAAAATAATTAAGTAGGACCTTTGCTGTCTGTGGAAAGAAAAGAAGCCAATAAAGACATATTTTTAGCTTCTTTTAAAGAATATTTGATCATCACAGGCTTCTTGCATGGATAAAACTGTGTCTGCGCAATGAAAAAAGGTATCCACCAGTACATACGTCCATGCACCAAGCACCATGCTGAGAAACGTTTCCTGCATCATTTATAGCTACTCTGCAAACTTCATAATGTATGCGCGGATAAGCTATACCGAATGCAGGATACTGAAAATGTCTCATTTGTCCAGGTCAGTCACAATCACATAATTAAATGATAGCCATAGAGAAATCTTCACTCAAACCGAGGACAGTAGGAGAAGGTTCATTTTCTTGTTTGTTAGAAACATGCCCATCCCATTTACAACTGAAATCCAGGGGCGATGGGGATTTTCCATGCTTAGAAACCAAGAAATACGAAGTGTGTTAGGCAAAGCAAACTCTCAGGATTTCACTGGAAAGTCACGCAACAAACCCCAGGGTTGACACCCCAGCAGAAGTCGCTGTCAGGAACCAAATGCCAGCTCATGTCTTCCTCTTGGCTATGGAGATAGGAAGCCATCACAAACACAACTCTTCCTTTCCACTCATCAATACTCCACCCTCGGAGTCAACAGCATTTCAAAACAAACTCCATTTAGCCACAAAAGCATGGGGCACCGAACAAGCACATCTTCTGTCCCTTCTTGCCACCCCTTCCCTCTCATGACCTAGAGCTCCTCAGCTGACAGGAACATTAGAAAACCCCTTCTGTCACAAGGCCAGAAATTTCTGCTCTCATTCAGAACACCAGGCTTGCTGTGCTCCTAACAAAGCGGTGTTCAAAACAAGCGTTGGCATGTGCATTTATGTGAAATGACTGAATGGCCCCGCAGGTTGATAAAAGGTTCTGGAGTCTTTCACATACAACTAAAGTCGTCGGTTTGAACCCAACCCGGATCAGTGGTGTCTGAAACTGGCTGCAGCTGGAAGACTGCTGGTGTCCTATCTAACAGCTGGTAGCATCAGTAACTCCTGGAAGACAAAAATACAAGCTGTTTGGGGTACTTTGTACAGAGACATCAAGACTTGGAAAGGAATGAATGTTGAGTTTCCTTTCGGTGTATGCTGTTTGTCCCACCAACGCAGTCTGCAGTGCTAGCTGGTAGGCTCTTTAGGCAGATACAAGGCTTGTCATGGATTGTGATAGACCCTCCACAACTAAGTTTTAATTGAAAATCTCCATGTTACCATTTCCTATAGTCCTGCAAACCATCTACCACAGCCTTGTGAACCGTAGCTTGTGGATAATGCTGATGTCTCCAAGAGAACATGCTAGAAGAGTCCATTCCTCCCACACCATGCAATAAAACCCTGCTAGTGTTAAAACTGAAGATCATTCCTGAAGAAATAATTAAAACAACCAACAAAAAACCACAATAAAAACCCAACACCACTCATCTGTAATCTGCCCTTCCCTTCATCTCCCAAGGCCATGACCAATTCTGCCAGTCAAGTTTCCCATGAGAGCTCAAGGTTAGTAAAGTCATCCCCCTGCAAAAGGTAAATGCGAAAACATAAGTTCCCCTATCCTGTTTGCGTACAAACACTTAGCTTAAACAAAGCAAAACTGCATCCCTGCTGCTATAGCTCCCTCTGAAACTCACTTCTGAGAGCAAGGGCCTCCAACCAGGCCACAGTGGGACCACCCCACAAGATGAGGCAAACCCAATCGTAAAGTCCTTATCAAACTAAAGATGGTGCAGGTTAGACCTCATTTTACTGGGATCTTCAAACCGGTTTAGTTTTAGCCCATTTTTACAGCCTCATGCTGACCACCTTAAAAATCTTATTAACCTGATGAAAAGCGCTCCTTAGGCCCTACTTTCTGAACAGTACCGAGCTGCTCGTCAGCCCTTACCAAAAGGACAGAGAAATAAAAAGAGTGATCCTCCCCGTGCGAGTTCCAGGCTTTGCTCCCGCCTCGCTGAGGCGGCAAACCCTGCTGGCTCGCTCCCGTTCACACAGCCCTGCACATGCTCAATAACGCCATTGATTTTGTTTGTGCAGGCAGCGAGAATCCAATTTTAAAAAGCCACATTGATTCCCACCCATTAAAAACAGAGCAAGCCGCAGTATTTGCTAAATGGATAGAAAAAGACTGAGGTCAGGGTGGAGGGGTGGGAATAATGTCATTACCCCGAGCTCGTTCTGAAGGACAGAGAATTACAAAAATGGACAATAAAGTAGTAACTGTTTGACTTTACATTATTTGTTGTAGTTTCTAAATTACAAAAATAGCAATTCAACAACAAGGGAGTACCCAGGCACAGAAACAAGGGATGCACAACGGAAGGCATCCAAGAGCATGTAGCTGTGATTAGTTGCATTTGGAGCATGAAGACACGCACGCAGCAAGAGAGGGCACAGACGCAGGAACCGAGAGAGAAGCCCTGCGAGTATCTGCGAGGGCCGTGTCTGCTTTTCAGTTCTTTGTTTTAGCACATTAAACAAACAGAGCCATCACACAGGTCACTGAGGACCTTCCTTCTGCAACTGTGGCCCCAGCTGCACTGCACACAAAAACTATCATTATTCTCTAATGGCTGCACCTTTTGGACAATGATTCAGTGCCTTTTTTTTTTTTTTTTCTCCTTTTGTTCAGTGCCACTTAGTCTTTCGCTTCATTTTATGTTTTATTTGCACACTCTTGAAAACTTCATGTAGTGACTAAAAATTCATGAGGAAGCCATAAGCAGGAGCCCCTGCCCCCCCCTCCGTTTTCTAACCATAGCAAGCAGCTAAGTAGGTACTGGGCATATATCGGTGCTGCTGCAGCAGTGAGGGGGTGGGAGAAGCTGCAGGGTGGGGAGGGCGATGGTGCTGCAGCCCTGGGGGTACTTCCTCACCCCAGATCTGGGAGCTCAAGCTACAGATGGTGCCAACGTAGGGCACCGCAGCTCATCAGTGCTCAGCAAACATATCCCAGAGCGCAGACACCCCACGCTCGACACGGTGGCTGTGCTTCGGCTCGACACCGTGCACTACGCGGCCGTCAGCCTGCACGCGTGTTGCAGAGCAGTCACTCATCTCTTCAACTTCAGCCCGACGATGTGAACAGACAAGTGCTTGCCAGCATTAGTGAGGCTTTCATAATTGGTCCCAGCTGGTTAGTTGTAACATGCCTTGTTGTTGAGCAACTACCTACTAACGCTGTCAGACATCCCCTGGTTGCATAAGAAGGGTTAGTATCATTATTAATTACAGGCTGCCACCGGCCTGTGCCACGCTCTGCAGATAAGAAAGCCTTTAAGCTCCCGGTCAGTCAAGGCCTTGTTGGAAAATCTTGTGCCAGCTTCAAGGAAAGCAAGCTCAGACTGTAGCCACAGCAGCCTCCCGTCCTTCCTACCACGCTATGGTTCCTGCAGAGGTCCTCTCTCCCCTCTGGCTCCCGCAGGGTCTGCTGCCACGGCCAGCTAGCTGCCAGCCCTCCTGCCACCGCACCGGCCAGCACGCAGAGCCCTGGCTCCCACCTGCACTTCTCCGGTGCGCACGGGTACGTACAATGACACCATGGCAAACACTTCAAAGCATCGTGAAGAAACGTACCCCAGCGCCCAGCCACACCACTGATGAAAACCGTGACAGCACCAAATACGATAGCGTGGCACAGCTTCAAGCATAACCTAAAAGCTAAGCAAGACAAGGCAGTATCAAGTAAATGCATTGTTCCTGGTGTGGAAGGGAAATGCACAACAACTTGGATCTCTCAGAAGGCAAAAGCATGAGGGAAATAGAACAGAAGTGGCTATTTTGCCAGCTACTTGAGCATACCAACGGCTCTGAAAACTTAAGGCAATGTCTGCAACCATCCCCACTCCCCCAGCCGTCACTTGCCATGCAGTTTGATCTGTACAATACAGAAAGTCATGCGGTTTCTGCAGAAAACCAAGCAGCATCCCCTTCTTTCTTTCTGCCCTTCCACAGGGCTACTGTGACAGACTCCTTACAATAAAGTAATGACTATATTTACATTCTGCACATAGGATTCTCACATGAGGTAAAATGCCATTTTGTAGCCAGTAATCAGGTCCTGCGGCCCCAGGCTAAGAGAAGAGCTGGAGTGTGTCTAGGAGCTAGAGCTCCAGGGTTGCTCAAAAGCACAGACCTTGAACTGGAAATGAGTCTCTTCAAACCCCACATAAGACCACACCGCAGAATTAGGCTGAGAGGAGCAGTCCATGTGCCTGTACCGGCTGTCTAGAGCAACTCTGGCCTTTGCCATCCTCATCTTTCATCTGAGCCAACCTCTCATGCTCTGGGTTTGCTCCTGCTTCTTCCCTATCCAACTTCTACTTTGGCTGCCCTTCAGAGCCTGAGAAGGGCATCAAGGTGCTAGGAAAATGCCCTGACAGCTTACAGGTGGGAGAGGTGCTGCTGCACTTCCTGAGCAGAAGGAGAAGGCTGAAGGCTTGGGCTCGTTCAAGGTCCACGTAACAGGACTCTCCCCACCTGTCAACAGTGTCTTGACGCTCAGCTGCCACATGCTGCAGACCGATCCTTTTTCTAAGACGTGAGCTGTCTCCCCACGCATGCCCGATGCCTCTGATAACCATGCAGGAACAGAAAATACACTGCAACGCTTCGTACCCGCTACCACCATTCCTCATTTTAGTGTAGCAATTCAACACATGCTTTAATGTTACCCGTGTCTCTGGAAGCCGAGAGGGCCATTCACATAAGCTTAGTTTCTTTTGCTAGATCATAGGTACTGATACTGGAAGGTAAATTCTCTAAATCCAACGTAAACGTTTAAAGTTTATTCCCAAAGGATTTATCTAGACATAAATATACAGATTAAAAACAAGAAAGACTTCGGGGGCTTTTTATTACCTTCTAAAGTAGCCAGGCACATGGATATTTTATCACTCTTTTGTATCTGCTTTCTTCCAACTGCACAGTTCAGAGACTTCATACAGATCAGAGGCAAAGTTCAGACTAGCACTGACAATTTCATTAAAAAAAAAAAAAGAGAGAGAGAATTGTGTTTTCTTATGTTCTCTGCTCTTTTATTGCTATTTTCAAAATGAAGAACAGACCCTATCAAAGTGCTAAGGGCTGAAAACATAACTCTAAACGATACAGGAAACCCAACTTTGTGCCAATCCATTTTTATCACCTCTTTGTGGCCATAACAAAGCTGAGAACAAGAGCTAAACAATAGAGGGGAAAAAAAAGAATAATTTCAACATTTTTTTTTTTTCCTGAAAGTAACATCGGTGACAATAACAAGAATCCATTCAAAAGACAGAATGTTATCTTCCAACCCAGTTAACATGCCTTTCTTTTGCTCATTCATTGTATATCTTACACATCAAGCTGTATTTTGACCTCACTTACAAAGGAATATGTTTGGAGCCATCGCATCTCTGTACGCATATTGGCATTGCTAAGTAAAATACAGCCCATGCTACCTTTCCCTTCCCTGATCCCTCACACACCTGCCAAGAGGAGATAGGTTATCAAATGAGCCTCCAGAAAGCATTTCCAGAAACAATAACATGGCTATCTTCTGCTTTTGCTTGTGCTCATGCAACCCTCCAGAATCCAGTCTGCTGATTTAAGTGGCTAACAATGATGGAAGCCGTGTTTTTGACAACTATGGGGATGAGATTGCTTAGGTGAGCTTTTATTTTTGATACAGGTCCTTACTATTACTTCCTTTTACCTGCTGAAATCAACTGGCAGCATTTCATCATTAACTTTTTAGCATAGTAACCAGCAAATTCAGCTAGCCTCAGCTGAACTTGTTTACCTTTTAGCTTTCATCTGTCCCTCTTAATATTGTTGTGACGATCAAATGAATACTCCATTTTCCCTTTGGAGGATTACTCTGTTTGCCGTCTCCCACTGGCAAGTAAAACACTCTTAAGACAAAATAAATTGAAACTTTTTTTTAAGCCACCAGATACTCCTACCACCCTAGACTTTCTTCCGAGTGCACAGCTCTGCATGGAAGCAACTAGATGAAGCACGAATTCTTACCATGATGGACCCAAAAAAGGCCATCCCGCTTTCCTTCTGCACGCCAGCTGCCACATTAACATGTGCGCTAGCCCTTATGGGCACGTGTACCATTATACTCTCCATTACCCTTTTGTTTAAGGGCCTCAGCCACAAAAATCTTTGTGCGTTAGATGCTGTAAACACAGCCCCACGGCATCTGAGGAGCCCAGCATAAGGTAAATGGCAACAGACACCTACAGCTAGGCTGGAGAGGATGAGGAGAAAACATGGTGTTGCTCAGCAGTATTACCACAGATGATCTAATCGTACGATCTGTACGTACTGCAACTCATTACAGTACTGCTCCTCCTGTTGTCAAGTTAACTCAAACATTGCTAACTTTTCCTCCTCTTGCCTCTACATGAGCACAAGCATCAGCTGCTGGAACAGACAATTCTTCTCCTCTAAAGGCTTCAGCTGGTGAGCTTCCCAGGCTTGGGAGCTGCCCAGGTCACCAGGCTTATCTGAACACTGCCCCAAGCCTCCCACAAAGGTAGAAATTCAGTGATGACACCATGAAACTTTCAGCACTTTTCATGTCTCACCAGGCCTTGAGTACTACACTCATGCTTGAGAGCCTCTGCTTTGAACCAGCTGTGAATGGCAGTGGTTGGCAAAAAACCCCAAACAAAACAATTAAAAAGTTAACACAACTCTTTGAACCATAAAGTTTCTGATTCAGATTCAGGCCAAATCCCACACATCTACCCTGCCTCCATCCCTAAGCGGGAGCCTTTGGAGACAGACAGCAGGTTTTGTAGGAGGTAGAAGTCAGCTACTCCCTGGCTAATGCCAACCCATAGTCAGGGACAGAGGGGAGCAAACCTGAAGGCGCACCCAAGCATTGATCCCCTGCAGTCACAAAATAAAGGCAAACCCCATATGCACAACATAACCTGTGTCTCTGCAATTAAAACAACATCTACAATTACTTCTGTCTTTCAAGAAAGGGAAGGCAGAAGTCAAGCTGCCACTCAGGGACTCACAGTTTACTTTCTGGCTCATTGCAGGAGAAGCACACTGTCCTGTTTGGAAATCAGCTATCTCTGTTTTTGAAGTCTCTAGATAGCAAGAAGGGTGAAATCTCATCTTCTTTCCTTCTACAATCTTTCCTTATATGGGGAAGAGTGACTTCCAGGTAAGCATTGCCCATAAGAGGATTTCTCCTCTGCCCGTCCCCTCTCCAGGTTCCTAGAGCCACTTCCCTTTTATTTATTCCTCTCAGAAGCAAAAATTTCTCATAGTATATACACACATGCCTCTCTTCTGCCTTATTTTTTTTTTCCCTTGTAAGGCACCACAAAATAACCATTGCATGACCTACCCTAAAAAGCAAAGGACATTTCCTTGACCTTCCTCCTTAAACAGGTAACAGCTGTGGCTCTAACTCAGCTTAAGTCAGGCCACAAAATTAGTGTTTTTCAAAAAAGATAACCACTCTCAACTGCTTGACAGTTGCTCTTTTCCCCAGCGTGACCTGGAGTAGGAGGCAGTTACTGAACCCTCACCTGAGAATTAGGTGCCTTTACATTATCTTAGTCTAATTTGAAGCATTCGTGCAGCAAGTGGCTTGAGAAGTTAAGATAGAAACTTTGGGGACTGAAATCGCAGCATTCAGGGGTCTGAAACTGGGGAATGTATAACCCTATACTAATTGTAGTATCTTTAGGTAATTTCTCTCTTCTGGTAATGACTCATTCATTTATAAACCAACATCAGTCACTTTTCTAACCTCCCTGCCAATAAGCAGCAGAGCAGAAACACTTTCCAATCAGAAAATGCTCTTCAGAGTAATACAGCTTTTCAGTTCCACTGTGCTGGGGCCTAAAACTTGTGAACCTAATGAATGCACAGATGTACACATTAAGCTTCCCCCATGTTACACTTAAATCTCTTGCTTGCAGTGAGCAAATGTACAAGGGGAGGCAAAAACCTGATAGGATTTAAATATGTAGTACTTGAGCAAAGCATCCCTGAAATCCTGTGCAAACTGTGTTGCTAATGCTGCTTTTTCATATTCAGAAGCGCAGATGATGAATCTCACTACTTGTAATTCTGATTTTCGCACCCAAGCACCCATCTCATGCCAACAACCCCTCACCTCGTTCTGCTTCTCAGCAGCCACTGTTGCTATTAGCCAGCTACTGCCCTGACCCAAGCAAGTGTTGAGGGAGAGGGACATGGAAAAATCACACTCTAGTGTGTGACCGCAGTGCCTTCTCCTTCATTGACCACCTATCTCTGGAGTAACGTCCGTGGGTCACCGCACTGCTGTTCCTATGAGCAGCTACTGCTGCTCTGCCATTGGAGCTGAAAAAAAGAGCACCCTTTGCCCGCTCCGTTTCCTTTGCACTTGGCGAGGAAGCGACTTGAGTGGGAGGAGAGAAAGGAGAGCAAACACAAAACCACAGAAGTAAGCAACTAGGAGCAGAGACCAAACTTTATGTCTCTTATATACACGCAAACAGTGGACTCTGCAGCCAGCCCTTGTCATGGCCCCGCTAATTCTACCGTCACTCACAAGTATCGCTGCAGAAGCAACTGCCTGTCACCGTACTGAGCTAGGTTATTTCCCAGGCCGTGTTCTTAGCACAGGTATCTTTACCAAAAGACAGTACGTCTTTTATGTACTACAGAGATGGAGTGTCAAGCGCTACAGCCAATAGCTGCAATGGGAGGGTTTTGATTTCTCTTAGGTAAATAGCTCTTTTTAAATAAAACAAGCTAGCCATTTGTAGCTGTTTCAGACCTGCCCTGGTATGGTAAATATGAGTGTGACCTTGATTTTTCACATAATTGCATCAGGCTGCAGCCTTAAAGGGACTTATTGTGCTTATAAAGCTTGAGAGAAGAAAAATAGACAGCAGGAAATCCTGTGACAGGCTTATTTTGGTGATCATGTGAGAGAGATGGTAGCAAGAGAAAAAAAAAACCTCCAAAAAAACTCTAAACACAAGAGCACCTGTGGCCAACCTGCAAGTGGAGAGACTGAGACTTCCAAGCCTCTCGCTGACCCTCCTGGCATTACCAAAATTACTCTGGCAGCGAGTGCAGAGAAGGCAGGGATTAGTTTAGGATTCAGCACTGGGTTTAAAAAAAATCAGTTTGTGGATGTTTACGTTGGGACTACCCAGATGACTTCAGGTAGCAGTGTGATACAGGTAATGGAGTCTATTTGCACGCTGCAAGCTCCTCTCTGCAAGCCTTCTTGAAAGCACGCAGGAACTCCAGCCCAGCCACATTTGAAGAGTATTTGTTTCCAAACCAGAAAGTGTTGCTTTTGGGGCACTCAGCCCCACGCCTGGGACTGCATGGTACTGGGTGGTGCAAATGTTCATGGAGGGAAGGTGTGCTTAAACAGGAAAGTTATTGGGGAGAAGGGGTGGAGGGCAAGGGGGAAGAGGAGTGCTGTTCTCCAAAATCGTGTCCCTCCAGAGCTCGTGTGGACAAAAGTGAGGAGCTGTCCCAGCATGGCAGGACGACTGTGCCAGAGCTGGTGGTCAACCCCTGGGCCCTGGGCAGCAGTCCTGCTGCTGCTGCTCTGCTCCTGCTGCCTGCCCGCACAGCAGTGCCTGGGCCGCGGGCAGCACCGCCGAGGGTGAATGGGGCTGCCTGCATCCAGAGGGCTGCCTTTCCCTCCGTAGGGATCACTGACACACTTGAAAGCTGAGGCAACCTTGGGAAAATGCTCTTTTATTAGAAGAAAATTTGCATTTACATTCTTTTTCCTGTGTTTTGCTTGCTCTTTTGCACAACTACCATTTTCCTAAAAGAGGGATCTCTGTTTAGCCGTTCACCTGCTCCCAGTGCTCATCCCACCCACCCGAGGCCACCATCCTGCCGCTTGCATTGGTCGCACTGGCAATCCTATCCCCTTTCCACATCTAAAAGGAGATTGCAACTTCAGGCAGGGAAGAGAAACTGCTGAAAATTAGGAACTCCTAAGAAATAAACACCCTTTTTCACCCAAGTATCTCTAATGGTGATGGACAAGGGAAAAGCAATGCAGGAACAACGGGGTATGGTTAACAGGTGGCCCGAAGCCGAGATTTCAGGGTGCTCTTAGCGTCTCTGGTTGTTCCAACAATTAGCGATGAGTGTGGCAGCCAAAAATCTTTTTATTTAATTTTTTTGTTGTTGTTGTTAATCTGTGCTTAGTGGGACTTTGCCAACTGGTTCCCTGTGGTGCTTTACCTCATTGGACTACAGCAGAGGTTTTGCAACTCCAGCAGACTGGTGAGGACCAGCTTATGGAAAACCAGTGCTCCTGACTCTGGTACGTGCCTCTGGCTGTCTTTCACGTACTTGTCTCTGATCTACAACACCCCTCATGGATTAAGCCCTGCCTGTGGACACACAGGTTCCTTCCTTTCCAGCCACCAAAACAAAACTGAGATTTGCAGAAGGAGTAATTACTGTCAGTCCCCCGTCTTTGCCATACAGGAGCTATTTTCAGAGAGGGGAGAGGAGACAGAAGGGACTGACCCAGCACCCAGTCGAGATATTTGATGTTCCACCACTCAGACACAGATGAGCCAAAAGGAAGCAGCACAAGACTACTCCCCCTCCTCAGGCTATCAATGACTTCTCTTTGCCGGGGAAAGCCTCCCTGGCAGGTTCCTTGCAAACAGCCCTTTGTTAAAAATCTTCTTGAGCCCAGAGGCCCAAGAACTACTTGGTTAATAAATAAACAAAGCCCTCCTGTGACAGCCTTTGCGACTCCACACAGGGACGCAGGGCTCCTCTTGGAGCGAGGCCAGCATCACGTGCTGGAGCCGGGCAGGGAGATGCTGCAGTGTCACAGGGAAAGAGGCAGATCACTAACTTTGACAAGATAAAGGAGGAACTGGTGAGTCTGCTCAGAGCAAAATAAAAAACACCTAGGGAAATGGTAAGAAGGTTTCATCAGAGAAAACCCTAGGGAGACTCTGATGTGAGGAGATTGTTCAGGCTGAAATATAGGCTTTTCTGTTTTAAATTACGCCCCAGAAAGGGAGTTATTTTGGAATGTACAGTGTATATCTTCTGTTGGATGCACCACGGGCACAATGCTGGTTTATCATCCCTGCTCCAAGGTGATTTATATACAAAGGAACTTGGCGAAGAACTTTGCTTGAGTTTTGTGAAACAAAAACCCAACCTGCCTGACCGGCACAGAGATGGGAAAAAGCCAAAAGCTTTCAGCTGAATGTCTGTTCCCTTCCAAGACTTGGTGGTCTGGGTACAATGAAACTGAGATTCAATTAATCCTGGTGTTGGCTTTGCAAAAAAAATTCAACCGAATTTTGGTTCTGAACAAAAACCAACAACTCCAAACTCCAAGTGTCCTTGGGAAAAAAAAGAACAACTGCTTAAAATAATGCATCTTGAAGTTATTTAATCTCCACAAAGTCTTCTGCAATGTATTGCCTGTTCTGCAAGCCTGCAGTTCTACCAGGCGTGATCATCACTAAGTGAAACCAAGCTTAGACTTCAGCAATGAACTTGGCGGTTTTGCTCCAGTCCCCAGAAGAAACTTTCCTCCTCAAACCGTTTAGCTATCCTGGTCTTTACCTTGGAGAAGCAGAGTCAGTAAAGCAGTGAATGTTGCAGGTAGGACTGAAACAGACTGGCAGAGCAATGAGGCTCCCACAGCTGCAAAAGAAGTCAAGTCTGAGATAGAGATGTTTTTGCAAGTCCGGAATGGCAGGAGATTTTGAAAGATAAGTGCACTAACACAGTTATACAAGGACGTAACAGATGCCAATTCAGTGAGTAAACTAATAAGCGTTGCCTATCCCTGCTGCCATTACTACTGCCTCATTTAAAAGGCAGTTTAGGCCAGAATGACACATACTCTGAGTCACACGATGGGGAACAGGTCATGACACTGCTCGGGAATCTACCTCGCTTTGGCTCCCTGTCAGCACAGCTAGAGGACTGACTGACACCTGTCATGGCATGATGTCCGTGTGTGGCAAGACAGACCCAGTTGAGCCCCCTGCATCCCTCAGGACACACACTCACCCAGCTAAGCGTGTACGGCCAGTTAAAAAACACACCTGCACACAGCCTCATTATATACTCGTACGTGCAGTTGACAACATGTGCGTAGGCCTTTATGCCTGCATATTTTCTTGCAGTGTCTGAAACTAGACTGATAAACACCTCTTCAAGCTGATACTCAGCTTCATTCTCTGTTATCCAAACATTTCATCAAAGGCCACTTACCTACAAAGCAGACATCTCAACCCAAGCCAGACACGCCACATACCAAAGTCTTTTGAAAACAAGGAACCAAAACTACATTTATCTGTTAATAGTGCAGGGGTGACAGCCATTATTTTGTATCTGCAATATTTTGCAAATTCTGAAAGACTTAAATCTCACAAGGTGGTTATGCCGTTAATTAGTGAAACGCCGTCATCCCTGGGGTGCAACACAGCAGCTGTTTCAGCTGAGCACCAAAGAAAAGCCAAGAGGACAGGGTAGCATAGTGGTAGTGCCCCCAGGAGAAGCCCTCCTGCTCTGAACGTCCCAGCGCTGCCACCCCACGCTAGGGAACCCCTCTGGTTCCAGCACGGGAGGACCGCAGCTCTACCCACCAGCCCAACTTCCCCCTCTTCCACCTGCGTGTGTGAGTGGGGGCTCTAATGGAGGGGGCGTCTGTTGCAGCCTGAGACCTGCATTTCTCAGGACGAGGGTTTTCCCAGGAAGCTGTTCATACATGGATTATCAATCCGGAAGGGATGTCTCTGGTCATTCATCCCTCTGACCTCCTGCAAAACAGAGACCACAGAGACTACCTCAATGAGCTCCCCTTCAAACTGCAGCATAAAAAATAAAAGGACAAAATTAAATCCCATGAAGATACTCTGTGATGCAGCTGCTATGGCAGCTTTTTGATCCGTTGCTCTGTAAAGGGGACTTCATTTCCAGCCTAAGCACATCTGGCTAAAACTGCCAGCTGCAAAGACCCGCTCCTGCACCGCAAGCTGGTTCCTCACAGAGGCACCTCCAGACCACGCCTGCATCACCACGTCCCTCCATGAAGGGTCACTGATCAGGCCCAGGCTGACTCAGCTGGTAATATGTGACAAGACAAAGGACTATGGTGACTGGAGGGCAGGCTGGGACCACTGTCCCAACCAAGGGAGAACGCTTGAATGGCCACCAGCCAGGTCCTACAAGCGCAGGCTAAGGATGGCCACATGAGAAACGCTTTGCACCACAGGCTGAAGATAGGTGGGAGGAAGGAGGCTGATCCTCTTCACAGCACTCTCCCTTTTAGATGACAACTCTGACCACAGGGCTGACAAAATCTCTGACTTGGCTGGAGCAGCAGTGCAAGGAGCTATTGACGAAATGGGGACTGGGCAGGAGAGCCCCTGTACAGCCCACCAGCGCTGGTGGGGAGCAGGGGGACCAACGCGAACGTGACAGCGCTGGAGCTGCTCAGCCATCAGGGGACAAGGGAGATGACCGTGTGCCAGTGCGGGTCGGGTGGGTGAGAGGACCCTACCCCTGCTTCCTAGTGTGCTCTGAGGTCGTTCCCTTTTTAGTAAAGGACTCAGGACCAGGAGCTTTAAGCTCTTACAACGGCCATGATGTCCTTCGTCATTTCGGTGCGGAGCCAGCAGCAGGGCCCAAGCAGTGCCTGTCCCACACCCCTCCCACGCTCTTCCTGCCGGGCTCCGTCTGGTGCTCATCTTGTGTCCTGCACATGTCCTGCCTCTCTTGGGCCTCTCTACAGTCAGGAGCTCCAGATCCTTCCAGAGAGCACTGGATCTCCCTCCAAATCCTTCCGGAGAGCACTGGCTTAGCCTGACAGAAATATCCCTGGTGGGAGAGAGAGGTCCTGATGTTGGGGCACCCAGCAAGGGCACCCAAGCTGTGCCAGCAGCGCAAAACCAAGTCCGTTCCTCTCACAAGAAACTGGGCTGAGGGATCCAGTTCATCTTCAGGCCGCATTACACGGCAGCAGCACCAAATTGCTCAGGTAAAGCCTGCAAGCAGCCCTGGGACTGTCTTAGCTTATGCTGGGCTATGCAGATATGGGCCAAGAACAAGCATGGAGTTTGTTTTCTGTCTTCCACCTCCGGGAGAAGAAAATAGGCCTATCATTTATACGAAAAGGAAAGGCCTTATATTGCAAGGATTTGGCCATCACATTCTTGAGAGCAGTGTTAGACAAAACAAAAAAAAAAAACAAAAAAAAGAGAGAAAAGAAAAAGCAAGTTGTTAATAAAATATGGGGACAACCTGGGAATTTGCTCCCAAAAGCCTGTGATAAAAAACCTCCATCTGAGAGCTGACCTCTAGATTATATTCCCCAGTGCTCTGCCTCGTCTTTCCTTAAATGCATGGGGCACAGGGCTTCTGTCACGTCTCCGGCATGCCTGCTTAGCATCTGAGAGGTTTTACTCTGAGGAAGCTTCTCCTTCACATTCAGCTTAAATGTGCCATTTCTCGAAGTCATCCACTTGTCTTTTATACTCTAGCAAGCAAAACAAGTGTAAATTAAATGGAAGACACATGAAATCTTTATAAAGCCCTGTGTTTCCCCTAGCATGAAAGTTCCTTATCTTTGGAGTGGAATGGGTCTTTACTCTGTGCTGTATTTTTTCCCCATCAGAAAATGAAGAAGAATATAAATTTTCCTCATGACTTGAATTTAGCTTCATCAGCAGCCCCCTGCTGATGTAATTCAACCCAATGAGATTTTTCTTTTTCTTATTTTTATTCCTGGTGAGCTGCTGCCCCTTTTCCCCTCCTCCCATCAATTCAGGCATGGAAAACAAAGGAGGAATTAGACAGACAGAACTTATTATCTAACAAGCTGCAACTTCAGACTGGGCAGGAATAACATTTAAAATACAAAAAGCAAATTTTATCAAGCCTTTTCCTCCCCAGAGACTGCCACAAAAATATTCCCTGTTTGTCGCTAAGAATGAACCATTTTTCTCTTTCATTTCTGCTTTCTGTCACATATTTCATTTTGGCTGCCCCTTCTGTCTTTCAGCTAAGGACTTAGGCTGCTAATGCAGAATCACAGATAACTCAACAACAAAATGCCTGTATTATCTTTTTTTTTTTTTTTTTTCCCCTTCTAGTCTACCAGGTAATTGCAACCCTAAAAGCTTTTGCATATTTACCACAGAAACATGTCTCTCCTGGAGGATGGGACTGTCATCAGGTAGAATATTTCATTTAATAACCCTCTTCTGAGGTATACACTAGGGTTGGGGATTTTTTTCTGGCCTCCTTCAGAGCAAAGGACAAGCAGATAAAAATCAGCTGCTGCAGTGCCACACTGATGTCAAAGTTCCTGTTCCTCTGAAAATTAACTCTTCCCAAGCTCAGAGCTCAGGTGGGCTTTGCCACTTTGATATTTATGAAGTAGGAAAAGGGACTGTTATCAACTCATGCCATTTTTTTGTCCCCAGTCCTCCCCATGTATAAAACAGATTTGTTTCCTATTTACAAATAGAGCAACTACCCTACTTTTCTGTAACCCATCTGATGAGCTATGGATGCTGCCAGGACTGATTTTCATTAAATCAGTCATCAAGAAGGATCACATTTTCCCTCTTTGCCCCCGTTTCACAGAACTACAACAAAAACATGGCCTGAACATTTCTAAATTCAGCTGTCAGCTAAAGACAAATTCCCTTTTTTTCCCTGCCTCTGTTTCCCCCCACTCCTGAGGAAGCAGTAGAAATGCTTTTTGCCGTCCTTGGGACGTTGAATTAAGCTGACTGGTACCGAAGAGAGGGTCTGAGGAGAACATCTACAGAGTTTGTGTCTTGGAGTCAAGACAGAGGGAAAGAATGACCTTCCAGGGGTTACGAAAAGAAGCTGCTTTGCTGCAACTGTACAACAGACGGAAGAGGGATATGGCTGGTTCACACGTTACGCTTCAGGCGCCCCTACGCAGAGGTCAGTACTCCATCCTAGCATGTAACGTGCCTGTAGTTAAAAGTACTGAGTAGGAATCGACAGTCCACAACAGGTCCTCAGTCCAACACCAAATTACTGACAATACTCATTCATCCCTACCAACAGCTTCCCACATGGAGAAAGGTGTTTCAAGCCCAGCCAGGATGCCCACTCACCTGGAGCAGAGCCGACGGGAGCCAGCCAGAACACTCTCATTGACTCTAGCAAGCTCCATAGCCTGTGTGAAAACTACTCCTTGACAAAGCACCTTATTCTTGTAAAGTCCCTGGTTTCACATATGAGTAAAGACTGGAAAACACGGCTGAAATATGGATTGATTGTTCAGGTTAAGGTATTTCTGAAAGCAAGAACCTACTTGCATTGACTTGGAAAGGAAATGCGGACTCTCCAGATTCATCCCTTCTTCTGGAAACAGTCCCAGAGAGAACAAAGTACTGAGAGAGGTGAAAGGCTTTCTAAATTGTAACTGACAGACTCTGTTTTTACAACATTTCATGGTTATTTACAAATTTACAATGGTTTTTAATGCAAGTAAACTCCAAGAGGTTAGGATTTTTTTTTTCTATCACCAACAAGTCATTCTAAGAGCCATCCCAGTTTAGGATTAAGGGATGACTCTCATTCATTTACAGGAATGTAGGAAAATTCCCATAGGTAAAACACTTCTAATAACGTTACATGAGCGCAGTCTCTTACCTGTAATATCTGGATTGAAGATAGGTAGAACACACAGCTTTAGACACATGGCTAGCTGAACCAAAGTCTATGACCTTGACCCTATATGGCTGTCGGGATGGGTCTACCAACATGATGTTCTCTGGTTTGAGATCAGCATGAATCAGTCCCAGGCTTTTCAGCTTCATTAGGGCAGTTGCTACCTGCTGGAGAATTGGTCGAATATACTTAAGGGGCAAGGGACTGAATTTGTTTTGTTTTAGGAAATCATAGAGGTTCTGCTCCAACATTTCAAAGACCAAACATGTGTGATTCTTGTGCTGGAAGCACTCGTACGCACGGACAAAGTTGTAGTCATCCGCACTTTCTGTGCTCAGCCGAGCCAGGATGCTCACTTCAATCTGGCCTTGCCGGGCATAGGAAGGATGGTTCTTTAGGATCTTGATGGCCACAATCTCATTAGTGCCACGTTTCCAGCATTTGACTACTTGTCCAAAGGTTCCACGGCCAAGAAACTCTAACACTTCATACGTGTTGGTCATGGAACAGAGCACCTCATGTTGCACCAGCTGGTAATCCCCTTCGCTGTTGGAGCCACTGTTTTTGGAGGTGGCCGTGGAGGTGGTGGCGGTGGCTACAGTGGCCCCACTGGCATTGTTCTGAATCATTGGTGGATGCTCTTCGATGATCTGCACGCTGCTTGTGTTCTCAATCTCCTCACTCTTGCGCTTAAGTCCACATTTTTGGTAGGTATCCAGAAGGCTCACAGTGCTGCGACGCATCAGGTTGTGTGGCCCGCCCAGTGTTTGCCCAGACACTGCAACCACACCGGAAGTGCTGTTGGCGGACGTCACCACAATGTGCCCCGTGCTGGCTGGGAAGATGATGGTCTGTTCGTAAGGGATGCTTGGATTGGGGATCTGGAGGGAGGCGTTGACGGCTGCTGCGGCGGCTGCTTGGGAGGACTGCACGTTCTTGCTCTGGCTGTAGACTTTGCTGTGTGTGCCGTACCCAGTCATATCCCAGTTCGAACTCGGCTCCACTTTCAGTTTCTTCACGCTACAGAAGGCACTTGACTGAAGGGTGTGAGGAGAGAAAACTTGCACATGCGAGGCCATACCTGCAATACAACATCAGAGTGAAACCACAGTGTCAAGATGCCTTCCCCAGCATTTTTCGTTTGTTCAGTGGCAGGAAGGGAAAATGGGATACAGACTTCAGATACAGCTCATGCACACACACAAAAATCAAGTTCTTCCAGAAATATGTATTCAACACAAATAAAATATTATGCTCTAAACTAAATCATCACCCCTACTTAAACTATACTAACGACAACCAAGATTCCTGCCCTCTTGCTTTCCTCATTCTCATTTTTAATAACTGGAATGTAAATGTTATTTTTACCTCCTCTGCCTAAAGAGACTCCTATTCCCATTATCTCCAGGAATACATCCAGCTCTCATGAAGAACCGGTGTCAAATAGTGCAAAGCGTTCTGCCCATGGAGGCCAAATCTCAAACCCTCAGGCTCATCCTATATTAAACAGTTTGGTGGATCTGACTTCAGCCCTCCATTTATTCCCATAAAACCACTGTGTAGCTTCTGGCCTGCAGACAGCCAGGATGGGACCGGGAGATGACAGACCGTGACAAAATGCAGGTGCACGGACAAAGTTGAGGAGCCAGGACAGAAGCAGCAGATGATGTTTCAGGTTGCTTGCCAAGCCTGCATGTGGGAATCATGCACAATGGTGGTCTGTGCTCAGGGACACTGGAGATGGGAGTTATACAACATGAGCTTCACTGCGAGCTCTCAGTTCTCTCAGATTTATAAAACTGTGTTCATCTTTTCTTATTCACAGTGACAATATCATCACTGGAAAGCAGATCCCCTGGAAATGAACAACATTGTTAATGAAGCAAAATACACATTAGCGTATGGCAGAATTAGGTCCTAATATAACTTTATTTTTTTAAAGAAAAGACAAAAAACCTATTTTACTGCAAGCTTCTTTGGTTCCAGAAGAGTTAATGATCTTCTAAATCTTTATTAAAAAACAAAACAAAACAAAAAAACCCCCACAACCTCATAACCAAAGTGAAAATAAAGTATCACTGAGACAGACTTACTGAAGGATTCTGAGTAATATTCCACTGAAACAGAAAATGCTCTTATTCAGAAAAAAGACAGAGAAGAGGACATCTAAGTCCTGACTTGCTGGCAGCTCTCCCTGCCCAGGGTAGGGATGATATCACTGAGGCAAAGGTATTGTGAATGGCACAAATCTATGACGATTCCTGGGGAAGGAGTCAGTGCCCGGCAGGAGTTAAAGCAGAAAGGCACAGCCTCCTTCACCCTTCTATCTCTCCTCAGTGTTTCTTTTTAATAAACCAGAATGACTAGGGAAGAAAAAGACAATATGCTGAGCTGGCACCGTTGCTGAATTATTAAGCGCAAACATAACCTTGACTTGTTTTCAACTTTAAAAAGTTAAAAGCTGAATGAATGCTTCAGTGACAAAACCACAACAAATTCTGCAGTGCACATGGATGACTTCTTCATGTGGAGACCTCACAGTATCTAACACTCGGCTCCCTTTCCTAAAAGAAACGCAGGCTCCACTAGTCCGTGTTGCTCTTCAGTAGATTTTCTGGAGCTAATGTGTACACATACACACTCACACGCATGCATGCATAAACATAAACATCCATATAGAAAAATACGAACGTCACTCCACGCTTCTACTGCTGAGTAGCACGGTCAAGCGCACACACTTTAACACACCCAACACCTGTTTTCCAGTTAATTCCCAGCAGGCCAAAGCCCAGGAACTGCTGCGGAGAGGGGTGCTGTGGCAAGCCAAAAACCACCGTATGTAGCTGCACAGAAGTAACCGGCAAAGCAATCACTTCAGTTTGCTTAAACACCCCTACCTTCACCCCTGCCGCAGTGATGAATTTGTGAAGACAAGGCAGATGCAGAAGAAACCCCCTATCAGCACACGTGGGGAAACCCTCACCCCTGCTGGAACACGCAGCGCAAAAACCCCACTAACCCTGCTCTAGCAACAAAGCCCTGCAAACCGCAGCCTACCCTCCTTTGCAGACGTGACCCCTGGCTTTAATGTGATTTCTGATGCAGTTTGCTGCCATTTGTATTAACTCCCCCCTCACCAACCTCCTCAACAGGAATTTCCAAGGTCCCTATGACTGGGTCCTCAGATCCTTCCCCAGCTCCCTGCCCCTCTAAGTGCTTTCTCTCCTCTCTCCTCTCCATGTTGCCACAAATGCCGTAGCACGTGGCACGTCGCGAGCTCGGAGAACTGCAGCAATATTACTCAACTTGTCATCCCGGACACAAATATCGTATGTGAGTGAGCTGAAACTCTGTTTGTTTTTCCACTGATTAAGAAGAGTCACGGTGTTCCTTCTAGTACAGTACCAACCTGCCTGGAGAGTGGGGTTGGTTTGATGTATGTTTTCCCCCTGGACGCGAATAATAAAGCAGATGTAATTGGTAACATATTGTGGACCTAGCAGAGGTGTAATTTATAGCTTTATGGCTTTCATTCCATGGTGTGCTTGAGCAATATCTCTTCATACAGAATAAAAAGGGAAAAAAGGATTGATGCAGAACAAGGAGAGAGATTCTTCTCACACGCTCCTCAAAACATAACACCAGGCACCCCAAATTAAAGTCAGGGATGTGAAGCGCAGCAGCTGCAACTTTCTCAGCGCTGCTGTAAAAATCAGGATAATCGCCACCATTACGAGACAGACTTTCAACTGGTGCAAACTGGCAGGGCTCCAGTTGATATCAGCTGACGCTAAAAACAAGGTCAGCAGTCACTCAACGTTGTCAACGTCAGATGGCCGGCCGTCTGTGCCCCTTGGTGAAACGAGCTGTTGTTAGGGACTGGTTTCCATATCAACAACCAGCCCCTTGCTGTCCCTGCGACACTGCTGGCAGCCTCAGCAGGGGGACAGGAACAGGGGACAAACACTGACCCACCCCGGTACCCCAAAACCGGAGAGCGTGGAGGAAGCAGGGCTGTCTTGTGGCTAAATGGAGGACTTTGGACTCCTCTGCTGCCACTTCCACCCTCCTCAGAGGTTATATTTCATTGCAGGAGAAATATTTTTTCCCCTAAAAAAAGAAGTATGTATGAAATAATCTTCCTTCCATCCAAAATGATTTTCTCACATTTGAGGCTTTAGGGGCACATGTTGTAAGGAGAATAATTCGGCCAGCTCTTCAGCATAGTCCGATACCAAGAAATTACAGGCTGATTGACAGCTTGGTGATGGGAAAGGAAGGCTTCTGCAGCAAAGTCATTTTTATTGCAAATTTGCCTGTGCAGCTAATGTGAGAAAAACACAACCCTAAATTTCCTGAGGACACTATCAAATTGTGCTGGTGGCATGTTCTTTTTTTTTTTTTTAAACGATCTTTACTCCATGGCAATAGCAGAAATAGTAATAAATGTGAATAAAAGTTGGATGTTTTTTTACAGGGATCAAATTCCTCATTACAGCCTGCAGTATGATTTACAACTTCAGCCTTTTGATTACATAGGCTGACAACAGCTGGCCACGATGTCCATGAAGAAACAAGCCAGCAGTAACAGGATGATCCATGCCAGCCAAGCCCTGTGACAGCGACGTCCCCTGAGCATCCCCCAGAGCCAGCAGGGATGCTCCCAGGGAGCAGCCTCACTCCCGGTGTCTTGGAAAGATGGAGGGGCCATAAGCCATGCAGGGATGCCAAATGGGCTGTTTCACTTCCGAAAAGTCCTCTTAAACCCCCTCTCAGAAGTTTGCCAAGCAACTTCCCGTGCAAGGCTGGGCCTCTCTTGCCACCTCCCTCCACTGCAGGAAGATCCTAGCAGGCACCTTGCCATGTTTTGCGTGGGATGGTCCGAGGCTGGCACCCAGCCTTTTTACCCTCCACCAGGAGCGGAGGGGGTGAGGATGCTTGGGAGGAGCAGCTGCGCTCACCGAGCAGTCCTGCTCACCTGAAGCCCAGCTCAGCAGCCCCAGCTACACTAGCAAAAGCTTTGTCTGGACTAAGGCAAGCGGCAACGCGGGCTGAGCTCAGGGTTGGTCCCCGCCTTGGCAGAGACGCAGGGCTGCCTCCTGCAGCCCCAGTTAGCCAGCCAGGCTGCAGCCAGGACTCCGCAACAAGCCCTGAAGAGTGCAGGTCGAATTTTTATATCACCCCTGCACACAGCAAGTCTCTGGGCTGGGAACAGAATCAAGGTTGGGCACCATACGTTAAATAAAATTGATAGTTCCTTTCTTTAATAATGAGTTTTAGTGCAGCCATTTAAAGCTCTCACACAATTGACAGTAACTGGATTTAATGGGGCCTCCCCGTCCTTGATACGACTCATGTAACTCCCTGTAGCATCTACATGAGCTGAAGTACGTAGCGTGCAGCCAGGGGACGATATTAAAACAGCCTGAATGACTTTTATTAAAAGACTTTTTTTTTTTTTCTTGAGGACTCCTCCCACGTCAGCTTTCACTTAATAATAATTTAGCAGGTGCTATTTACAATTCAGATGGCCCTCTTCTACATGCATGCACAAATCATGCGGCTGCCTCACTTGTACTGCCAACAGGTTTCAGGAAAGCAAATGAGGTAAAGTTCCCTATCCACCCACCTCACCCCAAAGGGCAAAAAATACACTTTGGGGACTAAAGAAGGAACAGTTTGAAAGTCACTGATGTTTTCTTCTGCCTTACTTCTAGCACTTACTGCTGATTTATAAACGTGGCCTTTGCGGTGGCAAGAGACCAAGCCCCTGCCCTGTATTAAGTAGGCAGTAAGACCTTTTGCAGTACCTGCAGAGCTGCCAGTGCACTGTAACCAGAGGCTGCTTGCTGACTGCCGCCAGAACGACAGTGCCTGCTTGAAAAATACCGTCGAAAGCACATGGCATGTGTTCAGCATATAAATGATGCACACAAGACACTCCTGAAATAAATATTTTCCAGTCCTCCCCAGAGAGGCACAAGTCTGCAAACTCATGTGCATGCCCAGGTTAAGAAGGCAATGAAAAGGTGATCTGCCAGGTATGGCTAATGTATTGCACCTTCAAAATAGCCGTGTCTCAAGCACAGCACTCTTCTTCACGGCGGCCTCTGTGTGGCCCCTTTTGAGGCACTGTCCCCAGTAACACTGCGCTCTTGGAACCTCCTTAAAATTTATGTCCCTGGAGGCTACAAAAATTCCTTCCCTTGTGCTACCGAATGTTTGGAGACAACCTCAAAGTGGAGTTCAGACCTCAACAGCCTCAGCCTCTTCCTGTTCCTGGTGAGCAGAAGTAGTCAAGGGAGCCTTCGTGCCAGGTGAAAATCTCCCTGCCTTCCTGCTCTGCTCTTCCTGTCCTGCTAGTAAAACTGTCTCTTCCTAATTAGTAGTTTCCTAAACGCTTACAAAGCGTGCTGCAGTTCTCAAAGACGTGACAGAGCCCATCCCTGCACTGCTCCAGACCTGGCTTCACGTGGCTCCAAGCTGCCACATTAGATCCATGTCCTGCAGCCAGACGAAAAAGCAAGACTTTCCAATGCACAGCATAGCCATAAACAAAACCAAATAAACAAAGCCAAGCATCCTTCTACCCCCTCCTCCCCTGAAAAGTACATCTCCTGCTGCAGCGTGATGGCCAGGGAACTCTGATCCCAATCACCTTCACACTCCGTATTCCCTCGCCACCCCACCTGCATTTCTATCATCAGCAACGCAACCCTGCTTACTATTTCATACTCCACAACATGACTTTCCTTTATACATGGGATGAAAGTCAGCAACCAGGACCTCAGTTAATACTCTTGGGCATGGCGGGATGTAGGCGGCTGTCCCCTATCATGGCCTGAGCAGGGTATTTTGGCATGTGGATGAGGACATTGCTATTTCCCACGCCACCACCCCCAACCCATCTTTACTCCCTTCTTCACTCTCCTTTTTAACTCCTCAAATCCAGGGCAACTTGCCTGCTGGGTACTGACAGCCTTCTGACCTGATCAGGGAGAACAGAACACAGCTAGCAAAACACTGGGGAGACCTTCCTCTGAGCCAGCCCAGTCCATCCTGCACCCTTCCCTGAGCCTCCAGCTCCACTGCACCTGCCCGTGGGCACCGGAGGTGCTGGGAGGGTGGCAAGGGCTGGCTGGGGCTGCTAACCAGCACTGCCTGGGGAGCAGGGCAGTCGGCAGGCCCAGGCTCAGTGCCTACATACCGATGCAGGCTGAAGGCTGGTGAGATGGCGTGCATCTGCTTTCACCTCCAGGACATCCCTGGTGTTGGGGCTGGTGGGAGATGGGTGCTCTCCGGTGCACGGTCCCCACAGGGACAGCGTATCTTTTCCCAGGGCTACGCATGGAGACTGCAATATGGGCAGAGCTGTCTGTGCTGGGTCCAGTGCTCCTGGAAGCATCCCTGCCACCCCAGGTGAGAGCTGTCATGAGGCACTTGGAGGAATATGGGCCACCCAGAGCCCTGGTGTGTCCCACTGAGGCTGAACGAGGCAGCACCAACCCGGGCCAGACCCTGCACCGAGCCTGGAAACACCTAGGCTGCTCCAGCCACATCCACCCACGCTCGCCATATCCGGTGGGTCACGAGACAATGTCACGTGAGCTGGATTTGGACCATGGGCAACTACTTCAATAAGCATGCTATACATCTGAAACTGCAAACTCTCAGGAATTAGTGAATACAAGGCATCACCAGCCACAGATCTCCCTTTGAACCATCTGTGCTGTATTTTATTTTGTCTCTAGAGACCTAAGCCAAGTCCCTGCAATATCAACCCCTTCCTTAAGTGCTCAGTGACCACAATTTCACATCTCACCACTACAAAACTCCACACTTCTATAGCCACTACAAGTCATAAAGCTGTACTATTAGATGTCTTCTGTAATCTAGAAACATTGCAATTCTTATTCATCCTTCTGATGTGGGTTCAGGTGCCCACGAGGCTGAGTAACAAGCTGTGGGCTCCTCTGACATATTCCTGGTTTTAGGCACGTGAAGCAAAATCTCAGGGACAAATATATACACTTAGGTTTATATCCTCAATTACACCTTAGTGAAGGATCCCTTCGGGGTCACCTCCATCTCCTGCTTTATTGAATTGCAGTAATGACAAGAGATATTACAGATTTCCTCAGTAAATCATGTGACTAGTTTATGTTTAACATTGTAGTTAGTTAATGGTGCAACACCTGAGAACGCAGGTTAAAATATTCCTCACCAGAGACTCGGCTGCCTTGCTACTTCCCTGCAGATGCTGCAACCACCAGATCTGACACCAACTCCTAGATCTCGGTGTGAGAAAGTCCAGCAGTCAAGTCCATGCTCCCCTGAACTGGAAGGTGTCCCCTAGATACCTTCCTAGGGGAAAACCCAGAACAGCTGGAATAGTGCAAAATTTCCTCTCTCCAGGACATCTCGACCTCACTGGGTGGAAAGCAGACGAAGGCAGCAAGTGAATACATTTCATAGGCTACAGCCTTGACAAAACAGAGCCAGATCCCAAAAAGTAAACCTCCTTCAGCCTATCTGTCAAAGCTGACAGGAAATCTGTCACCTCTGCGGAAATCATGAAATGACACTGCAAACGCTCTACCAAGACATCAAAGTGCTCTCCAGACATAATGTAAGAAACCTGGGAGTCCGCTGTGCCCATGGCTTGAGAAGGCAGACGGACAGCCCTGCTGGATGTACCTCGCTGAGCAACAGTCCTCCCGAGCCAGGGAGCAAAGCCTCCAGCTCCTGTGACAACTTCTGGAGTCCCAAGAGCAACATGAAGTGGTGCACGATCACGATAAAGACAGAGGCAGCAGCAGCACCTGAAAGTCTTCAAAGTCTGCATGAGAGTGCAAAGGAAGTTATGCACAATCTCAGTATAAAGACATTTTAGGGAAGTGGGTGTCAACAAAGTCAAGAACAAGCTTTACAACCAAACAGTACTCCCAAGGGCCTTGGAGGAGAAGAAAGTCTGCTCTGGAGTCAGAGATGGGATGAGAAAAAAGGAACAGGATGAAGTCAGACAGGCAGGATCGACAGAAGCGCTGTTTTGAAGCTGTATCTTTGGAGGACATGGAAGGATGTTTAACAAAATGCTTTGCGAAAAAAATCCCTCTTCCAGTTTTTTCGTAGAGAGGCCCATCAGAGCTGAGGGATGTGCCAGGTGCCTGACTGGGGCTGTGCTGCAGGCTGCTGGGGGACCCACGAACAGCACCACATCTGCTCAAAGAGCAGGAGACGATGGTAACACCCGCAGCACCACTCAAAATGAGACATGACACACTCAGGCTTGTATAACCCCATGTCTGAATGAGCTCCTGAAGCGCTGGGAATGGCCAAAAGAGACGGAGGAAGCAAGCTACCATGGAATGTTTTGTGGCTTCCCCATCCTGAAGCCAAAATGGAGCCAGATGAGCCTAAAAGCAGTTACTCAGATCCACGTGCCAGGTAGGACTGTTTGGCAACAGCATATGTGTTCTGGCCACCTTCCTCCCATCACATGTCCTCCATGGAGGCAAAGTGGAACAAACTTTAACCACAGCATTTCTACAGGCACCCAAAGTTCCCTTCGGAGAGCTATAAAAGACAGCCTGAGCAGTAAATATGAAACTGGCCAGGGCTTGCCTTGTAGTCCAGTTTAGCACGTGTGTGGGTCCATATGTTTAACCTCCAAACAAATCTGTAATGCAAGAGCCTCTAGGTTGCCACAAGCTCCATCTCTGATTGCTATTTGCTGACAGAGTTGCATCCTGAAAGCAGAACTGAAAAAAAGAAGGATCTCGGCATGGCTCTGCTTTGCAGGCAACGTGGGTCAAGTCACTCAGCTGGGTCACTTCAGTTTCCATCTTCCAAACAGCGGTTGACAACAGTATCCCCATCTTACATGGGAAACAGAGGACTTCCTCAATTCCTGACCCCAGACTTCACTGCCTGCCCTACCTGGTCCTCTGTGATCGTAGTTCCTGGGAAGAGGTACCAGAGCCTCTGGAAAAGGGACAAAAATGAATCAGTGTTTCCCTCTGCTGCCCTGGCCATGCCTCCCTCACCCATGCAGCACTGGCACACTCGTGGCTTCCCACAACTGCCTAGTGGAAAGGATATTTTGGCTTTCTCTACGACAGCTGCCTCCCCACCTGTAAATATTAGCTTTGTAATGTCAATTACTCCAACTGACCCACAAGTGTGGTGAAACCACAGGGAATGGCTGGCATCTCGCATACCTCACTCGTTAGAAGCAACCCTACTTGCGAAGGCAGGACATGGGCACAGGTTGCTGGAGTCTCAGGGTGAGCCTCTCACACCCACAGGATTTTTTCCTAAGTGTTTCATTTGCAAAGAGGGCATTGCATGACATTCAGCCCTTGCTCTGTTTACGGAATCTGAAACTCAGATCAAGCACTAGCTGGGCTGAAAAGGTCAGTTCGCCTGTTCGCAAAGTCCCTCCCTTCATTTCGTTTCCATCAGGATACAGACCTGTTGGAGAGAGACAAGCCTCTGGTGAGGTCTAGGTGAAATACACAGGATCTAGGTTGCAAAGGAAGATGAAGGTGCAAGGAGAAAGGTGGAGAACCTGGGCAAAGCAGAAAATTGAGACAGACTGATTTGATGACCTCGCAACTGTCCCAAAGCCAGGGTTAACTACATCTCTTCGCTTCTGCAGCAACATCTCCCTTTCAAATAAGAATGAGCAAACACGGGATCTACAGCACCCTCATACATCAAGGGCTATGGGGTGTTTTAGGACATTAAGAGAAAGGATACTGCAGGTTAATCACCTGACTTGCACTTTAAGTAGTTAAAACAATCCTGTAAATAACCTGTCTTCACACAGGCACACAAACACATACCTGCACAGTCAAACGCCCTTCAGTTCCTCAAGGAAACATATCTTGAGCATGAATTTTTCACCCTGTTGTCCAGACTCTATCTTCCTCATCACTTAGGGCCAAGAAAACATCCCCAAAGTGATGACTAAAGTCAGAAACCTTTTTTTGCTGTCACTCATGGCTTTTGGCTTTGCATTCCAAAGTCAGGCTATAAACCCAGAAATGCATGACATGAGAGCGGCTGGGGTCATGAGCTGGCACCAGAATGGGCACAGTGGGGCTGAGCTACCTGGCCCAAACCAAAGACCATCGGGGAGACATAGAGTTTAGGTTTTGGGTGTGGACTCATTTTTCCCCAAAAAAACCCTCTTTAATTCAGAGGCTGTGCCTGGGAAGAGTAACCCTGTAGAAAAGTGCCACTTAACTGTCTCTCTCGATCCCTTCTCCTTCAAGAATGGCGAGTAGCTCATAGGAGACCACAGTGAGAGGGAGCTGCAGTAGCCTCCATGAGAACATGGTGTGTTAACGGGCGTATCCTTGGGAACCCCTGTGACTGCAATGGCTCGGAAATTCCAATTATTTGTTTTGCTGTATTTGATGTTGTACTGACCTCTGTCACACAAAACACATGGTCACACTCAGGCACACATAGATGTGCAAGCACTCGCACAGCCAGCGGATGACCCACGAAGGCCATGAATCTCTTCTCCAGAAGAAATGAATGACACTGCCCCAAGCAACCCCACACAAGTCCCTCTGGACGTCTCCCTGCCCCACTGCTGGCTGGTTGCTGGGACTGGGGGCTGGCTGTACATGCCTTTTCTCCCACTGTCTTCACAGCAACTTTCTTTTTAAGCAAGGTCTAATAGAACCGAGGCTAGTTCAGCGTGCAGAGAAGCAGCCTGTTTAGCCAAGGAAGGACAGCCTAGGTGATGCAGGAAGCGCTTGCTAACACAGAAAGAAAACCTGATACAGGCATGGGAATAAACTACATGAAGCATTTCAGAGCCTGAAGAGAAAACGCATAGGAGCTCAGGAAAGGATATCTACTTGAGGAAGAAGGATACAAAGCCCTTGTGTATGATGAAGAAGCTCAGGGACACCAGTAACTGCCTGCTCCCCGTCAAAGCTCTAGAAGAAAAGAAATCAGAGCAAGGGAAGTCATTAAGAGAAAGAAAACAATTAAATCCTCCACCTGTATCAGCAGAACTCCCTGGCTACCATCAGTCTCTCCCCCAGGTTTTTCTTTTGTGCAGGATATGATTATTTATTGACATATTTATTTACTCAGCTCCACTGTGCTTAACACCATGGCTGCTGGGCTTCTTGTGCTGGCTAGACTAGAGCATGACAGAAGAGGAGCAAAGCTGAACCTGGAGATCCAGTAAAACACATGCCTTCTGCAGCGCAGCCTGAGGCACTCTGCCACTATGATGGGCTAGAAAGGGGGGCCACACTTCAAAATCAGGCTCTGGGCAGAGATACCCCCACAGCCAGACTGGGCGTACACAGTCCTCTTCGACCAAGAAAGAGCCAGTAGGTGATAGCTTTGATGGGGTGTAAAGACAGTGAAAGACAGCCCTTGGTGTAACTTTGCTCCAGACCGCTCAGTGCTTTTGAGACCCTGAACATCACCTTGCAGTGACACAGGCACCTGAGCACACCTCATGTCATGTACGACTGCGCTCACTCTTTGCTACCAGTAACTGCTGTGCAGCACTCAAGGGTACGGCACAATTGCTGAAGCCAAACCTATAGAATCAAAAATCCACGTTAGAAAGGATAGCTGGCTACAGATGACAGACTAGCTAAAGGGGCTGTCAAGCCTCCTTCTCATTCATGAGCCTATGTTTGTGATCTGACACATCGCTATGCACTTACCCCATCTCTATAACCATCTTTTTGGCTCTATTACAGCTGTTTTGCAGCCATGCCCTTTCAACCCAGAACGTTCGACTCTTTCCTTTTCCTACAGCAAGGAAATAAGAGAATACAGCCTAGATGCAATGGTATGTTGAGTTCAGAATCATCAACACGCCAGTGATATTGCAGCCAAGCTGTCCACAGTTACACCTGTGCGTTTTGACTGATGATGTCTGGCCAAACTGAGTCAGGAGGAAAGAAGAGTTTCTAGGAAAGTAAGCTGTGTATGATTTTTTCACAAGGAGCAAATACACTGCTGTTTCCACAGGATCCAGAAAAAACAAATTACTAACAGCTTGTGGTCAATCACAAGAGCTTTCAATAGGTCTAGGAGAACCTTGGGCATCTTAGTTTTGTCTAACGTAGGAACAACTGGGTTAAAAAAATGGCCTGAGCTGGGCCTATGGTTGTTAGTAGAGCAATTGTGAGAATCCTAGGAAATGATGAGAGGGGGGAAGTGCCAAAAAACCAAAACCAGCTAGGGAAATTTAGTACCAAAAGTCCTCTGAACTTTTACCAGACCTTATGCACTCAAAACTCATGGAGAGTTTTCCAGTATTCATATTGGATGAAGAATAAGAAGAGACTGGAAACTAGACTCAGCAGAAGTACAGTAACTGGGAAAAGAATTTCAGTGGGAAGGGGTGAGTATACACCCTGTAAAAATACCCAATTAATTCAATGTTTGCAGTACTCCTTTGTGGACATATTCCTTGGGTTTGGTCATTTTTTGTGTCTGAAAATAGCCATGCTTCCCTCTTTAGTCCTTCCCAGGCTCATGGGAGACTGAAATGAGTCACCAGAGGACCAGCTGAGTCATCCAGCCAAAGCTTGGAAAGTGATGCAGAATTGGTCATCACATCCACAACTAAAACATGGATGACGACAGCCCTCCTAGCAACCAGCCATGCATTAGGCAGCAAGGATTGGAGACCACTGCTGCTGCAAGCCATTATTTTAATCCAGCCAGAAGAAGGCCTTAAATGAAACTAGTACAATGCAAAATAATCACTGACCACTGGTTCTGCATCTGATGCAACGCTCTTCTCCATTCAGTTTCCCCATCCCAGTTGCATTAAGAAAAAAGTGAGTTCCTTATCTCAGAAATTGCTGTCTCCATCTTCCAGATCATGGGCTACTTCTAGCTGATTTTCCAACTTCTACAAACCAAAGTCCTAATTCATTCCATTTCTTTAGAGTATCATCAAATCTTAACAAAACCTGTTTTGATATGAATCTCCCTCAGGACTAAATAACTATGACCCTATAAGAACACAGGTCTGTATTTCATTTTTATGACTATTATCTTGAGAACAAAAGGAACTGGGGCAATTGCTTTTGGGCACAGAAAATACATTTACCCAGTAATTTTTTTATGGGGATTACAAAAGTTTAGCAAGTGAACTCAGGACACTGGGGGACTGTCAGACCTGACCTGAGGAGTTGGGCACGCTGTGAGCAGATGCAGTGCAAGCTCCCTTGCCCCACACCATCACTTGGACATCGTACCACAACCTTGCATTTGGGCATCAAAGAAAGAATGCTCATTCTGACCAGCTGCCCACCCCTGCCCTTGATCAGCACACCGCCTCAGGCACATCTCTGACACACTTGAACAGGCTAAAAGTGCTGAGTGGGACCTCAGTCCTACAAATGTTTGTCACAGGCATGAAGTTTAAAACAGATTAATTTATACCAGAACCTACAAAATCAGTGTTCCGTAACATAGAGTTTGCCTTTCTCTCTGTCCCCCCTCCCCAGAAATCTGGTGAAAATAAGATGCAGCTGAGTGACAAAACCATTGAGAGCTACAGAAAGCCCTAATACTAACTATTATGGAAATACTCATGAAGGAGACAAGTAAAAGGGAGAAGATGTAACTCTGGAGCAAAATGAACAGTAGGCAGATCTCTAGGGTAAATGCCTGTTCTCCCTGTGCTGTCATGAAAGAGCAACACTGACTTGCAAGGGCCGGAGCACATTGCACAGCTGCTCAGGGAAACCCGTCTCTGTCGCCCTGCGAACCTCATGCCACAAGCTGCCACCGAGCCAAGCGTGGGGGGCTCCAAAAGCAGCGAGCGGTCACAGGGACAGCGCGTGTGGCAGATCAGCAGTGCGGGTCCCTCTGTGGCTCACCCAGAAAACCTGCTGGCTCCAGGCGCCCGACCACACTCCTCTCACCTGCACCGCATAGCGGTGAATGGCACTGAGGGACCCCACACGAGATGGCACCAAACAGGTTTTCATGAAACTGCTCTAAATTTCCCAAATAATGATGTCACTCCTGTTTTGTCTTGGTCCTTCCCTCCAGCTTATCCCTGGGTTTCAGTAAGGCCACCTTGCTGTGCCTCAGCTCCCAGCACTCTGCACCTTCCTTCTCCTTTACAAAAAAAAAAAAAAAAGAAAAAAGAAAAAAAAAAGGAAAAAAAAAAGAAAAAGAGCTAAGAGGTTCAGATGGGCATCACTGAATGAAGGACCCAACAAGCCAGCATAACATTTGAAACTTAGGGAAGAGAGATGTCAAACAGAAGCAGGTGTAACTGGACCTCTAGTCTTTTAAAGGCTCAGTGGTAGATACTTTGAGCTGTTCAAATGAAATGACTTACTCCATGCTCTGCAGGGTCAGAAAATAAATATAAAACTGGATCTTGGCAGCACGAGGATATCCCAAAACTGACCCTCCCCCTTTCTGCTCCGCCTGTTCCAAGGAACACACTATTCCTGGAGGAGTTCTAAAAAATAAAACCCAAGCAAGTGGTCTCATGTCCTCTCCACTTCCCAAAGCCAACACAAGCAGCTCGCTTGAGCGGCCCTCCCATGCACACCACCCTCGGGATCCTGGCACTTGCTCCCAGCCCAGCACCGGCACGATGGGCTGCCCTGGTACCAACCACGAGCAGTGCAGCAAACGCAGTGCGCAGCTCAGCACACGTGAGCTACAATAAACTTGTCAGACTGTGCAAAACATGAACCATATGAATTGCCACAACAGCAACACAGCATGTGCAGCCGCGCTAAAAAAACAACCAACCAACCAACCAACCAACGAACCAACCAATCAATCCTAAGTCGTCCCAAAACAGATGTAGGTAAACGGCCACTCTCCTGAGGCTGCCAGTACAGTTATCCTCCCGGGCTTGCCTGAAAAATATATACTCTCCTGACTTGTGACACTTCAGAAATGCTTCAGTGTGGCTGTAGCAGGGAGCCAGGGGAAAGGAGAAGTAGCACAGAGGCTCTTCTCGCTGGGAACCTGGACCTCAACCAAGCAGATGCCTGGGTTGCCTGGGATGCTGGAAGTGAGCAAAAACACTCATAGCAAAAGCTGCTCATCGGTCACTGAGGGATGTGGCTGCAGACATTGCTCAAGGTCTTTCAGAAAACACACCTCCGAGTGCATTTAGCCAGCTGGAGGTGCTGCTCCTCTCCCACCAGCAGGAAGCTAGGTTGGAGAAACAGCAGTGCCTCTTCCTGACCAAGGTCCTCCTGGAGTCCTTGTTGCAGCCCTGACACTGAAGCATGGAAATAAAGCTACAAGTGCATCTGAGGGGTTTCCATGCTGCCTTCAGAATAAATTACTACTCTATCCATGGCTCGTGGGGCACCAGGACATACCATTCCAACAAAGAATCTGTCACTTTGGACGTACATACATTTTTTACTTGTATCACTGTGATATGGTCAATAGGGATATTGACCATTTTACCATTCTGTTTCCCCTTCTGCTTTTCAATGACCTCACTGTGTCACCTCTTAAGCCACAGTCCTTCAAACACTCGCAGACATGCCTCACCTTCTAACCAGCAACTGCAAGCTTGTGGCCAAAGAGGTGAATCAGGCAGATGAAAGCAAAGGGGAAAGGTGTAAGGCCAGTTTGTATCTTTTTCCTGGGGGGTTCAGGCCAGAGACTTCAGCTTCTCCAGATCAAGACAGTGCCTGCATTAGAAAATATTCTATAAATTATTTATTTAACTGTTCCCCCAGGGCAGCCAGCTCACGGGACAGGCACATGGGCCTGTGTCTGAATTTAAGCACATGAATTGTCTTAACTGACTTCAGTAGGACAACTCACACATTGAAAGCAAACCACACGTGTAAGCGTTAGCAGGATCAGGGCATTAGTCATCTTCCCTTGTTTTCTGCAAGGGGGCTTGTGTAGGAAAAAAAACCGAAAAAAACACCCCAAAACCCACAAAACTTGTGGATACAGTTCAGATATCCAAGTCATACTTGAATCTGAATTACACTCCTCTCTCCCACTCTCCATTTTTTTAAAGTAAGTAGTTTTCTACCAGTCAAGTATTTGGTCTGCTGTTAACTGATTTCAAAAGAAATCCTGTGAAAGGTAGAGGCTCCAGCACCCATGCCCGCCCCAGAAGCTGCACGCTCTCAGAAGACCTACATGGCCATTCTGCAGGTTGTTTTCTCCTGGATTTTCTTGTGGCTTTTTCCTTCCCTTTCTTCATGACTAGCAATATACATAGTCAAACACGCTCTCTGCTCTCAGAGTCTGGCTGCTGGTGCTGCAAATTCTCCACCTGGAGTGAAAACTCCTCTTTGTGATACTACATTGTCACTGCAGCCAATGGTGATGTCACAGACCGAGTATTGTGACTTCAGCTGGAAAAGGAGCAGCGGGAGCAGATGAACTCCAAAAACAAAGATATTGTTTTGGTGTAAACAGCTTTCACAGAAAAGAGGGGAAAAAATTTAAAAAGTATATACAAAAATATGATAAATAGAGTTTTTTCCAAGAAGTATAAATAAATTTATGATAAATAGAGATTTCTCTAGGCAGATCTCTCAAAGTCCCAACTAGGTACTGAAAGGTTTGTCATGTTGCTTCTGTTCCGTTAAGAAATGGGGTTTGAAATAAACATTTTCTATCCTTTTTTTAATTTTGTTTTTAATACCTTTATGTCTCGTCATTGTCTCAGAACAAGCAAACACCACTGCTGTGTAAAGAAACAGGTCTCAGGAAATCAGGTACGGTGTGTTTCCAAACGCTTCATAAATCCACAGGCAGCTTGCAAACACTGCCTGCATTCCTGTCTGAGGGTGGTTGGGTTTTATATAAGTCATGTATTAATGCAATTTGGAAAAAAAAAAACCTTAACCCCATTCAATCACAACCCCCTTCCACCTTTACACTGAAACCCAAAGGTTATAATTACACCCAGGAGCAGGAATAAATTAAAGCAAGTACTGGTGCTGCCTTGTACTCTTCTTTGGAAAGAACAGTGATCCTGTCTACCCTGCCTCATGTGCTCTGACTCAGAATGGGGCTGGCTGGCAGGCAAAGGGGCAAAGAGGAGGTTTTCATGAGGTCGGAAATGAAAACAAGGCCATCTTCAGAGGTCAGAAATGGAATAACGCATCCCATGTCCTAACACGTACCAGACCTTCAGAGGGGATGTTACCTCAGCTACCTCCCCTTCTGCCATGCAGGACATCTTCATGCTGTGGCACCCCAGGAGCTTTGCGGAGGGGAGCGGGAGGGAGGATGCAGACACTTTGTGGGTTAGACACTTTCCACCTCTTAGTAAGGGTTATTTAAAAAGCAGCACACCATGACAAAGTCAACACCCAGCAGTTTGCATGTGAAACACCAGCAGTTGGGGCAACAGACTGATGCATCGCCATGGACTCCTGGGCGGGCCAAGTCCGAGCCCCTCACTCACGTAGCTCAACACTGTTCTACAGAGGAGAGGAGCCCCTCCCGTGGTAACAGCCCCTTTCCTCCAAAATCCCCGCTCCAGAGCAACTCTGTGTTTCGTGTCGCTAGGGTTATGGGAGGATCACTGGTGGAGGTGCAACCTAGAGGTCACCAAAGACGCCCGCACCAGTGGTTGCCCCTAGGTGCAGGCACACGCTGCATGAAGCAAGACCAAAGGACTATGGCCCCCTCATTCCTCCCGCTCAGGGCCCTCGGCTGAAGCAGGACCACCTGCTCTACCCCAGCTTCTTCTCCAGGGTTTGGGCAGGGCTGAGAGATCTCAGCTCAGAGTTACTGAAAGCTGCCACTTAAAAGGCGTGCCTCCTTTTGGAGGAAGCAATAGCAGGGAATTTGCAATTAAAAGAGAAAGAAACAGAGAAAGATAGAGAAAGAGAAACTATCGTTGCTTGCTAAAACACAATTGCCTAATGCTTGAACAACTGAAATAACCAGCCAGTGCTGGCAGACCAGTGTCTGTCTTGCAAAACTTTTTTGAAAATTCACATGCAGAAGAAGGAGAAATATTGGTAGGACTTCAGTTATCAGCTTCTCAGGGACAACACAAATAATAAGCAGTTCCCTCCCCAAAGTACCCTAACGGCATCCTAGCTTTACAAAAACTGATGCGCAAATATTTTTTCTGAAATATAAACTTGCCATGCACAGTCAAAATTAAAAAGAAATATAGGGCATTTTTAAGAGAAACTCCATGGGGAAAAGCAACTGTGAAATAGCCAAACATCAATTATGAAAACCACATCAAGAAGAGGCTCTTGTGATGGGCTTTAGGGTTTAGGGATTTGAAGAAAATGTGCATCCTGGTTTGACTCATAATATAGGCAGAGAATGAGCAAGTTTCCTCAACTTGTACAGCTCAGTTGAGTATGTTCCTGTGCTGAACTGTAACCCTTTAAAGTCAGTGTCTCCGTACAACTCTCTTGCATCTCATAGCTCCTGGTTCATGGCAATCTTTGCTCTCCACTCCCACCTCATCAGCAGCACCCGAGCGACCAGCTCACTCCCATCCTAAGTTTGTGCAGACAGTCGATACTACCGTGACACAGGCAAACTTCTGCTGAAGTGTGCATCCCAGCCATCCAGTAGCTTGCTCATTAGTGGCACGATCACGATTTCTACTTCAAACCCTCAACCAGAGCCTTCTCCTCCCCTGCTGCTGCCCACATACAACTCTGAACTAGTAGCAGGCTGCAGGCAGCCCTACTTCCTTCTACCTGATAAAACAGCTATGGCTAGAAAAGCAAACTATAAGAAAGTGAACAAAACCAGAGGGATTTGGGGGTGATTCTGCCTGTGAGTTAAGACTGGATCATCTTCCCAAGCTTAAAGATGACGGTCTCACATGCGTACCACTTAGGATTTCTACAGGACAGGAGCTGGGAGAGGGAGCGATCAGAACTGTGAGTACCCAGGGTAAAACCAGGAAATGCCTTCCCACAAGATTCACAGCAAAAAGCAACGGGATGATCCTGTCCTTCTTTAAAGTAACTTGCAAGTTTGTTGGTTTGTGGCACTACCATTTAATGGTATGCAGCTTTGTTATAGAAAAACAGCATAAACTGAACAGTTGTCATAAGGGGAAAAAAGACATCGCGGTCTGTTTCCTTTTTCCCTCCATCCCTGACTTCTCTCTATCTCAAGGGTCACACATGCTCCTATACACAATGCCTGGATGCAAAGCTTCACCAAGAATTTTCCTCTCTGATGATCGATGGCACCAGGCGTTTCCCTGTCTCTTCTTCCAGAAGCAACGGTTGTTTATTTTTCGTCATGCCCACTCTGCATGATAGACAACTACACAGAAAAAAGGTGAAAGCAAGCCTATTTAAAGCTGAAAATCAAGAATGCAAGGCTTAGGAAAACCCAGCTTTATGACTGCCTGTGCCTATGTATGGTGGCAGAGCTGTTAATCACATAATCACAGGCTGTTTTTCTACAGGACCTTGGCCTCACCCAGTACAGCAGGATACACCGTGTTCGCTTAGTGAGCAACTAGTCACTATTTTGTCTTCCCTGCACTGTTCGAGGTGTGGCCCCAAGCCTTGTTTACTAGGTACTAGCCACACTCTGCTCTGCAGATGGAATTAGTAATTTACTCAAGGGCTTTCCTACAGTATGCATCATTAGAGTAACTGAATGTTTCACAAACATAAAGGAATGTATTTTCACAATGCCCTCATAAAAGTATTATCCATATGTCATGGGCAGGGAATTGAGGCACAGAGAGATTATCATGAAAAGCTTCCACTAATTTTAACTGCCTAATTGAAACTCTTAGGTCCAAATTCTTCAGAGATTTGTTTTGCCTGCTGAGGATGTGGCAACAACCATTTTTTCTAATGCTTAAAACTTGGCCGGCTTTGGGCTGATGTTCTTGAAGACAGCAGAAGTGGTGCCTCAGACATATACACCATGCAAATTTGGTTGGGTTGTTACGGTGGGGAGTTGTTTTCTCATTTATTTGTCCATTTGTTATATTTAACGTTCATCAAAAATGTCAGCAGAAGTATAAAAGAGCTGTTTTCTAAATACACATTCTGAGGCAGGTAGCTGGGATGGAAGATTTTAGCCAGAGAGTTTAAGTTTGGTAGAGCTGTGATCAACCAAAGAGAGAGTCTTACAATAGGGAAGCTGCTGGATGGCCTCAACAGCAGGTTGTTGCCATGACATACCCTTTTCTCCCTCTTGGATTATATTATCCAGCTGCTGAAGAAACCACACGTGCCAGATGTTCCACTAACAGAATCATGTCAAACTTAAATGCAAACTGTAAGTAAAGCTTTATTTCATATCCCGGTTCCGTTCAGATAAAGAAGATACGTTTATTTTTTATCTTAATGCACAACAAATTCTTGTTACTCAGTTCCAAACAGCAACTTTTGCACAAGTCCCACCTTTCCTCCTGTTGTCTGTGAAAGAGAAAGCAAGTTAAGTATCAGGTATTGTAGGCAGCTGTGGTCATAAGCTGGATATAGGACAGATGGACAGTACTCAAAGGTAGTGACTCTTACATTGCTATAAATGTATCCTTTCCCTGTTTATATACATGGAGATTCACAAAATCCTCAAAAAAGACCCATCTAAAAATGCCAGGCAGTGATTTATCTGTGTTAACACCAGAAAAGACAGACAGACAGACAAAAAGACAGATGGGGGAAAAAAATGAAAAAAAATCAACCAATCCACGGTGCCAGGCTTCTTCAGAGCAATAAAATATTTTTAGAGACACTTCTGTAGAAGTGTAAAATCCAACCTTGCAACTGTCCACCAAGCACACACAGGATTCGAGGGGAAACAGAGTGAGACAATATGGGAGCTGGCAGGAGAATTGGTTCCTCCATCACCTTGTGAACATGCAAGGACAACCCTGGGATAACTCCTGATGATTCCTCTTTGCCACCCAAGCTGTATTCCTGGCCGATGACATCATAAACTGTCCCTCCCCTAGACACATACCACACGCACACAGAGATGAACACAAACCCCATTTCTCTGTCCAGCATTGAAAACTCTAGCCATATATCCCTGGTTTTCAGCTAGAAATGTCTCCTGACTGTACTAATATTGACTAATTTAGTATTTTTAATCACAGAGGGATTTCAAGCACTGCACTACAGTGCTCTCTTTTATTATACCCACTGTTTCTACTGGATCTGGGTACATTCTACATACAAAGTTGCACATTAGACAAATTACACTGCACATTAAGTGAATCTCTCTCTAGAAACAGGATTAGATGAAGAGGCAAATCTTCCTTATTCCTAGTGTATAAATTAATATGTCCAAAATCAATACGACGAGCTCCACATCAATTTACAAAAAACCCAAAAACATAGTTTAAACATTCTCCCAGGGAATCAAATTTATGTAGGAGACGCATTCTTTTTCTCCCATTTTACTTAATAAATAAAACAGCTGGTCCGGGGAATCAGGTCAATCAGTGTCTGGAAAAAGCCCCATTAAAGCTGCTATATAACCTAGTTTCTCAAGCTGCATGAGGCATCCTAATATTGGAGAGACAGAAGACCACACGGAGACAGCCCGGATGGCTCAGCTTCTGGCCGTTCAGGGTTATGGAGGATATTTATCACAAAAGATAGCAGTAAGTGAGGTACTTGCAAACATCAAAGGAGCTAGGCTCTGAAGGAGCACAACAAAAACAACATGATGCATCCAGATCTATACATTAAATATGGCTAGTGATCCTGGGGAATCTAAGTTGAGGTCATCCAAAACAAGAAGATGGGAAAGGACCAGATTTCCACATACGCTCAGATCCCCTCAAAGCTAGCCTAGCCCTGCTGCCATCATGGGTACCAGCACCTCTTCTCATGGCACTCAACAGCTATGTGGTCCCATCCCTCCCATGCCATGTGGGAGGGTAAATCTGGCAGCGCCCAAAGCCGTGGGCGTGCTACACAGGCGCAGAGCCTATTCCAGTGCAGGCAGAAACCCCCCAGCATCAGCCCTCCTCCTCCTGCACTGCACGCAGCTGTCATCGCTACATCCCGGCCCTGGTCACCTCGGAAAATGTAGCCCTTCCTTTCTTCTACAGGTTTGAAACTGCTTCGCAACAGCTATAAAAACCACATCCTATAGAGACAAAGATGGAGCCAGAAGAAAGTTAAGTTACTTGCTCAAGCTTAGAGAGACAGGAGCTGAACTGGGAAATGAAACCTCCTGACCCACAACCCCAGGTTTTAGCTTCTTAAATAAGGTTGCTCTTTCCTCATTAAAAAATTAAAAATGGGAAGAGGGGGAGGAATATTCTGTAGACACAATGAACTTGGCCCTCAGAGGGCTAATGACCTGATATACTATTTTTTTCCTTCTCACCTCCATTTCCCCTGATAAAGTTACTGTAACTTCAAGGACTATCATTCCTTACTGGTCTACTTTAACCTACCATGTCTGCTCAACATCCTTTTCCCAACCGTCTGAAGCCAGAAACCATCCTTCCCAGAGAGGAGATTACCTTCCCGCTTTCAGTCTCTCTCCATGTCCTCACAACACCCTGGACTGAGACCACTCCGCTTTCTAGATCGTGCTGAGAGACACCAAAGTCCTACCCGCTGGTCTCAGCCTGCAGTACGTGGCAGCCTAAAAGGGTACCCTGGAGGTAAAACCTGGTTGTTCTCTATTAATTTTTCATTTCAAGAACGGCTCCAGGGAAAGGAGGGAGATATAGGTCAGAGACTTTGGGGGCTGATTAGTAACTCCATACATCTTCCTTTCTTTTTTTTTTTCCTCTCTTTTTTTTTCCCTTCCAAATTCAGAAACAGAGGGTTTTCCCTCTGTATTTCTCATTTACTCCTTGAACATCATCAGCATTAGTCAGCAAACTCCCGCTATTTCCTCCACGAGCCCCTGACACTTGCAGAGTGACTAACGCTTCTCTCCGCACACTTTGGCTCCAACAGTTGCATTTGTTTTTTCCCCCCAAGAAAATTGGGTCTCTGCGTTGCACACATGCAGTACTCCCCTGTGGTCACTGCCACATACTGCCATTGCTGCACGGCTGCAAAGACCACGCTTTTTTTACGCACAGAGCTGAAGAGTTAGGAGGAGATAGCAGAGCCTGCATTCAGGTCACTTAACTCACCGTCAGTCGTGGTGTCCCTCAAACTGGGAAGCGGTTAGCTACTGCCCCAAGCACGGGCATGTGGGGAACACGATGGAGGAAGACTCGACTGACCTAGCTTCTCTTTGCAGCCCTGCCAGGAACCTGGTCTGTTGGGTCACATTGCCTCCAGGTACCTGTGTAAGCTTTTCCTTCCTGGGACCAAGAGTCTCTGCCCTTGTTGAGGCGCCTGGTATCTGACAGGGCACGCAGAAGGTCTCAGCTGGGCTTCTGAGGCACAAATGCTGGGTGAGTAAAAACACAACTCCTCATGACTCAAGGCCACCTCATCAGAGCATGACAGAAGGCTCCTCCTGGCCAGGTGGGCTTGCACAAGATGTCCTCCCACAGCCACGCTCACATGGGACCTCGCATGCAACTCACGCTCACGAAGGCATACCCACAGACCTGCCCACACTTTTCTCCCGGTATCGCGGTTGAGCTGTGAGTTTGTTGCGTTCACCTTTCCAAGGCGATGCCAAGAGCGCACAGACCACTCTCCCTTATGCCCAACACGCAAAGAGGACAACTTACCCCCAGGGCAAGGCCATGCCCTCAGGCTACAGTAGGCACTAAGACCTGCCACTCTTAATGGGAATGACCCACATCCATCAGCAAGGATCAGTGGGAAGGCTTGCCAACTTTGTGCCGGAGAAGTCCATTCCCCATTTGACCTTGCCATCCCCAACCCGGCACCGACCCTGCTCCCCCCACTCTTACCTCTGTCCCCATTGTAGGAGAGAGAGCCTTCTGCATCGCTGTGTAGGGAGGCATGAAAATAAACCACCGGCTCCAGTGCCACACTCCCTCCTGGCAGATCTGTTTCTCTCTTCTTAACTGTTTCCAAGTGCCTGACTGTTTTATAATCCCCACTGAGCATTCCCTTAACTCCTTCCTCACTGAGCCCTTCCACTCTCCCTTGCACACTCTCTCTTAAAAGGCAGAAAAAGCCAAGGCGAGGTAGGGGGTACATAAAGCAAAGGACGGGGCCTGAATCAAAGGAACAACTGAATCAAATTGCACGTATAACAGAACCAGCAAATTAGTCACTTCCCCAGCCTTCTCTTACACAGACAACTGACTCTTCTATTAAGATATTTATTTTTTTTCCCTGTGGACATTTGCGTACTTTAGAAGCTCACTTCTTTGCTAATCCCCTCCTGCTTTTTCGTACCATGAGGTCATACGTTTCTGCTGGTAGCACAATTTTAAATCACACAGCAGCTTGCCCTTTGAGGTCTGAACCAAAATTGTTTTCTTAGATCACCAGTAAATATGAGCTGATGGCTTCAAGCCCAGTGTCACACACCCCCCACCCCCCATTTCTGCGTATTGCAAACTTTGAGAAGAATCGAGCGCAGGTATCGCTTCCCAAGGGGAGAGGACCTTGGCAATCACCGCGAGGGCTGCGAGAGGGCTGCGTCCAGGAGCTCGGGCAGAGGGACTTGTTTCTGGAGGGGACTTTGCAATTGCCCTGAAGTGAACTTGCGAGAGCCGCACACGCTATCGGTGCTAAAGGCTGTGCATTGCACACGTGTGTGCATGTGTGTCAGCGAGTGCCGGTGGTGGGGGAAAGGGAGCTACCTGGCCTGAGACATTTTAGGACAGCCACAGGTCAGGGCTACACTGGGATAACCACAAGGTGCTGCAGGTCGCTGTGTGCCGAGGTCTGCTGGCAGCCTGGTGCGGGGCAGGACTAGTACAGCGACCCAGCAGCTTTGGATTTCATAACCGTGATTACGTGCAAAGCGACGTCACAGAACACTCCGGTGCGTACACTGCTCCTGTGAGAGGATGAATAAAGAACACGGGGGGGGGAAAAAGCAACAGCTTTCACCCGTCCCCTCTCAGGTGGGAACGCGACACTTGCAGCTGGCTGCTGCTCTTTCCTCAAAGCCTACAGCTGCTTCTTCCAGCGTCCTGAGGTTACCCCTGACAGCTTACACTCAAAAGTTTGCCAAGGTATCTTCTTCCCTGACAAAATGAGCTATTCTGTCGCACAAGGCTGGGCCTCAGGGCTTTAAAAACGGTTCTGCTGATGTTCAAAGGGAGCAGCTTGCTGTGCAGAGGAGTGGTAGAGTTAATAGTAGTAAGATCAGCACAAGCTCCTACCCTGCCATCTGCCTTCAGCTCAGCCAGGCCTTCTGCTGAACAGCCAACGCAGGCTTGGGCCACTGGAGTGAGCAGCAACTCAATGACATGAAAGGCTGCCTGGGTTAGTTGATTAAGAATAAGATTAAGAGCACAGGAATCCTGTATAGTGCTGGTACTGACTCAGTCTGGAGACTTCATGGGGACGTTTAAGCCCGGTTTTCCAAAGAAGTCTTTTATTTTGCGCAGCTGGGTGTTCGCGTGCCTGCTTAAACTGGCCCCGTGAACTGATGATCCCAGAAACAGGGGTCACCTCTGAAACTGCTATGCTTTCTTCTTTGGTTGCCCCCAGTAGAAAGTAGGGATAAATAACACTTAACTACCTCACTCCCCTGTAATGTTTAACTCCTTCACGTTTATAAAGCTCCGCAGGAAAGCCCACTGGAATGGACAGGGATACCCCTCACAACCACGGGTCACTGATCCCTCGTTTGCCCTGTGGATTTCTTTAAGTGCTGGCCATCGCCAGCAGACCCTGGCAGAGGCTGCTCAGCTCTGCTCCTGCATATTCACATTGTCAGCTCCTCAAGAGATTTCACTTCCCCCCCCCTCAAATAGCAGAAGAGTACGTCAAGCCTTGCGGATGACCTCCAAGTAACAAACTGCTGACCTACCACCAAACTCTGAGCTTGCAAATGCAACCATGAAGAGCAGGGCTTGGTCCACTTGAGGGATGGTGAGGTCCAAACGGCTTTGTAGACCCGTAAGAAAACACTAAGGTGCCCTCTGATGTCATCATTCTGTGGCAATATCCTACAGCAATTTAAAGGACTGCTATGGCTGGTCTCAATACTCAGGAGGAGACAGGCAGAGGGAGCAGCAGAAGGGTGCTGGTCTTGAAGAGGAATGGGGGAGCTGGGATAAGCAGGGCACAACCTGCCTGCTCTGAAAGCAAAAGGAACAGAGAGGCCTCTCCTTCCACAGATGGAGGAAGGGAAAAAGACAGAGGAGCAAAAGCCTGGACTTCATCATGAAAAACAATAGCTCATCATTTACTTTCATATCCCCTTGCTAATGCTGGAATAATGCTAACAGCGGAATTCTTATGGCATGCATGTCATGCCTGCAAATACCAAGTGAATTACTTCTCAGCTAGGCTATGGGCTATGGCACTGAGCAGCACATTCGTTACAAGCGATTGGATGATGAACAACAGTTCCCAAATTCCTCCTTCACAATGCTACTTGCATTAGTTGTAATTTAATGAGAGTGAGAGAGAGAGAGAGAGAGAGAGAGAGAGAAAGTTTTGGCTCAAACCACTGAAATAATACTGCCTGCCGCTGCTTCCCACTGGGTCTTGTATTAACTCACACCACCACCACCTCCATCTCCTCCTTCTCCACCTCCTCCCTTTTCACACCTATCCTCAGGTGCTAAAAGTGGTGTCATGAAACCAAGAGAGCATGGCAGGAAGCCCCCAAGCACATGCATTCCTTCTGGCTGAAAGGCAGGAGAGGACACAAACCTCTCCCTCTCCTCTGCTGACAGTAAGAGGAGGGCTGGGGTGGGATTGGGAGGGAGTTCCTCCAGCATGGTCTCTGCATGGACCAGCCGCCAACTCTTCTTTGGTTTCTTCCTCCTAGAGAGCCAGTGCAGGTGAAAGACAGTGAATTGGCAGCTCTGGACAAAGAGCACCAAGCACAGACAGCTCTGTGCCGGTGCAGAGCCCCCACCACGCACCCTTGCCAGCATGTTCCTCCTGCCTCCTCGACAGAGCCACAGTGGGGTAGCCCAGCCCCATCCCTGCCCCGCAGGCTGCCTTAGCTGGTTTGTTGCTCTTTGTCATGATTTTGAGATCTGGTAAGCATCCAGTAAATGTGAACAAAAACTTTGCTATGGATAAGGCCTTCAGTGGTATAAATATGCCATCACTGCTGACCCCCAGCGAACCTGGGAATCACTGCCCCAGTCGCCTCCTCATGAGCTCTTGGGTAGGTCTGTACGTCCCATGTCTTCAGGACAGAAACCAAGTCCCTCTTCTCTGGTTCATGGACCCTACTGTAAAAGGGACAGCCTCTTTGGACAGGCAGGAGCATCTTGCAGGTTTCTGCCCTGGAAGGAGCCAAACTGGCCAGCATCGCCTCCCTCTCCTGCAGCAACCTCGCCTCCCCTTCATGTGACAGGACATTTATCCACCAGATGACCCTACACATAAGGTTCATGCCTGAAACATGACCCAGTGTGTGGGGTCTCATATGCTAGGCCAGAAGAAAGCTGAGAGGTCTGATCTGAGCAGCAGACCTACAAGAGGCTGCAAATGCCATTACTGCTTTCCTGGTGGATCCAGTCTCTTCAGTGTTACCCACTGACAGCGCACAAATGACAAACATCCATGGATTCCTACCCAATGGAGCAGAATCATCCTTATCCCCTCTGTGCTAAATGTCATTTAAAAGCCCCCACCCCAAGCCACATTTTGTGGTGTTTTGAAAAGAAAAAAACGAATCCAAACTAAATTTCCATGTTTTTCAAAGAAAGTTATAGGCAGGGGAAGGCAAAATGCCCTCAGGATTGGAACCCAATGTATTTGCACAAATTAGACCTAAGATTTACAGTTACCTTCCAGCCTCCAGCATGTGCTACAATCTTAGCCTTGGCTTAAAAACCATCTGTTTTCTTGTAAAAGGTTGACAAACACCAGTGATCCTTTCTCAAGCGCACTGGCTGAAGTCCCACGGATCTGACTGGGGGAGGAAGGTGGGCAGGATGCCACAGGATGCTCCCAGGGACATCTGCGGACACGGGTCTGTAGAGGCACACGGGTGCACGTGTGTGCTTCCCAGCAATGCAGCAGGTACGACACTGGGGGCCATCTTCAGGACCTATCCGAATCCCCCTTGCAAGCCTAGGCATAGCATGGCACGCTCCGACTTTCCCAAAACTATGGCTGCATTTTATGCAGTGACAGGGCTCTGAAATAAATGAAAGCATCCAATGCTGAAATGACCCTAAGTGAATGCCACAATTGCTAAAATAAACAAGTATCACAGTCGTAAAGAAAAGGAAGAAATGGTGAGGCTTGGCCTGCTATGACTACCTGTGTGCTGGGCGGCTCACCCCCTCCCACGGCACACGCAGCCCAGCAGACCCCAGAGGAGCACCAGATGAAAGGGGTCCCCATGCAGAGACCAAGCATGAGGAGGAGGGGACACAGGCAGGAGAGGGAAGTGGTGGGGGCTGCCCTGACAGAGGCCCACCACAATGGTTACGTGGCCTTTGCAGAGAGGAGCAGTGACCAGGCTGGGGAGATGGAGAGCGGTTATCAGGGCAGAACTACAGGGATGAACATACATAATAGACGTATGGAGATCAGCTGGGCTGCAAGCAGAACGGGCCCATTACTGCAACAGCTTCTTTGGGCATCCAGTGAAAACCAGAGGTCAGAACTGCCAGCCACCATTAATCACATTTACAGTTTAAAACCTGACCAAATCCAACTCTTCTGTTGGGACCAGGAAGTTCAGCTTAGAGGTACCTGGCCCTGCTGGGAAGGCAGAGGCTGCCCTGTCCCTCGGTTCCCCTCAGGACAAGGCTGTCACAGCTCAGGAAGGGTGAAGCTCAGCCGCAGCACTCGGTGCTGCACTTCAGTTCCTTTTAGGCCTTCAAATTAGGGCTTACATGGGGCTTAAGTGCAGCCCGGCCCAACACAGGGTTGGATTTCACGGTTCTCACATGCTGCTGGGTTGCCACGTGCAACCAAAAAGGGGACGAGGCTCCACAGGCTGGCTCGCTGGCAGCCCATCCACCCAGACACCTCAAGCAGGGGATGGGGAGCATTTGTCCCCCAGCACCCTTCCCACGCCCCCGGCGGGCAAGGCAGGAGGGCGCAGATCACTGGGAGAGGCTCCCACTTCCCTTGCCTTGTTTAGCCAAATAACTCCCAATATCTGCCTTTTCAGCAAGCGTTTCACAGTAACCACAGAGTGTTTTACCCATGCAACTGTGCCAGCGCTTTTCCTTCCCACTGCGCCCGCTGGCCCCCCAAAGCTCACCCTGAGCCCCAGGGGTGACTGCAGAGCCCCCGCACTTGCCCGCCCACAGCTCAGGACATCTGACAGGCAGCATTCAGCTCCCACGGGAAGTTGGTATGTTCTTCATACAAGGCACGCTACGTCCTTGGCCATGAACACCTCAGGTGGGCTGGTCATCTTCAACCAAGCACGACCAAACACGACCAGGCTGTGCTGGAGAGATGATGGCAGAAGGGAAAACGCTGGTGGGGACAGGAGAAAGGACACAAAATGCACAAGTAAAAGCCCCATCCCCTCCACAAGCCCTACAATGACAGAGAGTGAGATGGACAGGAGTACCAACCACAATTAAATTCAAATGAAAAACTACGACCCGCAGCTTCCTCCAGTGACGCCAAGTGACATAAGCACGTTTCCTAGCTCAGCCCCAGTGCTGCCACAAGCATCTGTTTTATTGCGCCCGGTGTCAAAAGCATCAGGCATTCCCACTTGAAACCCTACCCTACCCTGCCGTTCACTCACATCCCACCTTCTTCTTCCCTCACACATTATCTTCTGCAGACAGCAGCTTTTTGGCAGGAGTCTTGGTGTCTGTTTGCGACAGGGCATGGCAAGGGAAAGCAGACGTCTCCTTGTAAAGCATCCTCTTCCGGAAACCCCTTCAACCTTTCCTGGCTGAGAGGAAATAATGACTCAAGTGCTCCTCTGGGAAACAGCAATGATTTTGGAGGAACATGAAATAACTTTTAAGCCAAGCCTAGTTCTAAAGAGGGGAACTCCACAGCTCGAGATTGCAGATAAGCAGGAACAAAATCAAGGCTCAGGTGCCTACCTGCAGGGATGCTGAAAAAGGTACAGCTACTTTACTGAGATGGTCTCATCTACATTAGATATGTTGTGAGTGATACGGTAAACACATCTAAATGGATAGATTCTCCAGGAGATACTGCATTTGCATACAGATGCCAGCTACACCACAGTATCAGTTCAAGACTGAAATAACTGAGGATATAGGAGGACAGACCTGAACACACTAGCAGAGCTGTAGAGATACCAAAGAAATGGTCCAGTAGGGCCACCAAAACCTGGCACTGGGAGACGTGCAAAAGACACTGGCCAACCAGCTTTCTGGGCCAGGATGGGGACAAGCTGGTGGATGTGGGTTACAGATCACTCCCAGGCAAAATGTCTTGGATTATATTTTTCTTAAGCTTGGATTTCTAGTAACCCTTTTGTTTAGCCTGAAAAGAGTCACATTCCTTCAGAAATCTCTCTCCCTTTTACAGGCAGAGTGGCAGTGTCCCCTTCTGAACACACCGTGATTTACAGCCTTCCACACTCACACCAGCGACACAACCCCTTATGCAGTGACTGCAGACAGCACTCCTGCACACACATACACTGTCACAGCATCGCTCCATATAAACACCCTGCATTCACCTTATTTATATGTCCTCCTGTACCGGCTGCGACAGCTCACAAACACACAGCCTAATTTATATTTATAATAAATCTCCCTTCTTCATTCCCCGCAGTGGAAAAAAGCCCTGGTACAAATGCAATTTGCTGAGAGAATGGCGTAATAGCTCTAAGGAGAATCTGGCCCGCATTGCCTTCCATAGACAAAGGGGATGAAGCCACACGCAAACAGATGTGCACACTCCTAGGCATGCTTGGAAACATGGAAAGAGTCCCACATATACACATATATACTCTTCCACATGTATTCTCACACACACAGCTCGATAACAGCATCTACCGTCCCTTCTGACTCGCATGTGCTTTAAGAAGCACGGGCATTTGGAAGCTGCACTTTCATTATCCAGGTGCTTACAAGCCTCAGACAAGCAATAAGAAAATGACACTGCACGAGAAGTATTGTCACCATCAATGGGATACGCTCATGTGGGTTTCACGTGTCCTTGTCAGGTGGTGCAGCTATTTTAAAATGGGGTTTGCAACATGTTTCTTATCCCCACTTGCTAAATACATACATATTCTGATGTTGAGAGAATGCAGAGGGGGAGTCTGATGGGAAGGCAGGTTTCTGGTCGTGCCAGTGATAGCGCCAGAAGAGATGAAGGAATTTATAATTGTACTCATGACTAAATGTGATCCCCACTTGCTTTGTAGGCACATGCCTTGGAGGAGTTATGAGGTCTTGGGTTTCCCCATGGTATCCACAAACTGGACGTAGCCAAGAGTTGTCCTTTTGTTTTAATCTGGCTTCACAAAAGGTTGTGGTCTCTCTTCCCTCTGCAAAGGACCTTGTTCCAGCTTCCCTTGCCCCCATCACACAGAGACCTGACTGTGGAAGCGTGTTCCCACAGGACAACACCATCAGCCTACTCAGAAACTGGGGCTAGCGTGCCGTGCTGGCACCGTGCAGGGAAAGCACACCCAACCAGTCCTCTGTGGGCTCTACTGGCTCCCAATAAGCTTCCGTGAAGCTGACCTATTAATTCCTGTCGAGGTGTTCTGTGCTCACGTGTCTTCTGAGCAACTTTAACCCTCGACAGCATTGCAGAGTTTGAGTGACTCATGCGATTCCTCCTACCTGCCAACTTCTCTCCATCCTGGCAGCATTAAGCTGGACCAGAAACTCTTCACTCAACATGGCCACCGAGCCCGCCAGCAGCCTGCCCAGACTCCAAAAAGCTCCTGCGCACTGATGTATTGGGAGCTGGAGGCTGGGCATCACCTAATCCGCTCCGCTGCTGACTCAGGGCTTGTCCTGCAGCACGTTGATGGATTCCCGTAACGGAAAGAGCCCCATTACGTACTCCCCTACCCTATCACATCGCTAAAGCTAGCTGACACATCACCTATTGCCACTCCGCCCAGATCCCTCCTCTGCACTCCTCGCTGGGGCACTAGTGTGCCTAAGCATGGGATCAGAACTGTTTGTCAATGTTAAGGTGCTCAAGAGCATCACCAGAGATTTGCCATGTTACAGCTGACCCTACTCTGGGATATTTTAAACGCTAGCAATGGCCATTTAACTCCCTAGAAAATTTGCCACAAGAGGAAGATTAAAGACTGCACACACACACAGAGTATGAGGCTATCTAAGAGAGTTTTCTCAGAATTTTTTCTCCAGCTTCTGAAGTCAATAATCTAAATAGGAAAGTAGCAGTGATGGCCAGAAATTACCACTATTTAGAGGCAAAACAGAGACCTGTTGAAAATCTTTGCCAAACTCTTTGAATTTATCAGCACTAAATGCTGCCTAGGAGAAAATAAAACCCCATGCATTTTAGCTGGACGTTCTTCACCTACAGCCTCATGCTTTGAGCAAACAGATAGACTTCCTACCAATGTAAGGATGAAGCAACACAGATACTTGCACTCCTGCAATCCTGCTGCTGCCGGCAGCTCCTGTCGGAGTGACAGCCTGAAGCCATGGAAGAACCATGTAGATGGTCACAAACCAGGCTACTGGAACAGCTCTTCCAGAAACACCACTGTAAAAAGCTAACACTGGGGTGAGGCTCAGACCAACTCTGACACGACCACTCTCTCTGGGCAGGCTGCAGCATTGTCTAGAGATCACACTTCTGGTGATACCCTTCTTTTGAGTACTTCTCCCTCTTCTCCCCATGCCAGCTCTGGCTGATTTGAGTACCTGTTGCATCCTTTCTCAAATACAGGTTGCAAGCTCTCTGGGGCAACGCCATGCCATGTTTGTCCATTTTTTGGAAAATGTGCAGCACAGAGATCTTTGACTGGAGATCTCAGCTGCTAGAAGCTACAAACAATTCATAATTAAAATAAAAGTGAAGCCGCACCAGGGGACTGCTGTGCCTCCAAGTTTTTTCCAGACTAGATTACTCTCAGGAGACACAAGAGAGCTACCACTGAGATAAAAAAATAAATCTCAGCCTACTAGGTTTACACAGAGACCATCAAAAATATGCCTCTGTATTGTTCTGACCTCCAGATCTTTTTTTTTCTTCACTTTTTCCTAACCTTTAAAAGGCATGTAAGATAAACAGAGGAGAAACCAGGCAGACAACATCCTCGGAAGAGATGTAGGAATATAATCAAGCCCTCAGACACACACACACAAACACCATAATTTATCTCTTCCTCCTCCTGTTTGATATTATCCTCTGTTCTAGTATCATAATCTGTTGCTATGGAAACAGCTATGATGTCACTACGAGAGGTTTATGGATGCCTTGAACAGGAAGGAAAGGTACATGATGATGGGAGAGAAAAAAAAACACCTACAAACAGCTGCTGAGCAGGAGACGTTCCAGGAATGGCAAGTGTTAACAGAGAAAAGATAAATACATCAACGGTGCTGGCGCTGCTGCAGACAAGAGCAGAATATAAACCGTGTTTTAAAAATAAAGAACGCTTACAAATTTTGCCTACAAGTAAAAATATTCTGGGAAAGCTAAAGGAGCTTCCTGAAAAACCAAACTTTCGCTGAAATGTTCTGCAAGTTTTCTGGGACTGGATATTTTCTGAGCCTTGCTGCTAGAGTCCAAGTCTCCATCAACCCACTCCATCATCTGCTGTAACATTCCCTCCAGAAGTGTTAGCGTAACACCCCACCAATGCAGCTAATACTTAGGGAGCTTGCTGGCTACCTGCCATCCCGTGTGCCTTTACGATCTGTAACTAGAAAAAAAATTCATGTCTTCAAGCAAAAATAAACAGAGACGCACTGGATCACATCCAGTAGCAAATAAACGCCCTGACCCCAAACTATGAGCAAAAAAGAACTTTTCTTGCTCTCTTCACCCAAGAGAAAAACCATAATCTTATAGACTCACTGCCAAACATACTGACATACCTGACCTGCTACTAGAGAGAAAAGTATGTTGAGCCTCATATGCTCAAAACGCACCCAGCCTTCAGGCTGCACACATCCGTGTGCAGCACGATGCACGTGCGGTTCTCACCCATGAGCTCAGTTGCTGATGACTATGTCTTAGCACTTGTACTCATTTCAGTCACCCGGACTGATGGTGACAGTAGGGCAGACACGGGGATAGAGGGTTGGACAGCCACACGTGCCCTTAAAGACATCATGTGCAGGCTGTGGGAAAAATCAGCATGTGGGGCCTGCTGGGGAGGACGAGGGAGGATGGCAGATCAAATTCATCCTGCATAGCTGCCTTCATTGTGTGAAGGGCAATGGCAGTGAGGGAGGAAACCACAAGGAACTCAGATCAATGAAAAATGCTGGTGTTTCGGCTAATCTCTGCCCCATCAGAACTTCCTGAGCATGGAAAGCAGGATCCGAGATCTTACAGGAATGCTGTAGCATCAGTTTTGTTTCTGGTCTCAGCTCCAGCCAGGGAATCCCCAGGCAGACACTCTGTCCCATCTATGAGCACTAGGATATAGGTAGCATCTCCTGATAACCCTTTTTTCCTCCACACGCTTAGAGATGACCCCCAGAATGAGCTGCTCCATCACCTTTCCAGGGATGGAGGTGAGGCTGACTGGCCTGTAGTTTCCCAGGTCCTCCTCCTTGCTCTTTTGAAGGCCAGAGTGACACTGGCTTTCCTCCAGTTCTTAGGCACCTCTCCTGTTCTCCGTGACCTTTCAAAGATGATGGAGAGTGGCTTAGCAATAACATCTGCCAGCTCCCTCAGTACTCATGGGTCCATTCCATCAGGACCCATGGATGTGTGGGTGTCGAGTTTACCTAAATGATCTCTAACCCAATCCTCCTTGACCAAGCAGAAGTCTTCCCTTCTCCAGACTTTCTCTCTTACCTCCAGGGTTTGGGATTCTGGAGGGCCAGCCTTAGCAGTAAAGACCAAAGCGAAGAAGGCATTCAGTAACTCTGCCTTCTCTGTATCCTCTGTCACCAGGGCACCCACCTCATTCAGCAGCAGGCCCACATTTTCCCTAGTCTTCCTTTTGTTGCTGATGTACTTGAAGAAGCCCTTCTAGTTGTCCTTGACATCCCTTGCCCGATTTAATTCCAAGTGGGCCTTAGCCTTCCTCGTTGCAACCCTGCATATTCTGACTACGTCCCTATATTCCTCCCACCCCTCCTTTTTCCACATGCTCTAAGCTTCCTTCTTCCCTTTGAGTTTTCCCAGGAGCTCCTTGCTCATCCATGCAGGTCTCCTGCCTCCTTTGATTGATTTCTTACTAATAGGGATAAGCCAATCTTGAGCTTGGAGGAAGTGATGCTTGAATATTGACCAGCTCTTTTGGACACCCCTACCTTCTACAGCCCTAACCCATGGGATTTGTCCAAGTAGGTCTTCGAAGAGGCCAAAGTTAGCTCTCCTGAAGCCGAGGGTTGTAATCCTGCTTATTGCCCTGCTTTTTCCACACAGGATCCTGAACTCCACCACTGCAGCCAAGGCTGCCCCCAATCTTCACATCCCCAACCAGTCCTTCCTTGTTTGTTAGTACAAGGTCCAGCACCTCTCCTTGTTGGCTCCTCCACCACCTGTGTCAAAAAGTCATCGTCAATGCTCTGCAGGAACCTCCTGGACTGTGAGTGCCTGGCTGTGTTGCCTTTCCAGCAAATATCAGGGTGGATGAAGTCCTCCATGAGAACCAGGGCCTGTGATTATGAGGATACTTTCAGCTGTTTGCAGAAGGCCTCATTGACTTCCTCTTTTTTAAGGAAACTCACACATTGTGATTTCCTCTCCCCAAACAGCCCAGCTGGTTTGTATAATCCGCCCTCCTGTGTCTTCGTCGACATAAAATGCAAATCCTTTGTGGTGGGAACCATCCACCCCTTCATGTCAATGTCATGCCCAGTGCAGTAAGGTCCTGCTTTTGTTTGGCACTGGCACTGCTATACCAAATACAACTGTTCATAGGAATAGTTCAAAAGCAACAGAAGAGAATAAAAGAAAAGCAGGTGTGAAAACAATGCCAAATGTTTTGTGTTTTTTCAGTTTCTTTTTTATTTTAGGGGCAAGGTTCTGTTCCGATTTTTTATGAAACAATTTCTTCTCTTCTGTGCTTTCTGTTCGGGACTGTGGAGTGGAAAACAAAGCTGATCTTGGTGAAGAAAGAGAGATTGTGCTTTTTCTAAATTGGCAGGTGACACCAAGCAGGAAGGGACTGCAAAATCAGGGGAATTAGATTAGAATTCAAAACAATCCCTACAAATTGAACAGTACAGGATGAAATTAAAACGTGACAAATACAAAATCACACACTTAGGTAGGAAAGGCTAGCTCCACACATACAGGATAGAAAATGGCTCATGAGGCGTCAGGCCCCTTGGACAGGGTCTGGGAGCCACGGCGCATCACAAGCTACAAACAGATGTCACAGTGCAAAAGTTAAACCAAAGAGGAGCACTGCCTGTAAGAGGCGTGAAGGAATACTTCTGCTCTACTTGGCCAGCGCAGGACCCCAGGTACAGCACTGTGCTCTAGCAGTGCCATTGAAGAGAGAGGTGGACTAGCTGAAGGGTACTTAGAGAAGCAGGAAGACATTGGGAGCTGCAGCAAACAAGACGTGGGACAAAGCTGAAGGATGTGTTTGAGACAGAATCTAGCCTAAGGAACATGAAGCCAAAGCAAGACATGACAAAGAGGAAGTAATAGGTTTTCCACACTCACTGTCGATAGGAGAAGGAATCACAGCAAGCAAGCAGAGAGAAGTTACAGAGGAGGTAAAATCTTTTCAGTGACAAAGTGAAGGACAGCAATGGCAGGCTGGGCAGCTTGTGGACCCTCCATACATGAGGAATATGCTGGACAAGATGCTGGGGAACATGCTGGACAAGCACACATTTGATATACTACATCCTGCTTTGAAAAACTTTTTGAAGTCTCTCCTATGATTTCAATGATTTTGGTGAGAGTTAAGTTTCTTTGGCATTTCAGCATAACCCACAGACCAAGATAAACCTGTCAGTGTTTAGAACTGGTGGACACAGTCTGCAGGGTAGCGCTGTGTAACACTGTTGTTCCAGGTCTTGCTAATGCCTTTAAGGATTAAAGGTTATAGTGAACAGGGAAGAGAGCTGCCCTTCTGAGTTTCCCAAGTATCTCTGGCAAATACCACTGCCTTGCGGGGTGACCTTTCCTACTTTTCAGGGTAGAAGCTGTAAGCGACTGTTCTCACCTCATCCTTCCCAAGACAGATGTCAGCACAGGTCCTGAAAGTGAGCAGGACAGAGAACGAAGCGTGAATAAAGAGTGAGCTTTGGCTTCTCCAAACCAATGTCCCATTCAGCAGGAACTGCTGAAGAAAACTAAGGGAGGAAACTACACCATCCTTCACCCAGCATAAAACTCTTGCTCCAGAACACAAAACAAATGGGCTAAGGCTCAGCACACAGAGACGGTGCTTCCCCTCTATGTAACTTCCCAGGTTTCAGTGGCGCTGTTGCTGATCTACATTATGATCCCCAAAATCAGAACTGAGCCCAGGAGCAGCTTGAGGGGCTCACATCTCAAGGACCCTTGCCTCTTGCTGGCTATTTTGTATGTCCCCTACAAATAAGTGAAAGACTATGTTCTTTGGCATCATTCTGTCAGTGGCTTGATTAGACAGTCACTCTTTACATAGCACCTTGAGCATATACAGCACTGTATAAGCACACCAGTAAAGATTATTATTACTTCAATTAAATAAATAAATTCTAATGGCACGGCTTCTTAATTCTTTTAGCCCTGACTCCAGACTCTCCAAGGTATTCTGTGATGTGGCGATGCCCTTGCCAGCCTACGGAGATGGGGGCTGCTCCTCTGCTCACCTGCATGGGGAAGTCTTAGAAAAATGATTTCTACCATAGAAATTACCCAACGCAGAAGGCTACCTGAATTCAAGAGTGGTCCCAAAATACATGCACTTGTGCTTTCCAGAGGAAGGATCTCAGTCCTGACGTGGCCAAACAAGGAGGGTTCAGGGGCACGCTCTGTGTCTCTGTGCTGTAAACAGGTGGAAGCAGTAACACGCCTCTACTCTCCCCCCACTACAAACAGACAAATTGCTAAATGCCCTATCTGGAGTGAAATTATCACGTGGGTTTATTTTCAAAACAAAAGCTGAACTCTGTACTGCTAGGGGGAATAGTTTCAAAAGAGAAGGCCTCCTGTTAAACACCTAGGTCCACAGTAGGGTATGTCAATAGCTGAAGGAAAAACCTTTTCTCTAAATAGCGTTTAATTCTCACTTCTTGTTATCTACCAGTTAACTGTCCAAAACCAAGAGAAAGACCTATAAATAATATTTTGCATTCAGAGGGCAGAGGTTTCCTAGTAAGGGTGAGGAAACCTCATTTTTATAAATGGACTGATTAAGCTATAGAGGCCATGAGTCAGAAAAGTACTTCAGCATGTGGCCAGCTTTAAAGACATAAACAATTCTAATTAAGTCGGCAGCACTGCCTGTGAGCTTAAATTTAGGCACATACCTTAAAATATCTTCTTAAATTGGGATCAGAGATGAAAAGGGTGGAACTTTCAAAAACATCCAGTCTCAGCCTACCCGACCTCTACAGATACAGGGATGGGGACACCACAATAGCTGCCAGCCCACCACCGAAAGCCTTTGCAAACTCCCCTTCTCGTGAGTCTTGCACAAAGGTGCACACTATCCCAGTTGCCTTAACACCTGCACCTAAGTGGTCTAACTTGCACCACACTGGTGTCTCAGCCCAGTCCAAGCAGAAAGTGACTGAACTTGCCCTTGACCTTGCCATCTGGCAGGCTGCTCTAACACCATCACTTGGGACCCATTTGGTAAGGCCCACAATCAGGACAGGGATTTACCTCCACACCCAGGTCAATGATCCTTCTATGATTTGTCTTCCCAGAACTTTCCTCCTGATCGAATATCCACATGCTTTTAATGCCATTGCTGCGATGTGGCCAAAACTGAGGCTTATTCGTTTAGCCTTCCAAGTGCATTATCTGCCTCCGAATAAATGGTCTAACTTCCAGAGGCTGACCTGCGTTCAAAACCCTCATAGGCATCAAGGAGGTCTCCGGGCTGTCCCCACTGGTAGAAGACCTACACCAACCAACATCCATAGACAGCTCCTACCCAGTCTGGACGAAACCACATCCAGTAGTTTCAAAGCACCGCGTGAAAGTGGGAGACAAATAGCAACCACTGGGTAAACAGGGAAACTGAGGCATGGGAAAATGAAAATTACTTCTGCTGAAGTGTCCAGCCAGAGTCAAGAGGGTTTTCCTCACCTGCTACAGCTATGCAGAGGAACATGCTGCACAGAGACCAAGGGCCAACGACTGTGGCGAGTACTGTGCTTGCCTCTTCGTCCAAGCGTGTTGTTTGTCTGCTTGCCCCAGCCCCTGGTCCCTGCAGCGCTCTTTCCGCTTCCGACAATAAAAGAGCATTTTTCACCCATTACATCTCAAACCCATTTAATCACGAGACGTTGCAGCATGATAAGAACAATAATTATAACTGGAAGGGGCTTCCTGTTATCCCGGCTATAGCCGTATCCTGAGCTAATAAAAACCTTACGCTTTTGGTCCCAGCATTGACTTCGCTTAAGTTCTGGTTATTAATTCATAAACAGGAAGCGCCTCCTAGTTATCATCTCCCTGCACGAACTTTGGGGTAAAGACCTTTACTCCACCTCACTGGTGCCGCCTCCCCAATGAGCAAGTTGTGTGCGCTTTACCGAGATTTGAGAATGCATTCAAAACCCAGCAGGGCTGGCCTGTTCCTGACATTAAACGGGATCTGATACGCGACGCATCCAGGGTCAGAGTTTCAGGCTTCCTAGCCCCTTGTGTGACGAGGACGGCGTGCAGGCAGGTCCCTGCCTGCATCAAGCTCCAGCAGCGGCATCGGTGGCGAGGTGCAATTTACAAATATTACCAAGATTAATTCCATAAGCCACCCACACAGAAAACTACCGACACGGCTGCTAAAAATACACCGTGAGTTGCAACAAAGTTGTCAGGAATAAGTAAGAAGCAGAGAGGAACAAAACCAAAACAGAGGTAATCACTGTTTAGAAAATAAAGGTTAAGGTGTATAAACATCTCTTTTTGCCCAATTCTGAAGGAAGCCAGGTACCAAATCGCTAGAGACACCCACCCTGGGCAGAAATCTACCCACAGCCCAGGCACTGGTGATGTCTAGCAGTAAGGCCTCCTAAAATGGGGTCTCCCCTGGTCCATAGAGCCTGGCTCTGTCCTCTGCACGGGAGGCAATGTCACACAACGAGCTCACTGATGATGATTGCGCAGCAAGGGCAACATTGCCTAGAAGAGAGTCTAAAGAACCAGATTCTTGCCTGCCTCAAGCCATTCACCTCCTACAGCCACCTCTGAGGAAGCCGCACCTCCAGTGCTCAGCAGGACGGCGGCCATTAGTTTGCCCCAACTCTGGAGCAGAGGCCATGCAGGATTACACCCGATAAGGCCCACTTTCAAGCCCAACACATTTCCCCGTACAGCTCACAATCAAAACTAAAATCCAGGTCAAACACTGCGCGGTGGTGTTACTTCTGGTTTATTTTACTTGGTAGGTTTTTATGTCCTTCATTTTACTGCTCAGCTCTGCAATAGCCGGAGAAAAATGAATGAGAAAAACCCAGCAGAGGAGAAGACAACAGCAAAAACTCTCAACTCCTTAAAACAAAAGGGAAAATTCTCCTTGCACAGTGTGTGTGGGGGAGGATTTCACACCAGATATTCACTTATTTATCGTGCCTCGCCTATTAATATCAGGTGAGGCACCGTTCTGCTTCCCAGAACCAGTATTTAAGCCAGCTGCTCAGCACACACACACCGCCCTCACCTACATGTCGAGAATCGCGGGTGAATTTGTGCATGTGCTCTACGTTATCACTCACTTAAATTTCTACTGGAACCATTTCATAAGGCCTCCAAGGTGTCACATTTCCTCCCGGGGCGCCTTTTCTGTCAAAGAGCCTATGTTCTGAAATCCGTATGGTGGAGGTACTGTTTCACCTACCCTCGCCTGCCTTGAGGTGGTGGCAGCGGGTGTGCATGTGTGCCACCCGAGACCCGCTCCTCAAGGGCAGGAGCAGAGAAGCTTCTGCCCGCCGCAGCGCCGATCCAGCCCCTCGGCTCCTGCGCTCTCCTCGGTGGCCTGACGGTACCTGATGCTCCAGAGAAAGGCTACAGACCAGACACGTTATGCACATAACGCGAGGCTCGTAAAGGAGGATAGCAGTCCTTGCCTCCTTCCAAGGAGGAAATCACATCCCCTGCGATAAGTAAGTTTTTATCTATGCACTGCGATATTGTAGGGAATTCTAAGGACCTCTCACGGCAACTAGGAGGCGAAAAACATTCATTAACCCCTCCTCCGCCTCCCTCGAAGACATCCAGCAGCAATTTAACCCGCAAACATACCACAACACAAAACAGATAAAACAATCCCTATCAGCCTTTATGCTATCCACTGGCTCCGGTGATTTGGGATATTCACCTACTTTAAGGCTTGAGGCATGCTGCAGAACCTGGCCGTGGACCCTTCCGTATCGGTTGCAGGGAATTTGTTTTTACGGGTTGCTTTTCAGGGCATTTTTTCCGTCCGCTCTCTTTTTCCAGTCAGGCAGAAGCACGGGCGCCGCTGAAGTTAGGATGCTCTAAGGAACCGCTAAACTTCCACCGCACGCTTCGGTGCGGCACCGCCGCCGCCTCCTCCCCGGGAGGAAGCCGGCGCCCTGCCCGCCTTGGCGGCGGCCGAGGCCTCCTCTCCTTTCCCTTCCCCTCCCCTGCCCTGCCCGGCTCCGGGGAGGCGGCCGTGCCGGCGCTCAGCGGGCGACCGCTGCGGCGCGCCGGGAAGGGGAGTGCGGCCGGGCTGACCGCAGGCCCCGCGCCTCACTCCGCCCCCGGCCGCTGCGGAGCCGCCGGGCGCCGCC
>VXBL01004242.1:1303665-1336061 GCA_013400195.1 Aramus guarauna | reverse complement strand
CCCCCCACGCCCCCCCCCCCCCCCCCCCCCCCTTTATTTTAAAAGCTGCATCTATCTGGATGAGCTCTTGCTGTAGGAACACTAACCCAAGCAGCATCATTTCTGTCAGCGCATGCAGGAAGGCTGTACGTGAAGTCACATTATCCAGAGCCCCCTTTGCCAGACAGGGGCTTTACAAAGGAAGGTCTGTCACCAGGTATCCTCTCTACAGGCAAGGAAGCTGAGACTCATGCGAAGCCTCTGGCAAAGGTGGAAACGAAACCTCGGGCTGTGATCCTACATCAGCTCCCGTCTGGACCTGCCCGCCTGGAGCTCCTTACTGGCGCGCAGTCTGGGACCAGACCGGTGAAGATGTACTCTCCTCGCGCCTGCTGTTACGTCTAATCCCCCAAAACGCTGCTTCTTGCTGCTGCTGGTGCCAGCCCAGACCTCTCCCACCGCAGGATGCGATCGCAGCAAGGCTCGACACCTGACCACTCCTGTTGATGTCTCAAAGGAGGCGGCAAGAGGTAACTTTTATTGGGGGATTTCAGTGAGAACCAAACGGGCCCACCAGCCTGTACCTGGTCTGGGGGTGCTCAGAGGATGCCCACGCTGGCCGATAAAAGCCGGCCAGGGAGCAACCCGGGCTGGCCAGCCGATGGAGCAGGATGGCCATGTCCGCACTGCGGAGGACATGACCCCAGGCTCCTGCGGGCCCCCGTGTTCACAAGGTATATTCAGTGCTTTGCATGATTTTTTCCCCCCACTGAAAAATGCCTGAAATAACAGGAGGAGTGTCTCACGGCCCATTAGCATTCTGTTTACAACATGAAGCCGGGGATACGTGTTAAATGTGTCGGGGAGTGGCATGCAGGGCAGGTGGAGGTGGTTGAGGGTGCAGTCGGCTGGGACAGCACTGGAGGACTGTGTACAGCAGAGGGAGCAAAGCCCGCTGCCGTCTCGTCCCTGCTTCATTTTGAGAGCGATCACAAGACCAACCACCACCAAATCTTGGCAAGAAATGGAGCTACCTCCAGCTGGACCACTGGGCAAGTCCAGGCCAGAGCCAGAACGCAAGCGGTGCAGACGGCAGCAGGCGCAGTATTTGAACTTGCTTCTCGCACCCCTTTTATTTAGCCATGGCGACCCTCAGGGTTTGACTAGGCACTGAGTCGATAACCTCACATTTTCCCAAAACACATTTCTGGTCATTGTAATTCCGCTCTGCTCTCTTATTTTATGATAGAGGACATTATCTGCTTTCCAAGGCTCCTCATGCTTGTGAACCCAGCCTGCCTCTTTGCCCTCGATCAGAGCGGCAGCCATGGAGCCCCGTCTCAGAGCCACGGAGGAGACGTGGAAAAATATCGGAGAAGAGCCGAGGACAAAACCAGAGGGGAGGAGCAGGCTGCTAAAGGAACCGGCTTTGCTTCTTGTCATCGCATTTTGCTGCAGCATGGCTCCAGGTTAGCCACATCACCCTCGCTCTCCTTGGCTGTGACATGGCGGTGGTGGTACCAGCCTCTGCTGCGTGAGATTGCACTGGTGGGTTCTTCTCCCTCCCCGTTTCACCCTGAGCTATCCCGCAGCCATCGGGCCTGCGTTAACTCCACGTCCGTCAAAGCTACCATGACGCAGGAGCTTAAAACGTAAACCAAACTCACTCCCGCAGCAGAAGAAAAGAAGAAGGGCTGGTGGAGGGGTCTGCAGGAGTCAGCGTGTGTGGCCCGGGCATGGCAATGGTGCCTCCTGGCCCTGTGGCTGGCGGGTGGAGCAGAGAGGGGGACGCGGGAGCAGCCAAACCTGTGTGTGACATACCTACGCAAATGCTAAAGCTGCCTGGCTTCAAGGCACAGGTTATTCTGCTTCTTTTAGGGGCAGGTGCTGAACTTGATGGACTGCTTGGCTGGCCCAGGACGGCAATTCCTGATTGCCTTTCAGGTTCAGTAGTGCCAAGGACGTTACAGATTCTCATTGCTGATAATGCATCCAAAGATAGGAAAATTAACGGGGACATTTTCACCAACTAGGACCATTCAAGTTTTACATATTTTTACATATTGCTGCCAAATGACATCACAGCACATTTGGTAAACAAAAACCTGACCTCAACCCAGATCGGCTGCTAAAACCCAGTGCACGGGTTCACCTTCCTCCTCGGCTCACACGGGGACCTCCCTGTGAGAGACTTTCGGAGGAGAGTTGGGGAATGTGACTGGAGCTGGGGGGCACAACCCCTTGGTGCGCTTTTCCATTGCCGTGCACAGATGGGGATGCGCTCCAGAGGTCACTCAGCTCTGAGCCTACCACCTTCTTTCCATGCTCCCCAAAATTGAGCATCTATGCACGGATGCTGCACCCTTGGTCACCTAGGCCCCCAGGCCAGGGCCAAAGCCGTGGTGTGAACATACCCATCGGGAGCCAGGTGCCGGCAGCGGGGCGGCAGCAGCCCTGGGGCAAGGCCGTTCTGCGGGAGAGATCATGGTCTGCTCTCTGCGTGCCTGAGGATTTGTCACTGAAATTTTGAATCCAGAGAGACTTTCCTACCCCAACAGGCTATTTTTTCTCTTCGGCCCCTTCACTTGGGAGTGGATGGCAAGCCAGCACTTGAGAAGCACATATTAATGCCTCATCTTATGACTTTTAATTTCTCCATTTGTATATTGGGGTCTACTATAAACACGCCCATAGTCTGGGTGCAAGTACACGGCACGCTCAGCCTTGTCATGGAGCGTCGTGTACCACCGAGGCGGCAGCGTCCGCAGCTACGTCCACTGTGGCTCCCGGGCGGTGGTGGCAGAGCCTAACCGGGGAAGGGAGGGGGGGCTTTTTACAGCACTTGATGGGCACTCAGGGGCTCGTTTCCACTTCTGCCCCACATAGGCAAATGTTGGTGGTCTTGGGCACGTCACTCACTTCTCCAGAAAGGCAAACGGCGTTTGACTGGCGTCTCTCAGGGGGCTGCTGGTAGCAACCCAAGCCTACACTCAACTGCAGTGGGAGTAGCCGGAGTTACTGTTTCTTGCTGTGAACAGTGAGAGTTTGGGGTTCTTTTGCTTTTCTCTTGGAAATTAATACAGATTTTGGACGTGAAAGTGCAAGAAAGAAGGCAGGCGAGTTTTAAAACATAGTTATTGGGCTTCATTCACACTTTAGTGGGGTTGCATGACTGGACACGAGGTGCCCTTTGGTTTCTTGGAGCCAGAAACACCACGGTGGCATCATCTCCTCTTCTCTGCTGCCTCTGCCGGGCCCCGGCTGCGCAAGAGCGTGTGAGGGGCAATGCCAGAGGTGCGTGCTGCTGAGGTGCAATTTTTCGTCTTTCTCCTGAGGAAAGCTGAGGGGGCTTGTGGCTCCCAGCTTTCTCAGCTCGCTGTCCATCCACTGCATTTCCTTCTTCGGAAAGATCGAGCCTAAAAAATGTACTAATAAAAGAGTGTAAGGTACATTTTAAAAAACCCAAGCAACAAAAAGCATAAGAGAAAGGCTGTAAGCACACAGAATAAGCACGTCCCCTTCAGTGACAACCTTTAATACCTGTTCGCTTTCACGGAGGAGCTGGAAGGCAGCATGTTGTTAACAAGAATCAGGCCCCAAATCTTTCGCATTAAGCAAAGCAAAACATTTTTGTAAACACCAAGGGAAGGTTTCCCAGTGAAAAACACACAGATGTTTTCTTTTTAAATGTAAATCATTGGACAGTTTAATTAAAAGCAAAATTATTAGGTAAGTGCTGAGGGAATCTTCTTTATTTGCTGGGTACACTCACATATTTTTACTGGTGAGTCAATTGCAATTTTTAATTTCTTTCCTCTCAATATGATCAGCTCTGAGACAAGCCACTGTGATGTGGAACATTCGGGGGAGGATTTTTCCATGGATAGCAGGAATGTCTGCTCTGTGTGCGAGTTGTGGGTGCCCAGCCAGCCTGCTATGGTATGTCCATTCCCAGCCTTACGTCTCTGCTAATCGTTAGCAAACACTTGGTATAGGCTGCCTCCATGGCATCACCTGGAGAAAATCCTGTCCCTTGCGCCTGGGATTTTGGATCGCTGCTAGCGACTGAAGCGCTTGGGCTTACTGCTGGCTGGGGTGCTAAGGGACAGGGGCTGCAGTGTTCACTGGCTTTACACCCTGCTGCTGCTCTGCTGCTAGGCTCAGCATCACCCGTCCCTCCCCGCAGCCCTTTCCACAGGCACATGTTTTGCAGAAGCCCCCCCCTCTCCGCCCCTTCCCTCCAGCCTGCACTTCCCTCTTCATCATGCCAAACGATACAGACTGTCTCCTAAGCACATCAGGAAACAGTCAGCGTACTGAACTGGGACCGTGACTGCTTATTTTTTAATGTTCTGTGTAAAGGCCCTTATCTTTGAATGCACATGGAAAATGCACTGCATACTTGAGTGGGGTTGGGGACTGATGGCCCTGTCACAGCTAAAGTTCAAACTAAGACCACAAAAACCTACAGCAAAATTATCCCATGCACCAGAGAGTGGGACTCTATAAGAAGACAGCTATTTCTACTCTGCGTAAACACCAGTGGTATCCTCAGTGCAGCTCACGTGATGCAAATGACTCGTTCAGGGGGCAACAATTGGATTTACGCGTGCAAACATACAGAGGGATGAGACTTAATTCCTGCTATGAAACCGGATGATGCTGATATAACCTCAGTGGCTTCAGTATGTACCCTGATACAGAAAGGAGTGTGGCAATGAGAAACAGGACAGATGTTGGCAAAACGCTTTAGGTACCACGGGTGGACAAAAGGTGCGATGAAAGCGCCCAGTCTGATTAGTGCCCCGGGGAAGGAGGAGAGCTGGGTCACCTCATCCATGCCTACCACTACATCTGATCACATTTTTGAACCTTGCTTCCCCATCAGGACTATCGCTGAAATAAAGGCTGTAAAAATGATGTGGCCTCTCCGTTTGAGGGGTTAAACACAATTTCCCATCATCGAGCTTTTGCAGTTGGCTCAGGTATTGTTGTCAGGGTCTTGGATCCTTTTCTTCTTATTATTAAAAAAGAAACTTTGAAATATATAAAAAAAAGTGCTTATCAGATAATGAAATTCTAGCTGTGGTCAAGTCTTTCAAACAACCAGGGCCATGATTTAATTGGAAGTAATTATAGTCTTTTCTGAAGTATAATTTTTAGGGTATTTTTTCCCCTGACATTTGCAGTGTGGAAATTAAAAATAAAACGATGTCAGAATCACGAGATTTCAATCTGTCTTCAAACAATAATGTGGGCTAGTGTCAGAGGTTTGTCCTTGGCTGGAAGGAGGAAAAATTCACTGAAGAAAATCCTCCTGGTGAATACCACCAACAGCACCTAGCCGTGCATTTTCTGTGTTCAGAAATTCCTGAGAGACTCCTGCTTCCCAGAGCTCGCTAGAAACCCTCCTACCTCCTCCGCTGCAGTGCGAGAGGGCACATCAGTACCTCGCTCCTGAGAGGACCGCATTTGTGAGGCAGGCTTTGTTAATTATTCCACCGGCAAGGCTGTATTAAGAGACACGCTTAAAGCAAGGTAAAAAAAACCCCAAAACATTCTACACAACAAAGATTAAACGCAGTCCTTATATCCTGCTGAAAATAACCCAGGGTATAACAAAATTATTTCCACAAACTTTTTCTCCCCAATATTTTCCTGATGTTTAAAGAAGAAATTTTTCAAATGATCCTATTCTAAATTTTGCCCTGATTTCAGTTCGTAATTCCTTGGCTTCCTTTGGTGAAACCACCAGCGTGTCCCCTAAACTCCAGCTCTCACACTCCCTCTTACCCAAAGTGCCATTCCCAAGGGAGGGACAGTCTCCGCCAACATCAACTCAACCTTTTTGGTGGCCAGTGGCATTAGCAGGGCCCCACGGGCAGAGCCTCAGCTGCTACCAGCCAGCGCAGCTCTACTGGTACCAGTGATGCTATGATGCCCGTGGACAGATGTGCATCTCTAAACACAGCCACTTGGAAGGACCATTTGGCCCAGACTTTTAAATCAACTGCTCCACACTCCTAATGATTTCTGTAGGGGTGCGTGCATGTGAGCAATTGGCTTGCACTCCGAACCCCGTGCTTCTGGATCTGAAATTTTAGATTGAACACCCATTTTAAATCCATTCCTGAACACCAGACAGAGGGGGAGGAAGAAGATCTTTCAGATTAAAAGGGTGACACATATTAAAAAAAGTCACATATGTGCAGGCTGTGACTATAGCACGGTATAAAGTGCCTGTAGAGGATTGAGGGATGCTCTGTTCTGCAAAGCGTGTTGTCTTTTTGATGAGGCACTAGGTGAGGTCCCCTATCATTATAGACTCTATAGAGTTATTCAACGGCTGAGTTACAAGCCAGATTCCCACTGGGCAACACCTGCATGGCCCACTCACGTACCCCACCTTGCCACTCGGCTTTATTTATCCCATTCTCTGCTCTCCATCTTAAAAAGACCCATTGTATGGTCTCACCGGCGCAGAACAGCTATGTTCGATCTCAGACGTGGCTTCAGCAGCAAGGGAAGGGACTTCCCTCTACCCTTCAGCCTCTGAGAGCGCCTTTTCAAAGAAAGCTATCAGGAGAGTAATGTTAATTATTTTATTATACTGGAAGTTATAATAAGGGAAAAAAAAATTACACAGATTAAGGTAAAATTTTGGTCAGGCCTTGTAAGACAAACTCAGTGACTTTAAAGTAATAAAACTTTCTGTGGCGTTTTGCTAGAAGCTGATCTTCCATACTTGAGGGATAAGTATGCACGTGCTGACAGGAACCTCATGGCTTCCAACCCATATGCTGTGGAGAGCCTCGTGGGATTTTCTGGAAAGCAACTGCTTTTTCTAAGTTAAACATTCTTATCCCCCCTTCCCAAATGGCCAGAAGACAAGCAGTGTTTCAAAGACAAGCATGCGTGTTTACTTCCATGACTTTCATGCTGCCAGCCGAAAATACTTGAAATTGCAGGCAAAGTTTCCAAGCAAGCAGAGATGGAGATTTTCTTTGCCTAGATTAAATTTCCCAGTACCTTCCAGCAGTCCTTTTCCTGCTTTTGCAGGGCTCCCTCACTCAGCCGGGAGTCTGGAGATGTGAGCCCACGACTTGACCACCGATCTGCTCGGGGACTTTTTGTGCATTTAGGTACCGTGGGCCAAAGAGCGCATTTGGTACACGCAGTGCCTGCCATGACACAGCCCTGAGCTTGGCGGGAGCCTCTTGGCCACAGATGGGAAACCCTTGTAATATTTACACTGATTTGACTATTTAATGGAGGTCATCTCCTTTTCCAGCCCAGATCTCTATAAGAGCCGAACCTGGCCGTGATGTCCGTCGCTGTTAATGCTGTACCAATATTAGTAGCTAAGCGGGCGGTGATGGATTCACACAAGAGCGTCGTGCCTTGCGCAGCCCGGTTAGCCACAGCCTGTGACTATGGCTTTAAAAATTGTGCTGATGAGGTCTTGCCTGGAGACCCTGCCGCCCACCCACTTCCATGCTGGGAGAGCCAAATAAATATTTACTACTTCTCATAATAACACCCAGCCACACTCATCCTTACCGCTGCAGAGTAGTTCATCTAATTGAAATAAGAATATAAGTAAACTGTTTGTCAAGGCAGTTTATTAGGAAAAGCATTGCTGTGTCAGGAGCTCCCTCACTGTGAGAGATGCTGTGTTGTCTCTCTTAATATTTAATGCCATTTTAATAATATTTCCCAGTTAGGGGTGCAGGCTGATGCTACGGACTAAAGGCCAAGCCTGCCAAAGCGGGGAGGAAGGAAAGCTCATGGACTGAGGTCAGCTCAACTCCATTGACTTACCCACTCGGAGGCTGGGCAAAGAGCAATCCTGCTCTCCTGAGGGACGCAGCCACTCCCGGGTCTTCCTCTCGGCAACTTTACCTCAGATACGTGGATATTGCCCTTCCTCACTCAGGAGGACACTTCAAAAGTTTGGGGCCACATCCTGAGGTGGTGGAGATGCGATACCCACGGTTTTCCTTTGGCAAACCCATTTCTCATCCCGATGCTGCTCCGGTTGGGCTCATTAATCAGACAGTGCCATAAACTACTGAATTTCTCTCGGGCTTGTGATTGCAGCTGCAGCTACAGCGCTCTTACCTGTCTTTGGCAACTCTTGTTTTGGAAACCTCTAAATGTCCGGGTTAGTCAGAGGTGGTTTTGCTCAAGGAGTGAGGAGCCGCAGCATAATTATCAAAGATCCCCACTAGTAAAGCATCCACCGACGCTGCCTCCGCGTTGCCCTCCAGCCCTCGCAGACCTGCCTTGGCTGCGAAGCTGCTGCTCAGGCGGTGCCCCAGTCCCCGTGCCATCCCCCGGGACTTCTCCTGGCAGTGATGCCCAGCTCGGGCTCATCCTTGTGGTGAAAGACTCCTGGCTGAAGGACCGGGGACTCAGAGCCTTTTGAAGCTGCTGCGTAATAAGCTGTATTTTTTTCCCAAACATCACTAGACAGTTCAATAATTATTAAGTGACCTTTATAATCAGCCAAACCAGCGTAGGCATCCACCTGACCTACACGTAGCATTTGTGAGTAATTTTACATAAAAGGGCAGGTACTTTTGAACTTAGTGCACAGGACTTGTGCACAAATAGCTGTAGAAGGAGGGCCCAATTATAAATAAACCGTCCTTAGTTGTCACTTTGCTGTCTCTGACTTCCCACGCATTCAAATGGTGGGACTGATTCATTTAATCTTACTCTAAAGTAGCAAGCCACAGAGGCAGTTTCCTGACAGTTGCTTTAAAAAGTGTAGCTGAGCTCTTTTACATTGTCTTCCCTTGTATTATATTTAGACATTATGATTAGAGTATCTGCCACGATGTGCTTTTACTTTAAGGCAGTATTTCGAGCCGCTCTCCAAAAGCAAACAGAGACGCTCCTAGGAACCGAAGGGGCACGAGCGCCGGGATTTGGCATTTAGGAGCAGAGATCTCCAGCGCCGCTTGTGCTGCCGGCTCCCCCAGCACAGCCAGCCTTATGAAACCTGGGTTTTCAAATAAGTGCAACGTTATTTACCATAATGAGACTACTGGGAAGGGTGGAGGCAGAGAAAGGCTTAGCGGCTGTTTCCATGCGTTTTAGCAGTATCAGCTGAGCAATTCTTACGGTCTTCCCTTCTCCCCTCCTTTCCTCTTCTCCCCTCAAACTTGGCTGTTCTTGGCAAAGGTTTGGAGGCAAAATCTGGATGCTCCTGCCATATGAACAAGGCTTATATATGTTTGTGTCGCTGCAAAGCAGATTATAATGACTACACTTCATGCATTTTACTCTAATTAAGTCAGTGTGGGTTTCAACACAGATACAAACTGGATGTGCAGCTCTGCCCTTGACAATTGCATACCAAAGAGAATACCTGAAAGCTCTTGTTTTGCTAAATATGCTATTTAATATTTTGTAATACTCAGGTAAATACAGTCGGTGAACGCAGAGTCTTCTGTATTCCTGTATTATTATGGAGGAGGTCATTAGATTGCACTGAAGGAGCTTCCCTCGTTACGTGACCTGCTTTGCCGAAGTGCTTGTCGGATACTGAACTGCAGGTTCCAGTCCTGGTGACCACCAGCAGTGACGAGAAGATCCCCAAGCTCCAGCAGACTCTCAGCCACTGGTCTGGCTGCAGCAGCTCTACAGCAGGGCAGCAAACGTGACAAAAGGCTGGCAGGCAGGACGAGGTGGAAGACCCTCTGGGCTCTAAGGTACATGGGGAGGCAGAAAGGGCTCTGTGTAGAGGGGGAACGGTAGGGAGCAGATGCTGTACGTCCGGCGCCTTTCGTTAACCTGGAATAAATACTGTTGTGGAATTTAATACACTGAACTGAAAAGCGAGTGTCTCCTGTGTGCCAATTGCTAGTTTTTTAGATTTGTATAGGATGGCCATCTTCCTCCTCTAGCTGATCTACAGAGATCTGTAAATCTGTTATTGCTTCTACAAACCCTGACAGAAACTCGTGCTTTTAGTTTAGTACATAGACAACTTGAGGTCCAGATCTTACAGTTCATCCAAATGTGATTGGATTACCATTCTTTTAAGATCTGCTGTATTCCTTTTCTCTCAGATAAAAATGTCATGCTGGAAGTTCTCCATCATCCCTGGGTCTCTAGAGAGAGTCGAGGAAATTCTTGGACACTTAAAGGTGACTTTTCTGTGAAATGGTTTCAACACAATTCCAAAAATACTTCATAATTTGGAGCCTGCTCCTCAACCTCCAGCAGAGATCAAAGGGATCCCAGGAAAAAATTAAGCACCATGCATTCCTAGGAGCTGAGCCTTTGGCTGTAATGAATCAATCCACCACCCTTTTACCAGCCAGATATAAATTGACTTGGGGCACTTTGGAGCCTAAGGCTAGTATAAGATTTCTGGTTTAGGCTTTATTTCCATTAAGAAATTTTACTCCAGAAGAAGACCTTTGTTTTCAAATGGTGTTTCTTCTACCTTCTTGTTATTTTCACCTTCAAGCTTGCTTGGCCAGTTGGGTATGAAAAGCTTGTTCTTGCTTCCTAGCAGCAAGATTATCTGTTGATGGTATTTATGGGGTGCTAATTACTATCTGTCATTGGTATTTACGAGGTTCCAATTGCTGCAGTGCCTAGGCGCCAGGTACAATATTGAGATAAGCATAAATGTTATTGAACACGGACTCTGCTCTTCGCATCCTAGCACTTGGCCCCTTTGACTCCCAGTACTTTTCTTTGTCCTCTCCCTCCCACTCTTTTTCATATTTGTGAGGCATCTGAGAAAAGGTGAGTTTTTTGCTCTGCTATAAACTCATCCCCCCTTGCAGGGATACCTGGTGCCCATGGCTCCATCTCGGGCCATGCTTCTGGCCCTCACGCTGGTGGGTGACCTCAGGCCACCAGCACTGTGATCGGTGGCACTGGGACCAGAGCCTGCAGCAGCCTGGGTCTGCTTTGCGTGTAGCCTGCGTGCTGTCTGCTAGCAAATTGTTTTCCATAGGATGTTTTCTGAAACCCAGCAAACTGCGGCAACTGGGACGGCTGAAACCAAACCAGGTGCTGCTTTCCAGCCTGTGCACAGTCACAGAAGGTGTCCCACTCAGAGAGCATGGAAAGCTTCGAACTCTTTGGACCAGAAGCTGCCCAGAAGCAAGCAGAGAGCTGCTGGAGCCTGGCTGGCATTAGTGTGAAGAATTTCTTCCGGCTGCTGGTACTAAAGAGGCAGTTTGCTGCTCAAACTAGAGCCTTTGACCAACTTGACCGCCAGCTGTGGCCAGTGACTGAGTCTCAGCCTGATGTGGAGAAAAACACATGCCTGGGACTCCCTTTCTACCACTACAGAGAAATTAAAATGATCCCACAAGAAAGTGAAGATGAGATGAAAAAATGCAGGTCACAGTAGCAACTAGTTCCTAAGTGGGACAGGCATAAACTTCTTTAATGTGGATATAGAAGGGGACATTTTTTGTTTCTATTATTACTTGATTATGGGACAGTAGAGGGAAATTTGCTCACAACCTCTGGAAAGAAGTGTTCAAAACACATTTTTATAACATTAGTATTTTTTAAATATATTAGGAAGGAAATTGAAAGTAAGGATCTGTGAAGATTTTTTTCCCTGCTTTTTGATCAGCTCTGATGGTTCTAACTTATGTCCAAGGAGAAAGCTGGAAATAACTTTGAAATGCAGAAGAAAGGGATTGCACCCTTGGTAAGTCCTGCCTGTGGGACAGCAACCCTGGGACATGCTGAAAATGCAAAAATAAGGAAGGTGCCACAAAGCAAGATCTGTCTCCTGCTTACCCTTACAGCTATTTCCTCACCCTCAAATTTTCTGGAATGAAAAGCTGTAAAGATCAGTAATTACGCTAAGACTTTTCCTTTATGTATCACTGCTCGCTCAAGGCTTTCAGCCCATTACACACATAGGAGCGACGTGCTTGCCAGGAGCCCTTTGAAGCAGGTAGTGCCATTGCTGCCAGCGTGGTTTCCCCAGCAGAAGCGCGGCGGCGGAGGGAGGCGAAGGGACAGAGCCTGCGATGCCGGGATGCCCTCACCTTCACCGCTCTCGCGAGTCCCTCGCGTCCCTCCTGCTTTGCCCCCGCGCGGGTTTCTGGCTTCGCAACACATCCGAGGGCAGGCTCTGACGGGATGAACGTGCATCACCAGATGCTTTGGAGCACCAGGAGGACGGCGAGTGGGCACCCGGCACCCAGGGCCAAGCCAGGCGGCGATCCTGCCCCTTGGCTGCCGAGGGCTGCTCCATGACGCCGGCGGGTTTGCGGAGAACAAGCAGGGCTGGGGTCAGGTCGCACTGACTCCCAAGGACCTGGCAGCAGCTCCCCAGGGAAAATACATGCCCGCGTAAATAAAGAGGGAAATAATTATAAATTACTAGTTAACTGAGCAGAAGTAAAAATGGAGAGCAGGAGCAGGGCTGAAAGACAGAAGGAAAAGAAAAGCGCCTGAGATTTTTCGTGGATGCAGAGGCTTGCATTTTGTGTCTAAAGACGTAGGGGAAGAAATTTACATACATATTAAGGAAAAAAAATCAAATGGGAAATGCAAAAAGAACCATGAGCTTTTGTGAGGAAGCGACTGAAAAGAAAGAGCTATAAAGGTACAAATCCAAACAGTTAAAAAAAAAAATAAATTAATTTCATACAGACTGAAAGTAAACTTTTGGGAAAGCACCTGAAGACAGTGCTGGGAATTGCTTACCCTGTTATTTTTGCTCCAGTCATTGGGCAGTGTAAGTGAGGTAGTTATTAGAAGTATTATTTATTCCAAGAAACATTGCATTTATTTCTTCTCGCCACTACATTGCTTATAGTCCGATGTATTTGTTAAGTGTGCTCAAATCCCTGAGCTGCACTGTCACCAGTCTCCCAGCACCATCTGCTCAGCCGGCCAGCAGAAGGACAAAAGACCCTTCTCCAGTGAGATACCCTTCTTCCCCATCCGTCTCTTCATTCTTCTTATAAAGGAAAAACTAGGAAAAAAAGATAGGCCTTACGGCACATCCCAAAAGCCAACAGATGCCGATGACAAATCTCCCTTGGACTCAGATGCAGACGATAGTTCCTAGCCCTTTCCTAGAGGGACGTCCTACCCCATTAGCCAGTGAGGCTGGTGGCAAGGATATAAGTAGAAAATGGCTTGTCAGGGAAGCAGGATCTCACTTACAGAGCTCCTCAAAGGCTGAAAACCCAGCCTTTAACTTTCTTCCAAAAGGCTAGATGGAAAACAAGTTCAAATATGCTTTCTTTGCTCAATATCACTTCACAAGGTACCTTCTGTAGTCTGCTCTCTCATGTTTCTAGATGAAAGAAAATTTAGCAGGCAATTTATCACCAAATTAAAGTCACTGCTATCAAAATCATTCTAGATCCAAAAGAGCCAAATAAATTTGGTCTTACTTGTAAAAATGTATTTTGGACAATGATAAAGAGCCTGGGCCAGCTGCTTCTCGCTTAGCTCTTATGTAGATGACACCTGCATGGATTTCGGTCACGGACCGGCTGAGTGAGTCCTGGCTGGGGGAATTGCGGTGCCATGAGCTGAGCTGGAGACGGAGGGGCTGGTGCTTGGGGACCACACTACGTTCCTCAACCTGGGACGCTCCAGAGTCCACAGAGACACGGCAGCCAGGCATATGCTGCCTTTTTTCCAGCCTGGTTAGAAGATAACAGGAGTGACGCTGTAAGGAGAAGATTCAGGCAATGTGATTGAAAAAAACAAAAAAAAGAAATAATAAAAAAACATCCCCTCTGTGATTATGTGGCTCTTTCAGCATGCTGGGTGGTGGGGCTGGAAGTACAGGAACACTGGACACAGACAGACTTTATTAGTTTAATAAACTGGAATGACTAGTCTATCTTGACACTCCGTCAGCGTGACTAGCGCTTAGTGAGACGGGGTCTTCGGCCAGTGCTATTTCCAAGGAGGATATTCTCGTCCTGAGGCTTGCCCTGCCTACCAGGCACATACGTGGGGGCTGTGCGCTTCAACCCTCCTTCCCCTCGCTTATATTCCCCATTCCCACATAACCCGTAGGCAGGGCTGTACAGCATTACTCCCCTCCCCCCAAACTTTCCCTCTTTCAATTGGTGTCACCACAAAGGAATAGATTATTACTGACACTGATCCCAATTTAATCCTTCCAATAATCTGATTTTTCCAAGCCTATTTATATCCCTGAAATGACAGGGGGGGTTAAAGTGATACAAATACATGAACCCAAGCACTGGACTACTGGACACTAGTCTACTCCAGTTTTGACCCTCCAGAATAAAGTGTAACGCCAAATATTATGTGATAAATCCCTTCCCAAGTGTTGGTAGTGCTAGACTGGTCCTTGGTCCCTCTTTCTGATGATTAATACTGTTCATGTTACAGGTTTTCGCTGCATTACACTGGTAACAAGCTGAGGTACCAAAGTAAGTTTTAAAGCTCACATAAATGTAGAATTTCTTTTCCCTTTGTGGATTTTTAATAACATTCTGGTGTCTGGAAATGATCAAGAAGTAAAGCTTTCATAGCAATATAAGAAGTATAAACCCATTCTAGTTTGTTATTTCATCCAGCAACTTGAGAACTTTTTTTATTTTCCTGGGATTTAAGGTGATCAGCCAATGTTTTCTCCCATCCCCAATCTCCTTAAGAAGCTTATTAATGTTTTACATTCAAAATAAAGACAAACCAATCTGAAAACAAAGCCATCCTTAGGGCTGCATATTCTAAATGTGCTTGCTGGACTATTTCCACTATTTGTAACCAATTCATTTTCATATTGCTCCTGCTTCTTGCTACATCTGCAGAACTTCAGTTCACACGTAGCCGAGGAGTAGTTCAACCAGCAGTCAGCAGGTTTTTGTTCTTTTTTTCCCCCCCACTTTTATAATTCAATGCAGTGACTTGTTTATATAACTGAATCCTTTTGTTTCTCCAAAAGGGACTTGGATATTCCACTGAGCGATGACACCGTGGTAGGTGATGGTCTGTTTTTTTCCAAAGCAAAGACCTCAGTTTTCAGCAGAATTTACATTCCAGTAATAAATATTTAAAGGCATTATAATGGAACTGAAGCAAAGAATGTCCCTCTGAAACACACACATACGCGTGCACACACATGCGTGCGCGCACACACACACACGCAGTCAATTAGTCTGGGGTCGCTCCGATGCAGATGGTGCCTCTGTTCAAACCCTGAAATACGTTGCTTTTTCCATTAGAAAACTGGGCCCCTTTGGATTTTCAATACCCCATAAAAAGCTTATAAAATGCTCTTCCTTACTGTCTATGTAGCAGATCACTCAAACCTGTAGGTCAAAGGCATTTTGGACAGCAGGACCTCTTTCTGCCCCTAAAAAAGTGTAAGACAGAACACAAATCATGCTAATTTCTTGCTGTCCTTTCTCAAGTATGAGCTTTAGGAATTTTCAATCATCTCTATTTTTTGTACAACAGGCTAAAATAAGTGACACCAGTATGGCAGGTTTGGAACATACCAGGGCTACACAACTACCTTTTGGCTTCAAATGTGTAGACTGTTATTAAGCAAATGAGATACTGATGTACTTTTCCATTTACAAAGCTTGTATTTGCCCCTGTGGGCATAACAACAGGTGATGTCTTAATTAATGATGGTGAAGATCATATACATGACATAAACAAAAGACTTGCTTTTTAAAAATAAAATAAAATAAAAATATTCCCACTCCCTTGAGGAAGAAGAATGAACCGATTCCAAAAAGCAGAATAATGAAAACCAAAAGGCAAAAGAGGGAAGAATGAGGCATAAATATTGGAGTTACCTGCAAATGTCTCCCTCTGCAAACAAGACGGTATTTATTCTGCACAGTATGTTGTATCCTGCACAGCACTTCACATTACTCATAGGGTAATGTCCATCTTTACATTAGCATCGAACCATGCCCACATTAGCAGCACTGCATCTGCATTATCCACTGGCTGAGTACAGTGGCCGTTGAGTGCTGCCCGCTGCGGAGGAATCGGAGCCTGCTGTGACTTCTCCTGCTGTGGACCACCTTATTTCACGAGCTGCTTCGCCATGAGGAGGCTGATACCTGTGCAGAACTGACCCCCTGAGACAGCACAGGGTGCTGGGGTCTGACATGTCCCTCTTCAAATTGGCAGATGAAAACACAGTGGTCAGTACCCTGCTCACCTTCATCCGCATGTGTCCTTATCAAGGGAAGACTGTTATCTCTGACTTTCAAAGCTTGAAACATACAGGATGGGTGGGAGCTACAGAAGGACCTGTGTCTCACACACAATCTCACCAAAAAAACAAGTGAAAGAGATGAAGAAAGGGGTGTTGGAGGGAGATCAGTCTTGGAGAGGGGCCCTAAGGCAAGGCGGGGGAGGTGTTACATGTTATTTTTCCATTCATTCCTGTGTCCAGGGCTAAGCAGGAAAAGAGTACTTCATCTCCATTTCTACCTCCATCTCTGATTTTTCCCCTTGGGCATCTGGTCATTCTTAGCTCAGTAGGTTTAATTTGCTGACCTGACAAGAACATATCTATCTTTTGTGTCGATCCTGGCTTAAACTGATCAGAAACAGAAATAAGAATAGAAAATAACCTAGCTGGCCACTACAGACAATGACACGGAACCAGTTTAGGAGAAACGGAAGGTGAGCACAGGTATGTGGAAGGTCTTCAACTACTCAAGTTGTTCCACAGCTAAACAGCGAAAGGGTGGGTGGGTGTCTGTGGACATGTGAGCGCGGACATGCATGCACCAGTGGAGAACAGGGATAAATGCTTATACACTCATCAATGTTCCTGGCTGTGTTCAGCTTTCTGCAGGCACCAGTGTGAGGAGGCAGCCTGGGAGAGATTTACCTTCATCTCTAGAGAGTTTTGGGATGGATTCTCCAGCCATGGGAGGAAAGAAGAAAGACCTCCTGGAAGAAACAGGAGACCCCTCCAGGGATGCTGAGCTCCTGCTGGGAGACGGGCAGGCATGGATGGAGGCAGGAGGGGCAGGAGGGCCTCCTGCTCCTGCAGCTCGCTCTTCCCATGCCAGCCCTACTCCATCTGCTGGCAAGAACAATGCGAAGCCTCCTGCATTGTTGCCTCCGTGGCCTCATTTCATCTGCCACAAGGGCCAAGGGTGGGAAGAGCAGAGCCTTCTCCAGGCACAGGAGGGAGAACAACCCTTTCTCTTGGGTCACAGGATGAGGAACTGCCCTCCCACGAGCTTCCCTCTATTTTTGCTTCTAACACGTCATCAAGGTTACAATGGAGCAAATTAAGCATTGTGCCTACTGCATATTCACCATCTGATCTACTGTTTGGGAACCTGGCTTTGCTGCTCACCCGTGGTCAGTCAAGCCCCAGTGGAAATACCCTGCACATTCCCCGTGAGGCTGTGTGGCAGAGAGGGATGCTGCTGGGGATGGGGCGAGACGGCAGCATCAGCTCAGCAAGTGCCCAAGAAATCAGGGTGCAGCTGTGAAGGGTATTCAGGGGAAACAGGAGCACTTTGGCTCTCTGGTTTGCTACTCAGCGCTTTTCAAGGTTATTGTTTTGGCTTTACCTGCATTTTTGCCGTGCCTGCTAGGTGTTTAAGAGAATGTACTGAAGAAAGCTCTGCTCTTTTCAAACTATGGAAGCAACACGGAAAGCTTTTGCCATGTATGAGGCTGCATGGCATTGCAAACTTGACTCACTCTTCTCTGTGTAAGTAGACGCAGGCTGGTTTAGGAAAGCTCCCCTGTGAAAGGCAGTGGGGTTTTGTAGCTCTGGCACCATCGGCATTAAATGTTTTTTCCTCTTGTCCTGCCTTCTGCTATAGGGAAATCATCTGCACCTGAATTTTGCTTCTCTTTTCCATACGGGAAAAGAATTGCGTTCATCCTCCTGTCGTCCTTACAGATGGCACCTCGTTCAGCCCCGCGGGAGAGGCGGTCAGGTGAATGGGGTGTGCTGAGGCTCCCCGCGACAGCCGGCCCCTCAGGGAGGGAAGAAGGGCAGGCAGTATCAGACCGATGTTTACAGAAAGCTAAGTCTCCAGTGGATTTCCCTACCCCTACAAAACAATAGGAGGGTCTGGTGCTATATTATCCGTGCTTCCTCTTTATTCTGATTTTATCTGTGAATTCTTGCAAATAATAGATGACTGAGACAATTATTGTTCTGGGAAATAGGAAGATGAAAACATTAGACAGACCTTAGCAATTTCAATGGACTTATTCATGGTGTATTTAGTTATGCGAGTCTTTGCAGAGTCAGGAACTAACAAAATACCTGTTGGAATAAGTAATAATCCTGTGTGTTCACAAAAGCAGTTCTCTTGCAGCTCTTTTTTAATAAGAGATACTGCCTCAGTCAACCAAATGTGACAGAGTTCAGAACAGAAAAAGAAAGCAAACAGAGCTGCGCTCTTAATGCCACAAGATCTTGGGAAGCAATCCATTCTAGCTCTTCTATGTCTCTGCTTTAATAGAGGCATTCTTGATGTAAATTGCATGCTGGTGATTAATAGATCTTCTATCAATTGAACTTGAACTGAAATCAAAAGAATATACTCTTTGTTTCTTTCTTTTTTTTTTTCCTTCCCCTTTTCTAAACTTGCATTAAAAAAAGATTATTCAGAAATCCTGGAATGAAAAGTGCTAGGTCAAAACTCACATTTTTCTAGCAAGTCTATGAAAACCTACTTTTAAAAGCCACATACTGTAGAATCTCAATTATCCTGGAAGGCTTATCCGGGTTATGGCTTAAGTATGCTATTCATGTGCTGCCAGCTTGTTCTAGAAGTACAAGCTGAGCTGTGGTGCCTTACTAAACTCTTCCCCGTGCCAGACAGAGTCCAGAAGCAGTTCAACGGTTTGACTCGAGCGAAGAAGTCCTGCAGCCGCCCGCCAGCCCCGTGCAGAGCTGGGCTGTGCCTCAGCGCTACCAGCCATGGAGCAGCGTGGGTCCTCTGCAGTTCTGGCAGGACTCTGTGTCTGCCTCCACGTCACGTCCCAAGCTCTGGGAGGTCTTCTTCAGTTAGGAACGCTGCCACATGAAGTCTTCATGGGTACCACTTGTCTGTGCACTAAAACCTCCTGCATCACTCATGTATTATGATTTTCCATTATCTAGGGCCTGTCCTTCTCCTCTTCACCTCAGGTGAAGGCGAGCTGTTTGTATATTCATGGCCTTAATACCTATTGGTCTTGGAGGAACTTCTCTGGCTCGTTGTACATTAACATTTTTCACATTTTGATGCATATGCGATTAATAAAACTTGGGCAAAACTTTAAAGCTTTGACTATACTCTGGACAGATTACAAATTTTATGTTCTCCATGAAGTATCGTTAAAAATTGCTACCCACAACGACTAATTACTAAGATGAGATTTTCCTCTGAAAGGAGAGCTTTCTCTCCTCCGCACAGCCTTCCTCTTGGTGTTATAAAAACAAACATTCCCAGTTAGACAAATAAGGCCATGCTCCCAAAGTTTTTTTGGTGGGTCTTGTGGCATTTAGCGTTCCTATTGATCCCCCAAATTCAGGACAGCGGTGATCGTGTGAGAAACTTCACCTCTAGTTTTCCAAAGAAATGCCTAACTTTTGGGAAAAGAAGCCTAAATAAAGGCTCGAACACAAGGTGAAAACAAGAACGTGCAGTTTAGGCTCACCTTGCACAAGTCCATCAATTCAGGTGAAGGTAGCTTGTGAACTGAAAGCCCTAATGGTGTAAATTAATTCAGAATAAAGCAGTATTGGTGTGAAATACGTGTCCAGCACAGGGGAGGGGAGTTGTGCAAGTGAAGCTACTCTGCGGCAACTCCCAATGTGGATAAGCCCTTAATTACTTCTAAAATCTCACTATTACTAAGCCATGCTTGTAATTTCTAGAGGCCTTGAGTTTCTGGAACAACTGGAGTATGAGATTCAATTGCATTCACTTCAGTGGAGGATACAGTTAAGTATAGATACATTCATAGGCTTGAGGCCAGTAATTAACTAATTAGTGTATGGGAACATATAAGTTTTTCCCAGCTGATTTTGCAAAGTCATTTGGCAATACTTGATTATGAGCCTTTTTTCACTTTTTCCCAACCCCCCACCAGAATCCAAAAGCGCATTGCAAGTACGCTCACTTCCCGTTTTCCCCTTACTGTAGACAAAAATATTTGCTGAGTTTTGCTTTCTTATACAGACATACCTCTCTATATATGGAGGTGTTTTCTTTAAAAAAAAAAAAAAGGAATAGGTTTGAGAGTGTTTGTTTCCTTTTCAGTCATGCAAAGCCTCCCTTCCCTGCAAGGACAAGTCAGCGGGAGCGGCGGGGGCAGGGTGGAGTGGGGTGGGGTACGTGCGTGTGCTTCCCCGGGGGAACTACAAGCCCCAGAGTGCGTGGCGAGGGGCAGCTGGCGGGAAGAAGGGCAGGGAGGCGCGGGGCGTTCTGGGAGTTGTAGTCCCGCGACCTCCGCCTCGCTGCCGGGCCGAGGGCAGCTTTCCAAGCACCTGTCTGTTCCGTGGGAGGCAGCGGTGACTGCTCCGCACCGCTCCCCTCGGGGTCTGCAGCGCGGCTCCCTGCTGGCAGCCCAACCAGGAACCGGTGGAGGAGGCAGGAGGGAAATGTAAAGGTAAGGCTCTCCCAGGATTTGCTGTGGAGTTGGCGGAGGAGGGGGGCTCTAAATCCCGTTGTCCGCTACCAGGTCCTCCTCGCCCCGTGTTTTTGGCTGGGAGGTTTTGCCATGTCGTTCCTGTGGCGCGTCGTTGGGCAAGTCACCTGGGTTTGGGTTGGCTTGTGGAAAGGTCTGCAGCAGCCGCACGTGGGGCTGGCAGCGCAGGGATGTCATTCTCCCTTGCAGCCGTGGTTAGAAGTGTGGCTGTGGGCTCCTCTATGTAAAGGTTACTGGGAATAAATAATCATTCAATCTCGGGAGAAGGTGGGGGAGGGAATCCCACTCCCTACAGGGACTGGAAATCTTTCTGTAGTTGATAAGGGTCATATAACATCTAGCTTCTTGCTGAATTTAAGCTTGCTTTTTCAATTATTTTTTTCCTTCTCTTTTTAAGTTCACTTTCTAGGTCTCAGTAGAGAGAAATAGCCAAATACAAGTTTTGCGTAAGTGGCCGCCACAGCCTTTGCCTACGTACGTTTCCTTGTTCCAGTGCTTCTGCTGTTTGCTGAACTGGAGGCAACGGAAAGTCTCAGGCTGTGCAGATCACTACAGGGAAAAATCCTTGGAAATGCTTCAGTTTCATGCTGCTGCTCAGTAAAACAGAACAGCGGTCGGGATAGCGCAGGGAGGAGAAACGGCTTTCTGTGCTTCATGGGTCAGGTAAAATACTCCCGAGCATTTTGGCTATGATCCTCTGACAAGCAGGCACATGGCAAACTAGTCCAGCCTTGCTGTTGGTCCTTACACCCGAATGTAAATTTGCCAGAGAGTTTTGGGAAATACTTTGCACAAGGGTGCTCTGCAGGCCTTCCAGGGCTGAGCGTACGTCAGATGGTGATCCTCAACGCACAGGGACGGGGTCTGATGGCACAGTTACACCCTGATGGTCCTTTTCTACAAACAGTTTGCTAGTTATGCTGAAGACTGCAGATTTGCTGTACGCACTACTTACGGCCAGTGACACTGGTTCTCAGCTACTGCTCCTGGGGTGGGACAGCAAGCAGCGGGCACACTGGAGACTGCAGGCACAGAGTAGAAGTTTTTAGTTAAGGCTACTGATGCAAGACCCTATTTAAATGAAAGAAAGTGAAAGCAAAGATAGGAGTCAGTCCTATTAAAAGTCTCACCCAAGTGAAGCTGGGAAAGACATTTCTCAGTTCTGCTGGGAATTGCGTTGCCCTTTTAATGGTAATAAAGTAGCTTTGCCCATACTCTCTGCAGACGCTGCCAAATGCTGAACAGGTCTGGACAATGAGACAATTCCCTTCCTGCTCACAGACTTGCTGCCTCTGGGTCCACGTGGAGATATGGCTTTTGGGTGTGTTGGGTTTGTGCACCGTGGGCACCAGGGCTGCTGTCACGTGGAAAGGCGGAAAGCAGCAAGCTACCGAGCAGGTGTCCTTCACAAACCAAACGTGCAGAGATGTTAAATACAGTGCCCTCAAATGGTTACCCACGAGAAGGGGATATACATCTGAAATGAGGATGCTATAGTGTTAGAGGTGTTGGTAAGAAGCGCTAAGCTTTCTGTGCACTAATCCATTACCTTAAAAAAACCCAAACAACAGCTGGGCAGGGCTGGTGGGCTGCTTTTCATGTGAAGTTTTTCATACACCTCATACACCTGGCATATCTGATGTTCTCCCTGTTTACAGTATTAGAGACACTGCTAATAGGTAGGTAATAATAGAAAATAATTTATGGGTGCAGTGGCACTGAATCTGAAAACATTCCCTACATGTTCAAGAATCTTTCCCAAATGTGAGCAGCACTAATATAAAAATGGAGGACCGTATCTGCATGCACCCTCGCTGGGTTCTGGGTATTTCCCTGTACGGTGAGACCACATACGCCAGCTTAACTCAGGCGGTGAGAGCCACTGCAGGACTGGCAGCAATGTCTCCCCAGAGCAGCGGCACGGCCGGGGATGCCACTGAAACCCTGGGGCAGGGCAGGTGCCCGAGGAAGAGGATGGTGGTGGTGGGACCTCCTGTTGCCCCGAGCCCTGCGTGGGCAGCAGCAGGGGTGGGTGCCTCTCCCTGCTCCCGCTTGGAGGTGAGGGCTGTGCCAGCAAAATGCATGGACCTTCCTACTCCACCTTTTCCCATCTGCCAATCAAGGCTGTAGTGTCTAAAATGCACGTAATTTTCCTGTTTACCCACCATCAGCGTACCTCCCAAAAAGCGATTGCCTTGGTTTTGTTTTCCTTTCCTTGTACATATCAGAAGTCAGACAGCGTGATGTGGCTAATGGGATTATATTGACCCACCTCTGCTGTTGCTGTTAATAACTGAAGAAATTCCCAAATGCCACAGCCCCGATGATAATACAGTTGCCTGCTCGTCTTTCTCTTGCCAAACAGATTGGGGTCTTTTTATGTTCGCAAGTCCAGTAATTGCTAGTCCAAATTTTGCTCCTTGATAGTGTTAACAAGCTAGGGACCAGATTGTATGCGGAAGAGAATACATAGAGAATATCCGTTTTTGCAATGGATAGAAGTTAATTTGCAGTGTCATTTGAACAGTATCCAAATAGCCAATTTATTTATTTTTTTTAAAAAGATTTGGGGTGGGGGGTGGGGTGTTTGTATGTGTCTTTTTCTTGCTGACCATAGAAACATAACCCACTCTTTTTTTAAAGTGCATTCAGAATCCAACCCCAGTGCACAGGCTACTAAATTTCAATTACTGTTTTTATGTCATTATCACACCTGCAGTAACTCTGTAAAAGACAAGACAAAAGGTAGTTCTTTCCACTTAGAGCTCTTTCCATCCTCCATTTTTACAGCAAAGGTTACCCTGAGCAATGTGTACATCTGTCTGTTCTAAGTGTAGAAATACATATTATTCATACCTTGTCAATGTATATGCTTGAAAACAGAAGCTGAATTTATAGCTGTATTTCCTCTCTGCTGGGGCTTTTAGAGTTGAGTGTTTCAGTGTTTCCATTACAAACCTCTGTTTTCTGAGGTTTATAACAGTCTTGAAGAGCGTAGCGGTCTTGAACCATAATAGAAAGCGTGTAATGTTGCATTTACAATACAGCTGTAACTGCACATTAAGGAGTGTAATCTTCTCCGTGTACCCACAATGCTCCAATAAGGTTAATTGGAGTTACATATACTAAGAGAAAAACAATACTTTACCCTTGGAGTTGGTGCTCTCCATCCAGAGAGCTGAGAGCGTCAGACAGGGACAGAGTGCACCTACCTGCACCAGTCTTACAAAAATGCCATTCCTTGCTACACCATTAAAATACCTGCACGCATCTGCAAAGGCCCCTCTCAGCACCCACTTCTCTCGTTTGATGCCACACTGCTTTAGACACTTGGCCAAACCGAGGTAAAGGTGACTGGAGGAAACTATATTTTATCAAATGTATGATGAGGCTTTTGTCCCATGTGCGTGGTGGCTCTGCTGTTTCTGCCCTCAGCTTCTAGTCTTGCATAAATATAGGTCCCATCTGAAACCTGTCTTCTCCATTTCCAGTCAGCGTACTCCGTCTGACATCTTGCATTCATGAGTCACTTTGCCTACAAATATAAGGTAAATGAATTACAGTTCATCATAACATCCCACTGTCCCTGGGCTGTCTGAAGTAGTCCCAGCTCCTTTGCCATGCATCTGGGCATTTGCTGGCTTCTCTGGTTAGCCTGAACTGCCACAGACAGAGCAGGGGCTCTTAAGGAGAAAATACCCCAACATTGGGGTACCTGTCCGACAGGTCTGGCTCTCTAAGCTGCATCTTTTTCGAGGCATCTAGTTTAATTTTTTGTTGATGGCTGTAGGACTCTGTGCTGGGCCAGAGATCCCATCATGCCAGTTCGGTTGCTGTACGAGTGTCTCCGTCAGAGTTGGGCGAGGAGGAAATGTCTGCAAGTAGTGGTGTTCTGAGTTAATGTGAATATTTTAAAATGGATGGTGAGGAAGAAGAGCTGAAGTTAAAAGTGGACAGTTGCCAGGGCTCTTGGCCACGCTCATACTAGAGCTGATTTATCATTGCAATTGCTCACTTGAGTTTGTTGGGCTTAATTGGCTGAAGGTAAAGAAAGCAGCAGCAGCATGTTCAGAGTAGAAAGAAGCTTCTAAGAATTGCTTACTCACCCCCGCCCCCAACACTCTTGGAGCTTGAAGACTTTGTTAGGCTCTACAGAAAGTACAAAGCAGTCCTCTCAGATTGTCACAGGGTCGTGATTTTCCACGAACCTTATCTCTGATCAGCAGCCAGTGAAAAGATAAAGTATGATGGCTAGAAGTTTTGTTCCATGGATTTTAATTTTTTTTTAAAGTGAAACTGAGAAGGAAGCCTATTTCCTTTTTGCACTAGCCCAGCTGCAGTCTAAGGTTGTGATTATCTGCCACTTGGTAGAGTCAGCAGAAGGTAAGAAGGAGGTAGGAGGCTGGACTCACTGTGAACCTTGGGCTCAGATCCTGTCTGCGCTTCAGTCTGAGACAGCAAGTTAACATGAGCATCAGCAGGGTTGAGATCTTGTTGAGACTAAGTTCTTCTTGCTCTTTCAACTCATATGTCACCTTATTTAGTCTTCCACTTAACCTCTCTTCCCATGGCTAACAGGTCAGCTTATTGGGTTCGTGCCCTTTTGCAAGTATTGCTAAACTCAAGCATTCAGAAATCACAAATTTACTGTCAGATTCATGAGACTGCAGAAAAAAACATGCATTTTTAAAATTGAGTAATTAAATTGGTTTAATTAGTATTTTAGCCCTGATCATTTGAGTTTCACAGCTTTGGAACAGTTTTTTTCCTTGCTTTCAGGACTTGACCATCTTTTTCCCCAGTAAAAAAAAATTGCACAAATGAAGAACTAGTGCTTTAGCAAAAACCCAAACTAAGCCAAGACTTGCAGTAAGAACTTGAGATTTGGAAATGCTGGTTTTATGATTGTGTAAGTTTCTTTTTTCACTTTTTCTTTTCTCTGCCCCCTCACCAGTTATGCATATCCGTGTTACAACATATCTGCTGAGAATGAGAGAGCTGAAGGGATTTCTGATTTGGTGAATTAATGTACAAGCGGTCAGCAGAAAGGACTGCAGCAAAAAAAGTGATGAATGGGAGTACACAAAAGACTGAACTAGAGTAAAGCCATCCGTATGTTACGTGCACTCTTCTGCAGCATGTAAGGAGCTGCAATTTGCCTGTTATCTGTGCTCCCTTTCATATAGGTAAGAAGGCTTTTGGGAATATTTGGCACAATCTACCAAGAATTATTCATCATGAGATGCATAAATTTAGGCAGTGAATATCCCCTGGGTATGGACATGGATTTTCAGTGTACTTTAGATTGCCCTTGCATTTGCCCCATAGTTTGAAGGTGTTTTATGCCTTCCTATCACAGCTCTGTGTGTTCCAGTGCCCCATACATTTTTGTATTCTTACTGCCATTTGAAAATATCCGGTATGATTATCCACACTGAAGTTACTAGCATTTTGAAATATTGACCATGGGAAATGTCTTCAAAGGCAAAAGAGGCAACAGGGCACCAACCTCCCCCTGCCTGTCTACAGGAGTCAGAGCAGCATCTCCAAACCCTGCACCTGGTGTTCTCCAGGAGAACTTCCCGTGTCTCCTGTAGGGATGTTTCTGCAGCCTAAAAGAGAGGCTCTGTGGATGCCACTAAAGAATTGCTGAAGAAGTGGAATTAGTCCTCAGTGATTACTTTGAACTGCCAGGTTGAGTCTCTTTACAGTCATACTGCTTTTCTACATGTGGGTATAGACTAATAGCTTCTGGGCTTCTTGAAGTATGAAAACTATTACTGTGGCAATAGTATTAGTCTGACTTGCTTGATTTTGACCTTTATTTTCCTTTTGTGCCAGTTTACCACCTCTTCTGTGCTGAGACTAGATGGTGGTAGCGCCTGAGTTGTAATGCCTATCCTGGTTTTGGCATGTTTGTATCATCTAATATGTTGCACGTTCTTTTGCTCTTTCTTTTTGCTATTTTATTAATCTCAGAGGGATAATTGCATCTGAGACCTCTGATTTTAGACAAGAAGAGATAAAGCATAACAGCAGAGCTGATACTGTCCACAGTTCCCAAATGGGACCTGATTCTACCACTGAAGGCCATAAACCATGGGGATGTTCTCCATTCTGTGGGACTTCTTCTGGAAGGATGTGCTGTTTGAAAAAACAGTGGTGGACCTCAGGTGAAGAATACTTCCTTACCTCATTTGACGTTCAAGGTTTTTAAGACTTTTAGTGCCTTCCCACTTTTGTCATTTTGAGTTTTGACAGGGTATTGATGAATGTGTTGTATTAGTGAATTTAGTCTTTCAAACACCCTACTCCCGTGTGTCTGTCATTATCTTTTTACCTGGGGCTTCAGTTGTTGACCTGACCCCCGGTCCTGGCTCACCCCTTGCTGTGCCAATGGACCCTGTTACTTGCCTCCTATGTTCAGCCCGGTGGGCCTGCGCCCCTCGGTGAGGGCTGGTCCATGTGGGGGGTTGCCTCCAGCTCCCATCCTGTCCCCCCTCCTGGCCCTGGAAGCCCATCTCCAGGGCACATGTGCAGGCTGCTGATGGTCTGTATCAGCAATCTGGTGCTTTAGAAAGAAGCACTGAGCAGCGCGTTCATCCAGCTTTTGACTTGTCCTTTCCACAAGCAGAATGCAGGGCAGACGGCCGCGGCTGTCCTCCCGCAACAGGACGCTCAGACCTGCCTCTTCTTGGCTGCTGTTCTCCCCCTCATCCTTTCTATTTGTTCCTTGACTCCCTTTCTCCCATCAGGGCGACTCAAAGGATGCAACATCCGGGGGGTTTCTCCAGCCGGCGGCCCAGGAGCTGTTGCACTGCTCTGCGCAATGCCGATTGCTGGGGCTAATTGCCTCCGAGGTGGCTGCCCCGCTTTTAAGGAGGCTGCATGAATCTTTCTCTAAAGATATCTCTTTGAATCGTATTGAAAGGATTCCACAATAAAATTACCAAACTGCTAACTGGAGAGGTAAGGTGGGGAACGTAGTAGCTAGAGATAACACATTGAGCTCTCAAAGTACTTCTGTTAATTGGGGAAAAAGCGTTCGACATCTTCCTATTTGCAAAGTGCAGAAAAGGACAGAGCTTTATATGTTTTGGTGTCAATCCCATGAGCTAATGGATGAAAGAGAAGTTGATAAGCACAGTTTAGTTAATTAAGTTATAGAACAAAGTGCTTCTGTTAAGTTTTTCACAGTTCTTTTGACCTGTGGTCCTGCACTGAAACACAGTTTGGAGAATTCAAGCCTCGAGTTTGCTATCTAGAGTAGCTTTTCAATCAAAGAAAGAAGGTTAGGTATTTTTCACTGTGTTTAAAAACTGCTCTTCACAGAACAAATTATAACTTACTGGTTCTTACCACGATATTGTTACAAAGGCAAACATTTATACAGCTCTCTGCAGCTACAATACTAGTCTAGGCAGGGTTCTTTGGCTTTTTCTGTCAATGTGGAGCTATTGATCCATGAACATAAATCCTTACTTATCTCCAGTCAAGTTTATAGGACAATGAAATTATAGGATTGCTTGAATCAATCAATGTTTCTAAAGCAAGCTATAGAAGAAATATAAACAAGTTACTGATTATTTAATAAAGTCAATTTGGTTAGAAATGCCTGGCCATGGGCAGCAGATGTTACATTAATTTCTGCTTTCTCTGGAATTTCACTGGGGCTGCAAGATCTTAATGTCACTATTAGCAAAGGTAACTTTATTTTAGAAACTCATTCCGAGCTCTCACAGCAAGAGGAAGAAACTGTCATTCCTTTTGACCACAAAATCTGTGCTATTTCTAAGTGGAGTTCTTTGAAATAACTAGGATATCTCACAGCTTGTTGCTTTAGAGGGGACTTAGTACCGCAGCACTACATTTAGTTAGCATAATGAGTTTTTTAGCCTCTGTGATATTGACTGAGTTTGAAGTACCATAACTTTTAGTCAACTGAGATTAAATTTGTTAGTGAAGTACAAGTTTGCATAATATTTTAGCTTTCCTAGAATTTTAAGCTGGGTGCCTGTTTTCTGAGAAGCATTTAGGTTAATATAACCACGTTCTGACTTGGGGAAACAATTTAAGTGTAAAAGTGTGTCTTTCTGTTTCTCAGTAGGAAGTATCATGAAAGCAACTTCCTCAGTGTGGTTTCACAGTTACTGTGTTTGCCTTTTGAGATCCAGTTCACTGGAGTGATTTTATTCAAGGTGGTTCAAGAATCTTCCATGAGCCACTGATGTCCTTTCAGTGCTCCCATTCATTTTGGGTACAGAACAGGATCTTCGTAAGTGAGCTGCAATGCCTCGGTGGTCTGTCTGTTGAGTAGTTTGTCATAGTTTATCATGCAGGAGTACAAAATCACCTGATTAATCTGCTTGGTCAATCCTTGAACAGGGATAGTAATAATGAAGTCATAGATGGCCGCTGTGAATCCCTCTATTTTGGTTATTAAAGTTGTTTTTCATATAAAAATTATCTCTGTGAAATGTGCCTTTGATCTTTTTGATTGGTCTACCTTAAATATGTTAAGAACTCATGTTGGCTTAGGAAAGATTTTTGTCTTTAAGATAAATTAATATCATATATACTTACACAGTTTTGTACATGGGCTTTGTTAAAGCTTATGCATAAACTAGTCTCTGATTAATCTCATAGTTTTTTTAAGCTGTTCTGTGGTATTTCATTTGCAGTATTTTGTGGCTAAGCTCTCTATATAACAGAATTTCCTTGATCTGAAGACTGTGCTACAAATTTCTGTAGAGAAGAACTGCTATAAAATTAAAACTTAACACCTTTCCAGATTTCCTTCATCTATCATAAAGTTGGTGTGGCTCAGCCTTAATTAGATTATTATCGACGTAAAACATACAAGGTAGAATAGCATGAGAGGAGTTGAATTTGGTCATTAGCAGGAGTTCATGGTTAGTCTAGCTGGTTAGTCATTAGCCTAGGAAATACACAAGACTACATTTTCCATTTGATATGCTTTGAAGACAGGTCAAAATCCTTAACATAATTTAGGTCTACTGAGAAGGTCTGTAATCCTGCTTTTTAATAAGCTCTATATTTCATGTTGGAGCGATACTTGTGTATGTCAAACATTGCTGAGGCTCTCTGCCCGTTCTGTATTCATTTTGAAGTTGAAATGCATTGCTTTGGAAGAGCTTTTACAGAAAATATTCCTGGAGGAACAGCAGACAGGGTATGAAGGTATGCAGGCTTCCTGGGAAACCTGGATTGTCTGGGTGCTGGGTATTTTTCTGTGGAGGAACACTTCAACTTCTCACTCTTTGAATGCTATAAAGTGCTACTCTTTTTTCATATTCACTGCTGTGAACATCCGCATAAGATGAAGCTCTGGCTTTTCAGGATTGAACTGCTTCTGCCTTGTAGGTCTGCCATTTGCTGGGAACCAAGGCTGCAGCTGTTGCATTGCTGAGGAATGAAGGATGAGATGGGTGCCTTGAGCTTTTTTTGTGTGTTGAACACTTTTTTTTGCATTTGTGTTGAACGAGATGGCCATCTGTGGATTTTACTTGCTGTGGAACAGAAGAGGTCAGATGGCACCGCGTCAGGGAGCTGTGAACCTTGGTAGATGCAATCTTGAGTGAAGCCTTGCGGAGGCAAACACCGACAGTACTGCTGACTCATAGCAGTCTGACAAGAAAAGTCTCCCTTGCCCTTCTGCTTGTCTCTGGCTCCCTCCAGCATGCACTTAGTGAGGACTTTGTATCTGTCTCCGTAGTTCTTTGATACCCTTATCGTAATCGGCCTGACCAGCGTGGTTCCACAAAAACAACTGAGAGGTTAGTGAAAAATATCTGTGCTATTAATTAGTTAATTAGGATGGCGTTTCTCATGTAAAGGACCTGTAAAGAGAGAGGGAACTGATAAAAACCTATTTTCATTGCTGTCTGCATCGCTGACTCCTTTCCCCCCACCCTGCAAAGTGGATTTTTGTGACTCTTCGTGGAGCTGAGGGCCTTAAGTCTGGGATGGTAAGTGCGAGCATGTGGGTCTGCAGTGAGGAGTGCTCCAGGCTGGTTTTAGAGTCGATGCTTCTTGCTGCTTTCTTAATGGTTGGAGGTGCCGAGTGAAAACCCTCCAGTAAGAAACAGGTACCGAGGCTTAAAAAACAAAACAAAAAGGAAAACCCAACATCAACAACAGAAAAGGATGGTTGTTGCTGTTGGGAGCTTGATTACGTGTTCTCTTCCAAATTGGATGCTGATGTGAGAGCCTGTTTTCTTTTATAATGTGTGTTTAAGAACTATTCATCCCACCTACCTCCCAGTGTGACTGGGAAAAGAATCCAGTGTACTTCTTAAAAAAGAAGTGAGGTCTATACTTGACTCTGTGTTTGCTTGTAGGGTTTTGCCGTTGGCTTTAATAGGAGGGCATCAGCCCTCTGTGTGCAGATGTGTCCTTTAATTAAAAAGCCAAGTAAAGCACAGCAAAATCACAATATTATTTCTTACCTTCTACACTTGTGGTGATTGATTTTATTTTTTGCAGAGACTTTAATGCATATGGATATTTGATTTTTATTTTTTTTCTTGAAGTCCCACAGGATCAGTTACTGGTTGGGATTGGCTTGTGCCCACTGATTAACTCCTTGCGTCACTGGTCTTGAATCTTGTTGCAATTGTTCTTGGAGAACTTGGCAGCAGCAGCAGCAAACTGGCAGAGCTGTTACTGACCCAGAATAGCAATAGCATTGTTAATACAATAAGCAAGGTTTTCCGTGAACTACCATGCTATTCTGTGGAGCTGATGAGCTGGTTAACACCTTTTACTTATTCTGCAAGGATCTGAGGCTGGAAGGGAATTAATGCAGTTGTGAAGCACAGAGAACCAAAATAGCAGTGATTCAGTTAGAGTAGAGCCAAATCTTCTTAAAATTAAACTCCATTGTGTTAGAGACTTTACTTTTTTGATGCCTATATTATTAACTTCTCTGATAAGAGCAGGAAATGTAATACAGTGATATTGGAGAAGCCTTGCACATTAAATCTAAGCTATTATCTGGGGGTTGTATGAGAAGAAACCACTCTTCATCTGGTGTGTTATGGGAATCAGATGTTGCAGCATTTCTGTTTCTCAAGGTTACCACATAATTCACAAACCTAGTTTTTCTGGGTAGTTTTGATTTCCTTAACTTTCAAATAGGTTGTATGGAATAGGTGGGAAGGCTGCAGTACATATATGGGTATTTCTAGTTTCAAAAGTAACAAACACCGTCGGACAGTTTGGGGAGTTTTGGCATGGGCAAGAGTGTTTACTTGCAAGCTGCTGCTGCTGATGTTGTAATCCTGAAGATGGTTTTGATAATGGATTTTGTAACTTTGAGGGTAACAGGTTGATGGTCTTCTCTCATAGAAATTCTTCAAGATTTGCATTCAGCTGACCTTTCTTATTGGACTGGATCAGATGCTTGAAATAGGATTGAGGTTTGCAAGCAGGAAAATATAGAATCATAGAATCATTTTGGTTGGAAAAGACCAACTGTTAACCTGACACTGCTGAGTCCACCACTAAACCATGTCCCTAAGCAGCACATGTACGTATCTTTTAAATACTTCCAGGGATGGTGACTCAACCGCTTCCCTGGGCAGCCTGTTCCAATGCTTTGCAACCCTTTTGGTGAAGAATTTTTTCCTAATATCTAATCTAAACCTCTCCTGGCACAACTTGAGGCCATTTCCTCTTGTCCTATCACTTGTTATTTGTGAGAAGAGACCAACACCCACCTCACTACAACCTCCTTTCAGGTAGTTGTAGAGAGCAATAAG
>VXBL01004242.1:1210602-1303335 GCA_013400195.1 Aramus guarauna | reverse complement strand
AGCCAGGATGCTGTTGGCCTTCTTGGCCACCTGGGCACACTGCTGGCTCATATTCAGCCAGCTGTCAACCAACACCCCAAGGTCCTTTTCTGCTGGGCAGCTTTCCAGCCAGTCTTCCCCTAGCCTGTAGTGTTGCATGGGGTTGTTGTGACCCAAGTGCAGGACCCGGCACTGAGCCTTGTTGAACCTGAAAATATAGAAGAAAGCTGAAGAAGCCATATACTACAGACAAACCATTTCCTGAACTGCAGTCAAACTTTGACTTTTCATGTGCAGGTTGTTCAAGGGAGTGTGATGGCTTGACTATGCCACAATGCAGAGATGGTAGATGTTAATCCTGATACTGGAAGTACAATGCAGCGGTAGTCAAAGTATCAAAGGAGAGGTTGGTTAATGATACCTGCAGAGGGGGCACTGCATTGAGCCAGGAGAGTTTGCTGTAGTACTCATGAACCTGAGATGATACAGTCAAACAACAATGTGTGGACTAACCAGTATGACAGATGCTGACTTGCAAACCCTGGTACTACAGCTGAGTTTTTCTGCTCATTAGTTTTTCTTTCTTCTAGTAGTCACATTCTCCTAATTCCTCCATTTAGTTGTGATAATTTAAAGTTTACTTTGTTCCATTCTTTTAAAGTATAATGAGTTTGGAGATAATAAATGCTAATTAAGTTTTATGTTGCAGAAATGCTCTATTTTTGTTACTTCAGAGAATGCCACTGTTTGTATGCCAGGGCACCACCAAAGGGTCTTTATATTCTTCTTCCATGATCTGTACCATGGTCAGGCTCTCTCTCCCTCTCTTCTTCTCCACTTTCCCCAGTTTCCCATAATTGATGTCTAAAAACCTATCCGACAGTACTGATGTCTCAAGCAGTGGGTATGTAAATATTTACTGGTATGACAGTCAACAACAGCAGGAGGGAGGGAAATTGCTACATCCTACCATTCAGGGAACCTTCAAGTTCTCTCTCAGAGAGTGCAGTCGATGAGAACAGGAAAAGTTTTCAGTTTGTACTTGACTTAATGTGCTTTTTCTCTCTTGGTTCCTGTTTTGTTGCAGATGTCATTCTAGCTGTGGAAGGCTTTATCGCTTCTTGCAGAGAATTTCCCCTGCACGCACACTCACACCACTCAAGTCTGGAGCTGTAGTGGAGGAAAATGGAGCTTGTAGATCTTGTGGCATTTGCCTCCACAGAAATGAATAGTACAACGGTCACCCTGGCTTTGCTGGTGGTCTTCCTGGTCCTGCTCTACTGGTAAGTGATAACGATGATATGGGCTGCATAGCAGACACAAAGCCTGCTGAAGCTCCCCCAACATCTATAGAGTCCTTTATTCCTAAGGGGACACTGGAAGATAATTGGCTAGAAGGGACACAGAGGGGGAGTTGGTTTGGATGCAGAGGTTGACATGAATATTCACAAAACTCATGATGCTTTTTAGACAATTCTCTCCTTGTAAAATTTTCTCGTAAGTGCTCTACGAACCAACTAACAAAAATTGTCTTCAAAATTAAGAACTTACTATTGTTGGTTTCTTATTAATTTCTGTAGGCAGCAGGAACATTGGTGCTGGTCACAAAGAAACTGAGTACTTGTTGCAGGGTCTTGTTGGACCTCTTCTCTGTACTATGCTGCACACTTGTCCCTTGCCAGGTTTATTGGTATAAGTGTACAGACACTTTAACTCCTGCTTGAATTTCCTCTCTTGTTCTTTCCACACTGAGTAGTGGATACAAATCAGAGTAACAGCAGCACTAATGGTTAGCACAGTAGGCATTGCAGTGAGCTGTGCTGAAATGAAAAAAAACCCCACCCTGTCCGGATAATTTATTTCAGAAATTAAACTAGCTGAACTGGGAGTGCTTTTCAGACTGTTTTTACTTGAATACCTCTTAAAATCCTGCCTTCTAGTCAACCAATGTTTTTTCTCATTTGTATGTGTGTTCAAGAAAAAGTTCCAGGGATGGTGGTAGAAAAAGGACCTCTGACAAAAACTCCAAAGCTAATCTGGAAGAGAATAGTGATGACATCATGGGTTTAGCGCAATTGTAGCAGTGTAAATGACAGATCACTTCTGCACATATTTCTTTGTTCTTTGACCCTGTTGAGCTTTGCTCAACTTCCTTGTGTGTCAAGGGAGGGTTTAGAGAGTCTAAAAAATGAGTCAAGTCAAGCCCATATTGATGTGTGTTGCCATATCAAGTAGGTTGGTGAGCCTGCTTTCTCAATAAGATCTGCCCAAATAATCACAAATGTCCAAGTCCTACTTCCTTTGAATTTTACTGGGAAAAAGACTAGCAGCACTAGATCTTTCAGTAAACACAAGATGTTTAGCTGCTGACCTGTGGATCTCTGTAAACTTTTGGGGATGAGAGGGAGGGCAGAGGCATACCCACATTTCAGAAATGTAGCAGGTCGGCTGGCAAGCTCTGGCTGCCTGTGAGACAGCTGGAAGAGCCTGATGCTTGTAGCATGTCAAGATGTGCTGGGGTCTCTGAAGATACAGCACTGCTCCGTGTAAATGTAGGGTACATTCTCCAGAGCCTCATTTCCTGGTTCCACGTAAGGAAGGCTGTTCCTCCCCTTGAAGCGAAGACACGACAGTTTAGTGCAGAATTTGGTCTTGCTATAAACAAACCTAGCTCTAATTGCAGGCTGAAGTCAAAGTTAAACCAGGCTCCTGGCTGTGGACAGTCAGCTGCTGAATTGAGTGCATACCACATAAGTTTCAGAACATTCAATTTAACAGTGATGTGGGAAATTGCCTTACAGTACAGATACGCCATTCAGTGTTTCTCCTTTCCTGGCTGAAGGCGAGTTCTGTGAAGGCAACAAGTAAAGGAAGATGGAGTTTTATATGAGAAAGTGTTTTATCCTCTTACCTGCCTATGTTTATTATTAACTAATCTTGTTGAACTACAGATATAGGTTGATTTTAAGTAGCTTACTAGATACAAGTGCCTACAGGTCACTCTTCCAGTGAGAAGCTGGTGTTTCTTAAACTTTCAATTAAATACGCTGGGAAACATCTGTGGGCTATTGGTAGGTTTGCCTGGTGGCTAAGCTATTCAGATCCATTTATTTCAGTAAAATGCAGTGACCGAACTTGTAAGGTTAATGGCTTGAAGCACATCTGAAAGTGCGGTAGTTGTTGTTCAAACCTGTCAACCTATTCATTTGAGAGTCTATTTTTTATAAAGTTTTTTTTTATACTGCATGTCTGTTTAAACAAATGAGTAAAACCCAATGCGTGCTCACAGCTTCTTTTATTCATGGCTGAAACCTTGGGTTCAAAGAATTATTTAAAGAGTATGTAAAGGGTTGCTAATAGAAATGCAAGTCTGTAATTCTAGAGAATGTTTTCATTACAATCATGTTGCATACCCAATTGTCTGGCTCTTCTAGGACTCCAAAAACACAAGTGTTATGTATGGCAGGAGTAATAATAAAGTAATAACTCTTCAAGTTCCTTTGACGTTTTTGTTCTAAGCCTTATTCTCATTTTTTAATAACTTCTGAATTCTTCTTTTTCTAGCTTTTTCTGCCAGCATTGTATCTTTTCAGAAAGGCAGTCATGGGGGAAGGGAGGAATGAATATTTGCTGTTGTAAATTTTGTTATGGTAGTAGCTTATGATTGATTGGGGTCATACTGTGTCAACTGTTGTGGGAGTACAAAGAATAGGCAGTTTGTCCACCTTGTTGGCTGTAAAAGGCTTACAGGCTAAACAGAAGGCAGTTGCAGGTAGAGAAGAGGGTCATATCTAATGCACACTAGAATAGCAACATGGTGATGGCAACTGTCGTGTTATTGACCTATTTCCTTAGCATGATTTTTGTGGATGGGGGTACTCAGCGGTTTAAACAAGAGCCTTGAGTTGCTGCCTGTTGGCCCAGCCTCAGTCACTCTTTGCATGTGTACTGTAAGGCCAGCTGTGATTTATCACAGTTCAGCTGGCAGGTGGTATCTTGCTAAGTTGTGATAAGACCAATCTCTTCACATTTTTGGGTAAGGTGAGGTCATATGAAATAGGGAGAGAAGCAAGGGTTAATTGGGAAAGGGAGGAGAGGCTGTGGCTGCATAAAAATAAACTTCTAGAGAAGATACAGGTCTTAGGAGGAAACTTGGATGATTTGATAATTTTTTTAGACTGTTATTTATGGCACAATGACGATTACAAATAACTCCTTATAACAAATCCTCTAATAGCACATCTCTGATTTACCATGCATTGTCATCAATGTAATATGAAGGTGATGCTTGTAGTGTATTGTGACGATTTTAAATCAGTGGAAAATTCAGCAACTATAATCTCTCAGTGTTTGTCTTCCACGTGACCTTAAGTCAGCTGTTAGGAGAGGCTTTTTAAGGTAGTTGATTTAATGTTGGGAGAAGAAAGAACAAAGAAGCTTTTGGCTACATAGTCTCTTCAGATTTGAAATAGGAAGAACAAACCGGAAGTTGCTTTTTCGGTAATTTAACAGTCTGCTCAAGCTTCCTTGATGTCCCCCATTCCTGAAGAACTTCGTTGTCCGCTACCCTCCCCATCCTTATTACTTGCTCTCCGTAGGTCAAAATCTCTTCCCGCAGACCTCATATCATGGGTTCTTCGTTGGCTGTTGCTACCTCATTACTATTGTGACAGACAATGAAATTAACTGCTTTACTGACCACAGAAAGGCATAATGTGGCTAAATATATAAAGTTCAGTAATACACTGAGCACTCTTATAAAATCTCTTGTCCATGCCTCTCCCACCCCCTGTGATTCTACTAGCCAAACTGATTATCAGAGCAGTTTCTTTTAAGAGTGCTTTCTTTCTCAATTCTAAGGACTGCTGTCTCTATTCACTTAATCTCTGTGAATCTCAGGTTTTTTTCAGGCATGAAATAAAAACAAACACTTAAGGGAGGAATGAGGTTAACATTTACAAATCCCAGTGATATTTTCTACTGAAAATATACAGTAGTATATCTATACAAAATATTGTTCATTTTCATTTCAAACATTTGCTGAGTTGGGTATCCCATGCTTGGTTGTAGCTGCAAACATTGCTTTGTGACTTTCTTTTTGCTGTCTGGGAAGATGTTTGATAAAATGAAAGCAGGAGTTTATATGCTTTAAAGTTTAATGTACCATAAGCTTAGCATTATGAAGAAGCTGTCACAGCATTCAGATACCTGTGTTCAAACTGGATTATCAACCCCTTGTCTAAACAAACCTGGGTTTTTTTAGAAACATGGAGGTTGGATGGGAGGTGTTTGTTTATGTTTGTAAGATACACGTCTAATTGCATGCTTTCAAACACAGCAAAACATATACTAGTGGTGTTCTTGTCTGTTTCTGAGAAGATAAATCATTCAGAAAAATGCCATTTTTACATTTAGGTAATATTAATGATCACTTGTGTTACAGAAATGTATAGAGACATTGAGAGATTTGGGCCCACCCGTTGCATAACCATTCAGTCCTGACCCAAAGCGTTTGCAGTCTCTGATCAAAAAGAATGAAAACTAAATTATTTTTTTTTTCCTCTGGTCTTGAGCCTAGACATTTGCACACACTTAGATGCAGGAGATACTTAGGCATGGGAGACAAAATGTGTTAGAGTTCATCAGTTGGTACCATACCTGTACTAGACCACACCAGAAGTTAATCTTAGGACAGGTAGTATTTTGATACAGATGACTTCAATACTATTGCATGTTTGGCATTACTTTACATCTGTGGTTTTGGAAAGGGCTCTGAAAGAGAAAGTTTGGAGATAATCTCTCTCCAAATAAAACTTTGTTCTGGTTTTGCAGAATCTTGCTATTTTGGCTTGAGTTAGGCAAAACTAAGATCAAATAGATCTCAGGTATTTTTTTTTTTTATTTTTCCCAACTAGATGCCACCTAAAAATAGATCTTATACCATTTTTTTGCTCCTCAAAGAATCAGTATTTACTAAAGATGTTTGATTGCTAGAGCTCTAGGCTTATGGTTTGAGCGCAGGGTGAGCAGGTTATTCTCCCTAGCGCACCCAGACAATGCTTCCGAACAGATCCAGTATCAGGCAGTGCAAAACTCGGATCCTTTCTGAAAGGACGACCAACTGAGAGTGGGTAGGCCCAAATTTTTCCAGCTGCCACTGCTGCCATCAAAGGCACAGGCCTGCGAGGCCCACTGCGGCCCGAGTACGGAGCATCAACACCCATCCGTAAAGATGTACAGCTCAGCCCTCATGTCAGGCTCCCTGAGAGGTTCAGAGAGGCGTCCTGATCCTCAGGTGTTGAAGCGTGCGCGTTTGCCCCGCTGGCAGGAAGCACAGCTCTGCAGACGGCCGGTGCTGCTGTATGGCGCTGGGCTTTGCCTGCTGAAGGCTCCGGGGTCCTGCACGTCCCCCCCCTTGCAGCGCTGCCTGACCTCGGAGATGGGCTCTAAGGTTACGGTCCCTAAGGGGTCTTCCCCTATTACAACCTTGTAGCTTCTCAGTTTGCAGTGAACCCCGCATCGGGTTTACGGGGTCAGATGGCAGGAAGGTTTTGGTTTTTTGTATTCTGTTAATCCCAGCTGTTTTTTTTCCCCCTGAAATGACCATTATGTTGGTGGAAGTCATTCTGCTTCCCTCCACTTCATTCAAATGGCTTATGAAAGCTGGAAGGATCTGACTCAACAGGAAACAGCAGCAAACTGCTGTTGATGACAGAAAAAATTAACAGATTTGGTATTGTCTTTGTCATGCAGCTTTACATCAAGCAAATCTGGAATTCCCACTACCGTGTCAAACATAATTTGATCCCACAGCTGTGCAATATATGGCCTCCTCTTTGAGCTTAATCAAGCATCTCTAGGTGAGCATGAGAAGGAGCAGAGTAAGCTACTGAATTATAATTTGGAAAAGTGCCACGCCACAGATGACTAAATACTTTCTTTCGCTAAAAACAAGGTAGATTCGATCATCCTGAATGAAGTTCACTCAGTGCCCTGATTATGCTGCTTTTAGGTAAACGAAGTTCTCTAATTTGGGGGGTGTGGGGGGGAGGAGGTAGAAGAGTTTACCATCATTGCTTTTGCAGCTTCAGAGTTAAATTTGCTGGGATGTCCTCAGAGGCTGTTATAGCACCTTGGTTATCCTGATAAATGTAGGTGAGCCTCTACTGCTGTGCAGCTTTGGTTTTGCTTGCTTGCACCTCACTGTAAAACTCAGAGGCCTCTTATGTTCAAGTTTGGTTGTTGTTTTTTGTGGGTTTTTATAAAATTTAGAGATTACATGGCCAGCTGTGTTTATTTGAAGACCCTCAAGTGCTTCCTGTTTGGTTTTTTTTTTGCTTTTGTGAAGGTGCATTTTACCCTAACAACTCTATGTAAAGGAGCAAATCTCCAGCCTTTTCATTCCTCATGGTCTTCGCTTTTTCCTAAACCTTTTCATGCCTCTCCCCATAAAATCCCTCGAGCATAATTTGTTTTTAGTGCATGGAGATTACAGCGTTAATAGTATGTTAAGGTAGATCTACAGGGATAGGTTAGCTTCCTTCCATGAAAGGAGTATATTTACCTATTTTCTAGCATTGTCCCCAGTTCTAGTGTCCAGTGGAGCATGCTGCGAAGCTGGCTGATGCTCACAAATGCCACCAGGCCAACAGGAGCTGGACGCAGCCCTTGAGCAATCCCACTTTTGCTTTCCCTTCCTGCAAGGCTTGGAATAGACTGGGTCTGGTCTGGACTGGGTTGCACTGGCAGGAGAGACTGGCAAGAGGGGGAATTACTCTGGCTTCTCCATCAGGCAGCTTCTGCCTGGGAGTCTTCTCTCTGGAGCTTTAATTAGCTCTTATGGACTAGCCCTTTGGTTTTAACATCTGATCTGCTGTTTGCCTTGGGGCAGGTTGCTTTGTTCAGGCAGCTGCAAACTAATTTTGGGTGCTCTGAATTAGCTTGTAGGAGCTCCTGCCTCCATCTACTGACTGTATTAGGAACCTGAGGAACTTAACAGACTGCTCTTGGTGCACTAAATGGCATTAAAATTAGATTATGAAAGAAGGCAATGTAAACAACCTCCTTAAAGAGAAGGCTTTGCCTGTGTGAGCAGTGGGGCACTCCATCCCATTGCACAGGGGCTGACTCTTGCTGTGCCTGTGCATTTAATTGCCAGGCTCAGAGGGGCCTCTCAGGACTGCTGTAATTCCTCCAAAGAGTGCTGTGAACTCTGCTCTCCCCTGAACCCCAGGGGAGCATATTGACAGTTCCTGTGACTGCCCTGCACTGGGGTGATGAGTTTTGCATCCTCATGTGCTCCAAGGGATGTGGACTTGTCACTCCACATCTTTCAGATAGCGGACCAGTGTTCCTTCTTAAATAGAAAGTTAAATCAATGGGCAGTTTTGACAGGTTAGACTTCCTCAGAGTGCTGAAAAGTAAATCTGTGTTCTCCCTTCTCTTGTTTCCTTCAACACTGCTTCCATCATTAAAAGAAAGTTGTCTGTATTCTTTTTCACTCTTTTTTGTGTTTGCATCAAGCTTGGTCAATAACAATGTTCAGTGTGTTTTGTCCTCATGGCTGGCTCACTGGTAATTAATGCCTTTGATTGCCATGCCTTGTTCTTCTGTAAGGAAATTTTATACAGTATTTAATGGAGCTGTCTGAAAACTACTTTAAAATAAAATATTGACATATTATTGAGAGATTGTCTTTTATCAGTTCCCCTTGACATACCCGAAACCTTTAGATGGATTTTTCTATCTGTTATCTCCCTAGGTTTGTTTTTGGCGTTTTTCCCCATTGAAAACAAAGTTTACTGTTCCATGAGCTCAGTGTGTGCTAAATGCTGAGAAATAGCCAGCAGAAAGAGCTCAAAGTATTTTCTGGCTTGGGTCTGGAAATGCATTTATTTCACTTTCACAGGAATAGTGGAGGAGCTTGAGAAAATGATGTTCAATGTCTGTCTCTTCATTCCCTCACTTTATGTGCTGCTGCTTACACTGTTGACAATTTCTTTTAAGTTCTGCTTGTTTATTTTACATGTATTTTCTATGGCTGGAGTGACTGTGCAGGTCAATAGGGATACTAGAGTTTTAATGCAGGGGTCATCTAGCATGTGGTAGATTCTCCATATCTGTTCCTCTGGTAGTTTCTCCCCGGACCAGTCCCTTCTTTCACAGCTCTGCAGAACCTGTGGGGTTGTCGGGGGAGTTTATTAAGGAAACAATAAATAAGGGAAAGGGCAAAATCTGTTATATTGGTTTGTTTCTTGGATAGGAAAAGCAGCAGGATGCCCAGCAATGGCTGGAGAAAGACTGTGAAGAATGAGTGGGAACAGAAGGGCATGTCTCCATATGAGTTTGAAGTGGATCATTACAGATTGAGGTCAAGTATGTTTGGGAAAGTTGAGGCTGGAGGAAAGGAACTGAAATGAGATGTATGTTGGGAGCAGGGTATGGGGCATTGGCTGTATGCTTGTGTTGACAAAGTGAAGTCTGCTTCCTTGGAAGGAATAGTTCCTTTCAGCTAGAAGAAACCTTGTGATACTTGCTAGGAGTTGAGGGGTATGGGAAGGATGAAAAGGCAGTGGACTTCAAAGGAGATGGGTAATTGGTAACTGTATGATCACAAGCTCCTGCTGTATGAATGCTCTTGGCATTGAGGAACTATTGGCAGAGTTTTGAACCTGTAACCCTAAGTATTCTTTTAACTTATTCAGTAGCAATATATCTGATGTAATCTGTGCATGCATGTTTGTGGTTTCTCATCCAAAAAGCTCCAAAGAGCTTTTATGTAAACAAGCTCTCAGTAGAGCTATAACAAGATGAAGAGATCGTCGAGGCACGTGGTTTGAAATGTGGGAAAGACATGAAATATAGCCACCCTGGGAGAGGATGGAGCAGCTAAAGGATCTTCGATGTGTTGCATGCTCGCATGAGGAACAGACGGTGACGGTGGTCAAGACTGCAAGGGCCTTCTTCCAGCTCTTAAAATATCAATATGATCTGTTTGCTCTTCAAAGACATTAACAAGCCTCAGTTTTAAGATTTTCTGAAAAACTCATCATGGGTTGAGATGCAACAGTCTCTCCAAGAGAGACCTCATATAAGCATGGTAGGAAAATGGAAAAGCTGTATGCTTATGTTAGGACAGATTTCAGTGAGTGTAACACTCATGTTCTGCACTGTTTCATGTCACAGAAAGTTATGATGTATTGTACCCAGCACGGGACTCTGGGTTGCCCAAATATTTCCTCAGTAGCCAGTCAGGTCAGAGCTCCGGCCAAGCGAGAGACAAGACAGCTTTAAGAAGAGCAAACACCCCTTGATGGTTCCAGAAGGACCTCAGATCCACTCTGTAGCTAATGAAGCTGGGCTGTTCTGGAGTGACGTTCAGCAGCCTGCACTTCTAGATACATATCTGGCCTGCTGTCTCTCATCTCCTCTTAAGAGGTAAGAATAGGTGGTGCAAAGATGAAGGACCTGGTGCAAAGATAAAGGATCCTCAGTTTTGTGATAACTATTCCTAGCTATGACAACAAACCTTGACCCTTTCTGAGCTCAGAAGAATAGTATTTTAAATTTTGTTTGTCTACCAGAAAGTTTTAGACTTTAGGTCTTTTCTCACAGTTGGGACACTGTCCTCAGTCATTATGTTTTTAAACTTTAAAAAGTTAAAATTATTAGCAGTAGTTAATTATTTAGTGGTTTCACAATTTATTTCCTTTCCTGAGATACGACTTTTGCGTAATATAAACGGAAGTGCTATCAACCTGAGTGGAAAACCAGCTGTCTGGTGTTGTGGGACACAAAGCCCTGTTGTTAAATGAACATCAGATCATCAGACCATCAGATCTTGGGTGTCAGGCACAGAGGAGCGAGGAGCCTCACCAGAGCAAAGGTGCAGGGAGAGCTTGGAATATCAGCTGTGGGCACAAGGCGGTGGAAGGACCATAAGAATCTGTGCCTTTGCAGGCCATGCATCTCGTAAGGACTGGTGTATTTACAGGGTAAAGATGTTCATCCTGCCACGACTCAGGCTGGGATTTGAGACTTGGGATTTGAGTAGTTTGTCCCTAACCTGCCCGCTCAGCTTTAGTAGAAGCAAGCTGTTAACAAGCATAGCAAGGAGACCCTCATTTCCGTGATAGCTGGTGACTCAATTCCTCTTTCAAACCTTGACTGTATCACTGATGATCATTTTTCTATTTAATTTTTGACATTTCTAGGGATTCTGTGCAGTAAAGTCTTTTCTCCCTCCTCCCCCCCTTTTTATTTACGTTCCTGAGTGAGAGCATAGCCAAGAAGTGAGCTCAGTGCCATGGAAGCATTTTATATTTTGAGCAGAGATAAAAATCTCATTCCTTCTATAAACAAAACAAATCAACAGATGATGCCCAGGAGAACCATTTCTCTATAGCCATTTTCCTCCAGCTGCTTTCTATTCTGTGCAGCTTGCAATGCACCATATGAAATACGTGTGTGCCTTTCTCTATGTGCAAACCACAGGTTTCCTCTAGACAGTGGCAGCTCCATCATAAAAAAAAACAAAACCAAAAAACCAAACAAAAACACCCTACATTTTTTCTTTTACAATGCTGTAATAATAAGATTACTGATAGAGTTGAGATGCTTGGTTGTTTAACAGTGTATAGCTTAGCAATGCAAGAAGATATGCTGGAGGAGCTCTACAGTCACGGCTGCTGCGTCTTCACTCTGAATGCATTTGGACTATTGTTGTAGCAGAATGAGGGGCAGAAATAATCTAAGTGAGTTTGATTGCATCATAAACATGGGGTGGATGAGGGTACTGCCAAAACACTTGTCTGGAGTGTTGCTGCCCCTCGTGTGCTTGTGTGTGTCCCTGTGTCGGTGAGGAGTTCCTCTCCGGTGCTGCAATGGCTTTGTGGCTGGGCACAAGCCTATTGCAGGAACGAGCCCTGTGGAGGGCAATGAGAAATGGCTCCTCCAGCCTGTTGGAAGCCCTTGGGTGATGGCACCTCTTGCTTTTCTGCACTTGTCTGGCCATGGTGAACAGCTGAGAGGCTCAGGTTTATGGCCAAAAGCTGCAGGGAGTGGGGGCTGAGACCCAGCAGCACCATGGAAGGAGATCATGCATGGGAAAAGAGCAGAGGGTGCTGGATGTAGAGCTGGTAGAGAAAGTGCACAGTGAGATCTTGCATGCTTGGGAACAGTTGCAGGTCAGCCCTTGGCAGAGGTGCAGCTGCAGGTGTCTCTTATCTCGGCAGCATCTTCCTGCTCATTTCCCCCTGCTGAGATGTGCTTCTGTACAGGAGGAGGGTGGCTAAGCCAGATGTTCCTAAACTGGGGCCAGGGGGAGTAGTATTTATCTTTGCAGGGGCAGAGAAAGGTGATAAAAGTTTGAGCATTGCTAGGTTAATGGACTCTCTTTTTGCCATAAATAGTCAGTAGCCTCTGAGATGTGGAGGAACTTGGAGCTAGCAGGGGGGTGGGAGGGCGGTAAGATTTGGCAACGTTTCTTCTGGTCGTCGTGATAAAGCATGGTTTAGAACTGAAGGAAGATACTGTGGTTTCTCATCCAAAAAGCTCCTGAGAGCTTTTATGTAAACACCCTGTAAGTATACATGTATGTACACACATATGTATACATTTATATATGAATACATAGCAAATGACTCAGAACAAACAGCTTCTAAATAAGCAGCAGAACAGAACTGATCTGATCCCCAGATAGATCGTGCTGAGCGCCCAAAGCAACCCCCTTATCCCATCTCCAGCCAAATGACTTCTGGCAGCTAAGGAAATAACCTTGGGTAAAACCAATAGAACTTTTATAACAGGGACATTAGCTATTGACCCTGAATGTATTTTATGACACCACCTTGGTTTTGCCTTGTATATCTTCATTCTGTTGTTGATATGTTGTTCTGCGTTTTTGAAAAACTGCAGTCTCTCCACACCGCTCCGGTATCTGTCATTGCGGCACTCGGGCTGTGGGTTCACACTCATCAGCCTTGGAGCATTCCCTAAGGCAGAGCTGATCTGGACCGGGGTGGGCACATGAGACAATTTTGATTTAATTAACTGCAGTGCAAGACAAGAAATTTATATTGTTTCTCCTATGCTACCAGGAGGAGACAGGCTGTACCTGATCTGGTTCAAAGTTCACTTTTCCATATTAACAAATTCGAGTTAACAGAGCTTATTTCTACCAGATCAATGCTTTGGGTGGTGTGGCTGGGATGGTTTTGATCGGAGGCTTCTTGCCCTAAACCAGGATTTACTGTATCATTAAAACAGGGTCTCAAACTCGCTTGAGAACTCAGTTCCATTTACTTTGTGCAATTGCCTTGGTAAAGTTAGGGAGCAGCAACAAAAAAATTCAGTAGAAAGTTCACCGACTGCCAAGTGCACATGAATCAGTTTTTTAAAACTTCTATTTGTGAATGTGTTTCCCAGGGTGATTTGCTTATGTCTGAGCATTTAGGCCTGTAGCATCTGTAGAGCTCGAACTCAGAGCTTTAAGGAAATGAAAGGTACGTGTTGTAAGATAGCTGTCTTTTTCAAAGAAGCAAAATATTTTAGGTGCTCAATTCTTTTGAAAATTTGACTTTAAATGAGGTGGTTACCTGTCAGAAATCTTGTCCCAGTTGTTGGTGGCAATGGCTGGTTATTTTTATGGGTGAAACTATTTTATGTCAGGTTATGGAGCTGAGTGTAAAATTTAAAAATGTTTTGGTAAAGTTTACGTGGACAACTTGTCTCATTCATTGTCCAAGAAATTCTGACTCTTAAATAACCGCTCTAAGCTGATTTACTAGTGTAAGCCCTTTAAATTCATAGGCTGAATTTGGCTTGCATTGCTTAGACCAGCGATAAAACAGTGTGGTTTTTTTTTTTCTTTCTTACCTGAGAACAGTTAGAAATACTTCTCTCACCTTTCAACTTTCACATGGACCTTTTTCTGACTGAAAAATGTTGTTAAACATAATATTGATACAGTGAAAGAGCAACCCACACAGAAACCCAAGCTGTACTATAAATCCTTCTCTGAAGTTGCTCACACTGGTTATGTAAATAAAAGAGAATTGATTCGGTTTGCAGAATTGTGATGATGTAGGGGAAATTGCTGTTTTGTGGTAGAAATTGTGTGCACCTATGTGTGCCCATCTATCTGTCCACCCACGCACCCAACTCCTCATTGTTTTGGTTAGCTCTGTAGCTGGCATACATACCACAGAACCACTACCTGGGGTGGAAAATGTCCTTTCTCAAGGTTGCAGGGAGGATCATTACAGTGGCTTTTGTGTCTTTTCCTTGCTTGGCAAAGACCTTTTGACTGAAAAATATATTGCTCAGTAGAGGAGGAATTACTGTGTGTAGTCAGACACTAATGACTTTCAGTTGAACGTAGTGGGTTTTGGTTCCCATTTCAAATAGTTTGTGGAGATACAGTGCACTAAGGGACATTTCAGCCCTGATGGCTGTTGATCCCCAAGAATGCAGCTGATCCATCGTTGGGTTTTTTATTTGTAAATTGCATTGCATTTGTAAATAGCTGATGGCCAAAATCATTATCAATGTGTTAATTTAAAGATCAGTCAGCATTTTCAAAGGCTGGACAATTTCAAGAGCTTTCTCTGAGCAACTTGGAGGCTTTGTCTTGTAGGCTGTGAGCAAATTGTTACAAAACACAAGAGAGTTGGTAGGAGTTTGTGGAATCATAATTAATTGACAATGGTTTTTTAAAAAAACACATTTTCCAATTTAAAATAAGCTGTTAAAATAATTTGGAACAGTGTTATGATAGTCCCTTGACACACATGGGTAGCTTTGGGTTAAACATATAAATAATGCTGAAAGGACTATATTTAGTTCCAGACTGATCCAAGGACAACTGAAAAAATGAAGGTCAAATAACAAAACGAAGAAAAGAAAATTATAGCTCTCCTTGTTCTGTTCTGCAGCATGCTGCTTGGCAGCCGTGAAGGTTCAATACTGGGGAATTTGTCACATACAACTATTTATGATTTGTACTTTAAGTAAAGCAAGTAAGCATGAAGTGTGTGTACTTATTGACAAAAGCACATCGCTGGGTCTTGTCACACTGAATCTAGACACCAGCTCCTGACTATTGCAGAATTTCTGGTGCCTGGATATTAAAAGATCTATGAAGGACCAATTAAGCAATGAAGGCTTCCCCCATGCTCTCTCTTGACCCTTGGGCTCTAGAAGTTTCTGCCTGGAACTGAGCTAAAGTGTAACCAGGAGCTAAATGGTAGGCTAAGGCCATTGCTTTATTTGTTTCGTTGCTATGTGTTTGGGGGTTTTGTTTGTTTGGTTGGTTGGTTGGTTTTGGTTGGGTTTTTGGTTTTGTTTTTTGTATAAGCTATTAAAACTGTTGAACGAGAGGAACATCAGGTCACTACTGACTAGGGAGAAATAGGAGTCTGTGCTTGAGCAAGAGTTTGTTTAAACAGCCCAAGCGCAGAGCTCAATGCTTCCATTTGCAGAGGTAAAGCAATGAGCTTCAACCCATCTAAGCTAACTCTCTGGTGTTTTTTTCCCCCTTTATGGAGGGACTGATCCAGACAGGATCTGTGGTAGGTGCTAGGCTGTATTCTCTTCACCTCGGAAAAGCATTTCACTTAGGTGGCTGCAGGTGACACAGGCACTGTTAGAGCCACAGGACCAGATCTCAGTGTGTCATGCCTATTTGTTCAGCTGAGGTTTTGCACAAGGATGGCAAAACTCTGAATGCTCAGGCTGACGATAAATTGATGGGGATCGTCAGTGATGTTATTTGTGCAATCATGTTTATGCCATGTTTCACTTGACCTAATCTTGCCAAGCCTGATCATGCCTGCCTGTCCTCTTGCACAGCTCCCCGGCATGCCCAAAGCACTTGCCTATGGGCCAAGCAGGCCCCAGTGCCTGGGGCCAGATCCCTTCCCTGGGGTGTCCACTGGTCACTTTGCTCCAGCCAGTTGATGCATTCTGACTGCCGTGGGATTTTGATAGTACATGCTGTAATTAATTATTTTCAGAGGCTTTATTCCCTTTAAACTAGTTTCCCTGAACTGCTTATGAAACCTTATTCAGTTGAAACTGCAGGGTAGTATCGCACAGAATAGTGGGGGTTTCAAATTGGATAATATACTTTATATCAAATGTGTGCATTGTATGGACAATGGCTAGTCAGACAAAACATTGGCTACCAGTTGGGTGAAGATCAAACGCATCCTTAGCGCTCCTCAAAAATGAATGGGAATACATGTGATCCAACCTGGCTAGCCACTTGTCCCAAGACGAACGCATCCAACTCTGAAACTGCAACATCCCAAGAAACTGACTTCTTTTTCTTAGAGGGTAACCATGTTGTGCATAATCTGTGTTTTTGCAATTTCACTTTAAATCGAGGATTTGCAGGTCAGAGATAATGGGAAACAATGATTTTCTTCCAATTATTAGCTGGCTGTTGTTTACATTTCCTACAAGCATATCTCTCTCTCTCTCTCTTTTTAAAATATTTTTGTGTGTCCTGTGTCTAAAAATAAATCAAATTAGAGGCCCAGTAATTAGGACCATGCCTTCAGCAATGAGTTAATCTCTTTGGAAAAGTGAAGAACAAATTGGGATTGTCCTCAGCCAAAGTCCCAGCTGATGCATCCTTTTAGGTCTGGATGTTTCTTCAGCTCCTGAATTTATTATATGTTTAATCTTGACTGTGTTTCAGAGTAAGGCATAAACTCAGTTACAGTTTAGAGATCGGTTGAAGTCTTATCCTGGTGAAGGCCTGCGTAAGCTGAAACTTGAAATTTGGCCTTTGAAAGTCGTGTAAAACACTAATCCTTGCAAATGCGTCTCTTAACAGACACATTTCTAACAAAGGTTGTTCACCCATGTCTTTTTTCTTTCAGTATTACAAGAAGCACTTACACGAACAGCGTATCTTTTCATTAGTTTAGTTGTGCTGTTCATTTCTAGCTTCATTTCCTTTACCTCAGACTTTTACAGAGTATTTACAGACTAATTCTGTGTTCATAAACTTAGATATGCAAACATACGATTTTTTTTTTTTTTAAACACCAGATATTTGTCACTTGGGCGAGGAATCCCTGGGCAGAACAGGGAGTTCAGCAGTGCCACAGGTGGATGTGGGTACGGCTCTGCCTTTGCTTTGCTGTACGGAGCGTGACACTTGGCGTCTGCATGCACGAGCGGAGGAAGCGGAGATAAATTCCTGAAACCTCAATTTTCCTTACTGTTGACTACCGAAAAGAAATTAAAAAGGAACTCCCAGCCCTCACTATGTATGGTATGTCACCACAGCATATTTGGGAGTTGTTTTTGAAGGGCCGTTAACCTCACTATCTAAAAGCAAGCGAGCAACCAGCATTCTTCTAACTGCCAAATACAAGTTAAATGGATGCTTAAATTAGTTTTCATCTATGAAGAACATTTAGTTGTTCATGTTTAGTCTGTAAGGATGCTCAAATGCCCCAGTTAAAGTCAGAGCCGGCCGCATCAGGAGAAATAATCTTTACACAATATGCTATCTAACTATGCATGCCTTTGTGATGAGAGGAATATACCTTTCCTAACAAAACCAAGTAAGAAATATCTTAGGAGCATAGAAGGCTTGATTATGATCTTTATTACCTTGCTGTAAAGCAAGAGCAGCACCGCTGAACTCTGTGGAGTTGCTCTAAATTGAAGTGTGAGCTCTGAAATACAGAGCAGAATAAATTCACTTTATATACTTTAACTTGGAGAAGACAAGTCTCTGTGGCAGTCCCAGCAGGATTACCAGCATTCAATCAATTTCGGGGTTTGTATATCCCAGCATTGTAGATAGGCTTGGGAAGCTTATTTTGCAGTAGAAATGTCACTGCTCTTCCACCAAATGCTCCGGTAACAGCCAAACCTCCTAAATAATCGTCATCCATACCGTTCAGCGTGCGAACGCCGGGAGCGGAAGCCTTGGGGGAATCTTTCACAGTTCTGGCAGAAAATGTATTTCTGGGAGAATGGGAGACTTCCCACTGGCGCAGGTCCTCGCTTTCAGAGACCTGTCTCTTTGCTGGGACAACCGTCTGGCCGTCTCTGAGGGACGGCGGTTTGCGGCGCGTGGCTGCAGGGGGTGGCTGTTACCGTTCTAGGGAGCTAGGAAGGCGTCTTACCGTGCGTGCCATCGCCACGGGCAGAACGCACAACTGAAGGATTCTGAATGCTTAAATGCATTATCCAAACTCCAAAATATTGCGCAATTTTATTTTTTTTGCGGGGGGGGAGGGGGAATCCTAACGCCGATGACTTTCACATCTGCTATTTAAGCCATAAACAAGTTTACTTGCTCATAGTTTTCAGGACTTTGAGATTGGTTTTGGTTCTACCTAGCAACCACCAGCCTAGAAATAAGTTTTAGTTGGAGCCATTTATCCATGCCTAAACTCCACTTCCTTATGCAATCATGCAGCTTTAATACTGATGCTTTCAGAAAAATCCAAATAATGAGGGATTCATGATGAAGCTGTGAGATTTTGTTGCCAGGTTTATTCTTGCGGAGCAGAACTAATAAAACTTTAAGGAAGAAGCCTTAGCCAAGTTTTTAAAAGTAGGCTATTTTTATTGTGAAAAACAAAATTTTAAAAAAAACAAACAAACCTAAAGTTTGGAGATTGAAACTCAAGTTAATTTAATTCATGTGGCCATTGTAGGCTTTTTGGTGAGCTGGAACCAGACAAACAGGTGTCAGGTGCATGGAAAACAAAGTAGTATCTGTATTGGCTATGAACTGAGCGCTGCTTCCTCCTCCTTGCATGCATAATATTACGATGAAAGTTGGCAAAAGGAAGTACGATTGCACGTGATTAAATGTTGACAGCCGAGGAACTTGGCTTTCTGTTTACAGAGGCAAAAATGACAAAAAAAGCTGGGGAGTAAAGCTTCCTGTGTGTCTTTGCACAGTCCTGGAAAATGTGAGCTGAAAAAATGTAAGAAAGGCTGTAATAGCGATCTGATTAAAAAAAAAAATCATGTTTAAGATCTCCAAACTGTTCTAATGAAAACAATACTCTGATGCAAATTGCGAAGGAAATTCACTGCTCTCCCCCTGGGGTGTGTGCTGTATTCCAGAGCAGTGAGAAATGCATGCTGACATGACAGGGGGGACAAGTTTTCCCCTTTCCTGGACTTTTGATATAATTATTTAGCCAATGCTGAGAGAATCTCTGCATACTCTAAAACTGCAGTCATTTCTGAAATATTGATCTGGGAAGGTCACTAAATTCCAGAGCTGGTGAGGTCAGGGTAATGAGATCAAGTGACAGGCCCAGTGGTACCCACTGATTTAGTTGTTTAGACGCTGTAACCAAACCATGACCTTCTTGTTCTGCAGCCTCTTTGATCTAACTGTGTGAAAACACAGCTGCTTACTGGATATTGCGTGTTAGTACGCATGTAGGCGTTAGGGTAACTTTTTGTGACATTGACTTCAATTATTCTGGGATCGGATTATAAAAATGAGTGTCGCCCACCTGCCCAGTCTTATCTGTTACTCAGAGCCTTGTTTTCCTCTCCGTTGGTATAACTAGTGAGAAGACCATGCGGGGTCTGCGAGATACTCCCCCATCTGACTTGGGGGTGGTGGGGGGAAGGTGGAAAATAATCCTCCTGAATGAGACAGGGAGCAAGACCTCATCTCCAGTCTTCTGGAAAGATGTTGGCGGGGTCGGGGGGAAACTACTGCTGTTTTCAATCCTGGCAGCTTTGCCTAAGGACTAGCCCTGGAACAAAGTCCCTTCCAACAGACGGGTGGCTTCGGGTCGCTGTGACTCGTGCAGTGGGCGCTGGCAGGGGACCCTCTGGCTCACAGGGTTTGTGTGAAGGGACCCGTGGATGCCCTGTTCCCACGCGGGCTCAGTGCCCATGCCTCGGTGTCTGCTTTCCCCTGCACCCCTCCCTGCGATGCAGCCCGCGGTACTGGTGTTCAGCGGGCAGGGAGAAACCTCCAGCTTTAAACTGCCCACGGTACGAGCCTGTTCAGGGATGAACCTGTGTTTTACTATTCTTTGTCGATCTTTATACTTCTCTCGCTTTTGGATAGCCGTTTGGTTTTCGACATCTCTGCAACACAGTGGTTCCCTCTGGAGATATTCTGCCATCAACTCTCCACTGCCTGTGCCAGAGTCCACATGGCATTTCCTTCCCCAGGCAGGAAAACACAGGTATGGAGCAGAAATTAAGTCTGCTAAAAGCGGTACCACGCTCCCATGGAAATATCTACCCAGATCCATATGAGATCATACACTGGAGCCCAGCTGCTTCCTCCCCCAAGTTTAAACACTGTGAGCACAAAACAAAGTTTCGTGATGTATGGATGTGACCTGGAATCACTTAGAGCAGAGGAGCGGGATGGAGAATTTATGTCTAGCCCAGGGCAGAGCACGTGGGCTCCTGGCTATTGTGTACTGTTGCCTTTCCACTTGCACACAAGCTTATCAAAATGTTTTTGCAGGCTTGCTCCAACTTTCCAGCACAGCTTTTAACTCTTCGTTCGAGGCCCTTTGTGAACTAAGCAGTAGCAGGCAGTGCTCAAAGAGGGCGAACGGTGAGAGCTCAGCCGGAGCCAGGCTAAAGAGCCAGGCGGCTGCAGAGCTCGGCAGGAGCTGGGAGCCCGCAGCGCTGTCTCTGCAGGCGTGCTGACTGGTCTCCTTTCCCCACGGGCGTAAGAGTAGATGGATTTAAAAATAAATAGGAAGGCAGCCTGGAGTGCCACGGTGTGTGTCCCTCTGAGCATGATTCAGAAGTATGCGCTGGGGAAGTTTAGAGATGATGAGACATATGGACTGGCATCAGAAATCCAGAGTGCATCCAGAGAGGCACCACGACTCCCTGTGAAGTCAAGCAAAAATAATCCCACGATGATTTCTTTCCCCACACACACACACTTCCACGGAGACTGGTGCGAGGTATGAAACTGAATGCTGAACAAAAGATGAAAAGATGGTCGCTGGCCTAATAATCTTGTATACGTTGGAGTCCAGTTTAGTTCATAGTCTCTTTCATGTGTACAGTAAGCGATAAGGTTCAGCTCCTTAAAGTGTGTTTTGTGTTTAGTATGGAGATGATATTGTCTTTTGAGGAAGACAGGCAATACTTCAGACTTTCATTCACACTGAAGTAAAGAATTGAAGCACCTTCTTTATATGATTTTTCTGTTTGTTTTTAAAGAACACTGTCTCTCCCACTTTGTATGTAACATTTGCACAGTGCATGCAGAAAAGGTGAGCAGGAGAACAGTCACTCTTGGCACTGGCAGATTTTTGCAGCATGCACAAAGCTCTGGAAGAAGTCGTTTTGGAAATGTCTTCCCTCCTGCAGCAAAATGTCCCTTCGATGCAGAAAAATGAATTACTTTAAGGTGGAGGCTTTTTCTTTTTGCATGAGAGCGTAGATGTTTTATGGTAAAATTAAGCGATTGAAATGCTCTAGTCTTTTTCTTCTCGTGCTTATGTTTGTTCCCTACTGTGGTTACTCATCAAGCACCAAACCAAACTCCTAAACATAATACAACACCAAAGCAAAACGGCCAAACACGTTCATAGCAAGGCAACAAGTGTGTATATATATATATACATATATATATATTTAGTGTGGATATCTGAGGAATCAGGTGAGCATTTGTGAAGTACCTGTCAGAGCTTTTATTAGGTTGATTTCTAATGTGGATTTATATCAGAATTTGTATAACAAATGAGTGTGGAAGGAATTATTTCTGCTGCTTAGCATTATCTGGCTGAAATACTCACCTAGAACAGAAGACTTAGTTGAACATTTGAAAGAAAAATAGCTTTCAAAGCATGCACTTTCTCTCTGTTCTAGGTTAAAAGTATTATGCAGAGGCTTAAATAGCTGGCTGTATTCTGCCCTTTCATATAATGCGATAGGGAACGATAATTTACTTTTGTGTTTAATATTGTGCAGCTGTGAGTTGGCCGTAAAGACTGGAAGCACGCTTACACCCGTACGAGAGGTGTGCTCCAATCCCACTGTCTGTTGAAGAGATGGAAGTACTGCTAGAAAACTCCACAGAGTGCTGTAAAACTGTGTCAGGAGCGTGTTGCTGCAGGGATCAAATAACTGAAGCTGCAAAAAGCTGTTGTCTGTTCTTCTGCTATGATGCGTGTCGATAATAAAGTACTTCTCAAGGAAAGTTCTGAAATGGCCAAATTTGAAGGGGACCGGGAAGTCACTTTGCAAAGCGATGAGCAGTTCATGTTTACTTGCTGTGTTACTTGTATGCAAATTGAAACCATACGCACATGCATAGCAGGGAAAGTATGGCCGGAGCATTTTCACATGTGGCTCTGGAGGTGTTAAATCAGCCAGTACCTTGAACTGCTGCAACGCAGGAAATTGGAGTTGGGTCCTGATGCAGTTCAGGGTGAGACCGGTCTGCCCAGGAGACCTCTCACGGGAGTCAAGGGAAGCTTTCATGGAGTGAGGTGCCTCCGTCTGTAACGCACGGTATCATGGCCCGGTACAAGTCAAGGAAATAGATTTTGGAGATGGTGTAGTCAAGGGAAAATTGGGAGGATGGAGGGAGAAAGTCAGTCAGTACTGAGGTGCCTGAGCAAGTCACTGAGAAAAAGCTGTTTCAGTAGAGGGTGTCAGGTAACTGGGGGGAATGCTGGTAGTAGTTTCTGCTTCACCAAACATGCAAACACTTTGTTAAATTTAAACCCTTCTCTGACTTTTAGCTATCCGGTTCTTATAGTAACCCCATCAAACGCATATGTGGTATTGAAATGGATTAGATGGGTTGTGATGGAGACTGTGGGATTAGAGTTCACCTTCCCACAGTGATCCTCTCGCTCTGGGCTGCATTTTTGCTCCCTGCACAGCCGTATCTGGCTATGGGCACGCTCCGGCTCAAACTCTCCCTGGAGTTCAAAATGCCACAGCCGTGGAGCGTGCGTCACCCCAGCAACCTGTCGGTACAGATTCTCTTTTCTTGGGATCCTGGCGTTAAAGTGCAAAACGCACGACAGGAGCCAGGCAGCAGAGAGCGGGATGCTCAGGAGGGAGAGGGTGCTGCCATGAGAAGCTTTTCTCTAAGCTTTGCTCTACCCCAGTTTACAAGCTGTGCTGGAGAGAAGGTCTGATGTACAGAGATGTCAGACTGTGCCAGAGCAGAGTTGTGTTCTTACATAGCTCAGTATTATGCCGTATCTGGGAAGAAAGCCTGTATTATTCAGTCACTTGCATAACTGCATGTAAGAGTGTTTATAATCAAGGACTTGGGCTTTATCCATATTTATGAATGACCAGGGCTGAGTCTGGGCGTAATTCCAGCGCTGATACTGTGTGTGAGTTGCACAACTGTTGTGGATACATGACATTGCTGCTCCACGCTAAGCCACGGGATGGACGGGACATCTGGCAGAGTTTGTGCTCCCGGCTTTGAACAGCTCATGCACGGTGGGGATGGCTACTGTACAGCCACGCAAGACCAGTACACTTAGAAGTCCTTCTGCTGATTTAGCCACTGTGTCTGGCTAAATCAGAGATCTCTTTCCTTCAGATCATTTCGTTAGTTACAAGCCACCTCTTGAATTTACCAGGAGCCTATCTCCAGCAAAAATAATAATACACACCCACCCAGCCCCAGCTATTAACTTCCTTGACTACTAATTCTTGATTCTTTTTGCCTTTTATTAATGGCATATGGATACAGGGTCTTTACTGTACTTGACAAAATGTTGGGCAGTGTTGCAATTAGTTCCACTGCTGCTTTGGTCATTGATGTTAAACACTCGTACTTCTCTAGAGGCCACTTTAAATGGGAAACTGATCCAGGCCATTATTACCAACCCCTATTTGCTTTCACCTTCAGCTGAAGGAGTGGAAGCCTTGATGTTACCTGGGGGAGAAAAGTAGCAAAACTGCCATGCCTCTGTTTGACTCACGCCTCAAGGCTCCGCTCCGTGACGTGCTCTTCCTGCACCGCTGCTGCGCTCCACCACGTAGGGGATCAGTGTGTAGCTTTCATGCCCTAGTCACCACTTTGCAATGATCTAGTTGCAGGCGCTCTGTTCCTTGCATTTTCCTCCTCTTCAAGGTCCCCTGTACCAGGTGGCCAGGTGAAAGCCCCTGCTGACAGGACTAGCTCGCAGAGCTGGTCTTCAGCTCCTCCTGGAAGTAATCAGGATCCTCTCAGCTCCCTGTGTCTGATCACACGAAGTGGGAAGCAGAGACACCTTCCTGCTCTGCAGATCCCACCATCTAAAGCAGAGGACTGCTGGTACTGCTGTATTCATTACCAGCTAATAGCTGTTGGCCAGTGTCCTGGATGAAGGCTTTGCCTGCTGTACTGACATCCATCCAACTTGGGTAAATACTGGATTAAGCAAGAGAGAGGCACTGAGAAAATGTCACGCTCATCTCCCAGAAACAGCCTGTGATGTATGACTTCTTTGCCTCATCCTAAATGAATTAGCACTGCTGTAGAAATGGAAAAAACAAGTCTCTCCATGATTTCTACTCGTACATAATAAAAGAGGGAATTTTCCTTCCTGACCACACACTGGCAGGTCAGTAGATCCCTTCTGGAATGACACAGAGTTTAGGATGTAGAATAATGTTCCTGTGGTAGCAGAAGATATTCCAGTTTCACTTCCTTACCTGACATAATCTCTTTTTTCAAGAAACGCAGTTCCAAGTTAGTGGGAAGTTGCCCTATTTATCTCTAGCAACTATGAGTAACTACTGACAACATAAGAGAAGTTTGTTTTGTGGGGGAAGCATCATTCCCCATAGTAGCGTGTCGTGGGTCATTTGGTCATAGAAATATTCTGTTGTTTCTCTTCTGGAGATACAACGGAGTTCCCTCTGTTGCTTCAAGAAATGTGCATGTGTAAGTACAACGCAGACAGCAGTGGAGCTCTGAAGGAGCTCATCTTTCAAAATAGGTGTTTATCCAACTCCTTTCCAAGTATATTTTCGTCCAAAGCCAGGATGCAACATGTTGGTCATGAACTCTGCTTGAGGAGTTTTAATTCTTCGTAGTTTGCCAACGGCTGGACGAGGGCAGCCGGGCATCGTCCCTGTCCAGCGGCAGGAACACAGTCCAGCCCGAAACGGTTAACTTCCTCGCGGTGGTCTGTCACCAATTATCAAGAATGGCACTTCTTTTTGAAGACTAACTCTCTTTGGGAGGAAGATGGTGGCTGCTGTTTTTAGAAAGCAAAAAATGCAATTACCTTTACCAAAGGAAGGGAGCAGCTCTAATAGGATTTTTTTATCAGACTATTTTTTTTAGACTATTTGGGTAATTCAGTGATTATTACTGCACAGCTCTTTTTCCTTAGGGGATGCTAGACTGTTCCAAAAGCGTTTGTTAGTTTACTTAGACATTAAAGGGGTCCTTATGAATTTAGATTATGCTAAAGTACTTCAAAGTGTCCCTAGAGGTCCAAGCTGCTTTGAACTTAACCTTTTCTGCCCAGTCTTGTCATATGTGTGAGCCCAAAGATTGTAAGCAAGAGGTCGGTGATTCTCAGTCTTTTTAATACTTTGACCTATGTTACAACAGGAAAAAATAAACAAACCAGATTCCCTCTGATCTAGGCAGGAAGAAAGAGAGAGGACGGTTTCAGTGGGCCTCTTTGTAACCCTCTTCTTAACCTGCGAGCTCTCCTGACCCATTATATAGGACAAGCAGGAAAAAACCAAACAAAACCCAACTTTAAACACCCATTGCCTTACTTCTAACTGCTTTCCTTTAAAACGTGTTTGGTCCTCAGGGCACCTTGAGATCTTAATAGTTGGGGTTTTTTTTTATAAAATTTAAATAATGAAGCATGTGAGACGCGATTGGAAAAATAGGAACTTTAATAAAGCTGGTCATGCTGCTTGTGAGCTGTGTATATCACACAAAAATGTGTGGCTGGATCCTCCGCTGGGGCTGTTCAGAATAACTGCAGTGACTCCAGCGGCGCTGTGCTGATTTACGTGAGGTGAGAATCTGGCTCGCATCCCGTATTATCTTGCAATGTGACTGTGCAGCTGTAACGCGATCTTATTCAGCTCGTTGGGTTCGGGGGCAAAATAAGTGCCCATGGTTATTTTTAGAAAAGCACGTCATCAGAGGGGCTCATATGATTCTCTCTCTCTCTCTCTCATATATTTATTTTTTATTGCTGTTGACCTACCTGAGCTCTTTTGGTGTTTGGAGACTTTAAAAAGAATAATTCAATATTTTTCTCCACTAGGGCAGCTGGATGGTTTGTTTTTTCCCCTTTCTGTTGCTTCACAGTGTTGGAGGCTCTGCAGGCAAGGCATTATTTTGCACATGATGCAACACAGCTCTTGTTTTTCTTGAAAGGTGGGTCCAACTGCACTTCTTTTCAGTTTTCAGGTGTCTCTACACAGCCTGCATTCCACTTCACTCTTTAAAACAGAAATTGGACTGCTTGAGGGTTTTATGGGTCATGTACTTCTCATTTTCCCATCTGAAATCTGACCCCTCAGACCTTACACTCATCTTGGCTACAGATAACCATGACGGTTGTTTTGCCCATTTTGACCCTTTTTTCAGTCCCTGGGCTACAAAGGGAGCACGAGGGCTATCGGTGTTCTTGGGATCAGGGTCTGTTACCGATCAAAAAGCCTCTTGGATGTGTGCATCCTGTCTATATGCCAGTATCTCCCGTAATAGTGTTAGGGAGGAGGAAATTTGGAGTGTCAGTTATTTTTGTAAGCCGAAAGTGCTGCCTATTTCCCCGCGAGGCATGAGCAGCTCTTTAAGAACATTTGGAAGCATGAAGCAACAAGGTACTACTGGGCGTTATCACCAGCATTCTTCTTTAAACTATTTTTATTTGCACGTACTTTATCTCCAGCATTTCTTCAGTCTGAGAAGATCAAGCAGACGCCACATGTACAGTGTAGCCCAGACAGCCAGATGACACAGTACTGTTTTGACTCGAAAGTCAGACTTCTGCTAAGCATCAAGGGGCAAACCTTTATCTCTGCACGTAGTGCTGAGGGGTGCAGGGAAGAATTCATTCCCTCAGTTAACAGAGCTGATCGAGATTTTCCATTGCAGTCTTTACTGCGAGCCTACTAGCTACAAGGTTCTTTTCTCCAAAGCAGCTCTGGGACCCCCCACAAAACTTAGATCCACCAGCCCTGTGTAGGTTCCTCTCCCTCATCTGTTTCTCCTCTGAAATTCAATTGCTGCAAAGAAAGTGAAGAAGCCTCTGCTTGGTGTTCACACAAAGGTAAATGAAAAGTCTTTGCATTCCCTTTCTATCTCACCTCTTAATGAAGTGTAATCGCCACCTTGGTCCTGATGGAATGAAGATTGCCAGTGGCCCAGAGGAAGTGACTGGCTTGCCCCCAAGAAATATGTAAACCATAAAGGTGGTTCTTAAAATAAAGAGCTTTGAAATAAGAATTTGTCACAAGATTGTAATGTATTGAGTCACTTGGACTGACATGGGTTCCAGGTTGCAGCTTACTGTTAAGGGCAAAGCCTTGTCCCTTACAAAAAATCCTTAATTATTTTTTTTTTTTAAAGCATGAGGTCATCTTGTTCTGTGGAAAGTTTAGTGCATTTGTCTTCCCTGCTGCAAGGTAAGCATAAATCAGACTGTGTTATGATAGAGGTGCTCACTGAAACAAATTCCTAATAGAAGAATAAACATGGAAGCAATCCATCTGTACCCTCCGCATTCCTCAGTGAAGCCTTCCTAGAAACACAACTTGGAAGGGAACTGGTGGGGTGGATGAGGGGGACCACTTGCTAGTAAGCACTGACAAATGAGGAGAGGTGTGCTGAAGTTAATTCTGTTTCCCAAATGGTAAATCAGATTCCCACTGTACTTTTATTTTGTCAGCCAAACTAATCCAACACCCGCAAGCCTTTGCTTTCAAAAGCTGGGGCACTAATGTGATATGGAAAGCTCCTTCCATTAGCTCGGATGCGTGTCATCTGGACTTGCTGGTTGCAGTATTGTCCTGAATTTAACTGTTGAAGCTGGCAACCCTGTATATTTATAAATGCCTTTACTAACCTCTTTCCCTGCATACCTTTTCCCCCTTTCTCACCCCACTGTGAGAAACAAACCACCTCGTAACAGGTCCAAATTCAAGTAAGCTGTTCCACCTAGGTTAAATTTTGCATAGGCTTTGCCTGGGTTTGATTCTGGCTTACAGTCTGTCTTGTCCAACCAGAACACTACATTTAAATACCACTTGATAAATGGATATTTATGACAAATGCCAAGTGCTTAAGAGTACTATCCATGGAGGAAGCATAGAAGTGGCTTGACCAGTTTCATCCACAGTTCCAAGTTATTTATCCTAAAAACTAAATCAACTGCTGAGCAGTGTTTAGATTTGAAAGTGTGGTCATTGAAAAAGAAGAGAGAAGTGGCTGTCCTTTATGCAAGAGGAGTTCTGTAACACAACTTTAGCACAGAGCTGTACTTCTTAGACTGGTTTCTGCAGCACCTTTAGCTTTAAGACGTCAACTGTTCAATAAACAAACCTGGAATTCTTGCAAGAGTGTTTTTTTTCCTATCTAAAGGTGAGAGAGCTTGAACACAGAGAACAGAGAAATGATTTGCCACTGGTGCACAAGTCCACATCAGAGCTAAGAGTGGACGTAAAATTTCAGGCTTTCTTGCCAGTGTGCTAGCTCTTATGCATTATATAGTGTTTGTGTGAAAAATGAGTACCATGAAACTATCTCTCCTCCCCAGTGTAGCTGCAGTGTTTCCTGCATATTGATAGCAAAGCAAAACATCTGTGATAAATTCTAGGAACCTTATTTCAATTGTTCTGCAGATGGTGATTACAGAACAAGGGGAAAGTTGTGGTAGCAATGAATGCCTTGTCACTGTCTGAAAGCTGACTTGGCTTGTCCATGCCTTTCCTGCCCCTGCATTGTATGGTCTGAGCCAAGTTCCGAGCGAGTTTGATGCACGTGTAGTCTTCTACATAAATGACTTGGGCTGCAAGGAAGAATAGAAAGCGTTCTTCTCAACTTCATACCCATCTTGGGCTGTTTTTGAAAAGACAGTCTTCCGTGTTAGATGGCTGGTGTTACTCGGTACTGTTAAGAGAAGACATAACTTCTTCTCACATTTCATCACCTGCCTATCTGCTGCTGCTCTGTGTGGCTTGTTTTACCCTGAGGGCTGCCACGCTGCACGATTGACACAGTTACCTGCCCTTGCAGCCTGGGGCAGGTACCCAGAAGAGAAGGTCTGGAACCACGATGAAACTGGGGGAGGCTGTGGCCCAAGCTTTGCTGGTACACTTTGTGCTTCCTCACCCATGCAAGCGCCCAGAGGAGCCACCACAGCCCCTCCCAGGTGTCCTTTGCGCTGTGCCCGTGTCCTCGCTGGCTCTCGCAGCTCTGGCCCCGGCGGTGTCAGTCCCTCGGTACCACGGTGCGGCTGCCAGCTCAGCGTGAATCCTGCTTCACCGCTCCTCTGTAGGGTCTGGTGGGACGCTTCCAGCCGTGCCTCACAGTNAGAGGGGGGAGGGTTGTTTAAACCTTCTCCAGATAAAGATTTGCTCCTCATATCTGTAGTTAATATTGATTTAACACATTTTTGCAACAACTCAATTTAGTCTTTACTCTCATCCAGCTGTGGGAGCTCTGGTTTGCAATTGCTTGTGTAATTAATCCTTTTGTGCCTTCCTTCATTGTATGCATAGTGTGAACTCTCACCTAGCACATCACATGCTTAAAAAATCCAGAAACCCGCCTTATTTTCATTTGCTCCGTTGTACATACACATCAGTGTGGATTGGGTTTTTTTTAAACAAAAATGTCCATGAAAACAATGCTGTAGTGTTAAACTTATATCCCTCCCTCCTTCCCCTTCTCCCACACCTTTCCATCCTTCCTAAACCCGTTACAGGCATACATAATCATTTGGCTTTCCTGGCTTTACTGCCATATTTATTACACGAACAGCAATGCACAACAGCACCTGTGAGCTTTATAAAGGTGTTATTCATCTGATGGGCTCGCGCAGCCCTCGGCACGGAGACGAGGAATACGTACAAACGGAGTGGGAGGAAATATTGGAGCCGTGCTTGCGGCAGACACTGCGAGGAGCGCGGGAGGAGGGGTGAGGGGATTTTTTGAGTTCAGGCCTCCTCCGTGTTCTTCCAACTGATGGAGGGAGGCGAAGCGCTCGCCCCAGCCGCTGCCCCGAACTCCCTCCCACACACGGGCGCGTGCTTGCCTATGGATCACGCTCCCCTCTGGATGTGCGGCGTAAAAGGGCGAACGCGGCGTCAGCTCTTACGGCTGCCCTGTGCCTTCTGGGACGAGACTGTCCTCCTGCCGCCCCGCGTGCTTGAGAGAGGTGGCATGGGACGCCATTTCCGACGCTCTGTGCACGCAGCCACGCTCGTGCATCGGCAGTCAAAACGGGACGGCAGTGTTTGCTGTGTTTTGCTCTTTCTTTTTTGGCACGTATGTAGGGGATTGTATAAACAGGGAAAACAGTTCATGGAAGCTTTTTGTTCCTGCGGGTACGCACGCACACCTGCACGGGTTTATCGGGAAGTTTGACATTCTTAATACTGAATTAGTAAAATAGTTGCAAGTTTTTGTTGGTAACTTTGAGAAATGTTCTTGCAAATTTTTTGTCACTCCCTTTAAAGAAAGCCAAAGTGATATAAATTAGTTTTGAACTGGTATAAAGGTGTCCTTACTATGTTGTCTGCAATGAATTTAATGAGTGGAAGTTTTATGTGAAGGACAAGATGTACTGAAATTAAATGCTCAGCATCCTCCTCCTGTATTCTGCTCGGTTCTCATAGTTTACATGCAGGTAACCCTTATTTTAAGTTCAGCGAGATTCTCTTGCTTGCAGACAACATGATTAATTAACTGAGGGGCAGTAATTCTGTAATCAGTAATCAGTGCAGAGCGTTAGTGGTCCGGGTGAAACAGCCTGTGTATCCCCTGGAGCACCGTCATGGCCATTTCTTCTTCTACAAAGAGAGCCTGTGCTGGTGCGTTGGGCAGCAGAGTCCGTTTCTGGAAGGGGCAGTGGGGGATTGTGGTGGTGAAATCCCCGAGACCCAACACTGAGGTAGACGTTGCCTTCACCGACTGGAAGCTGGGCACGAACCTGAAGCTCTGCAGTGATGTGCCACCCCTCTAGTGTGAGTTCAAACTTTGATGGAGGAGTACTTTAATTTGAGTTGAAGTGATTAAAAGAGCTGTGGATTTTTCCTCTCCTCTGCCAGAAGAGAAGGACCATCTGGCCAGGATAGGACGCGTCCCACCTTTCCGTAGCAATGCTCCTGCCTTGCTCTCAGAGAAATAAACTGGGCTTCATGTATGATTCTGTACTACAAGATGGTGATGTGCAGGGAGTATGAAGAAGCGTGGTCCTCGATGGATGCAGCTCCGCTGGCAGAGACTTAAGTGCTCTGATCTCCCTGGTAGAGCTTCACTTGGTCCTGGGCACGGTGGCTTTCCTACGCTGCAGTAGAGCACAGCTTTGTTAGCTGGGGTGTGTGGCCGATGTGGTGTACTGGTAGTCCTGTAACAGTACGGATTTTGTTTCAGTTTTGCCGTGGCTGTGTGGAGGAGAACACGAAAACAGCGTAGGTTCAGTCTTTCGGATGCGACACTTTTAAGAGCGCCGTGATGCCTCCCCTCCTATCCCAGGCTCAGGTCAGCTGCGGTTCTGGGTCAGACCCTCAGCAGAAGAGGAGAGACTGGTCAGGACAGCGAGTTAGATAATATGAGGGTCGCAGAGTTTCTCAAGAAGCAGTTAGGGATTTGTTTTCCCTTAAACACAAATTAGGTTATATTTTGTTCCACAGAAGTCAGCGGAACTATGTTGCTATAAAAGCCTATTAAGAAAGATCACTCTTGAACACTGGCTTCTGGTTTTAGTGGGGTTTTCTGGGTCTTTCCTAAGATTGTTTTCCTGTTGGTATGTCACTAACAAAGACATGCATTTGGAATCTCATGTAGTTTGAGATGCTTTAAAGGTATTTTCCACTTGAAAAGGTCTGTTTTTGAGACCATAATGCGTTTATTGCAGGTTATCAGATCACATCACTTATCATTTTCTCAGAAAAGCAATCAATTTCTTAGAATAAAATGGCATTGAAAAAAAAAAACATTCAAGTGTTTCCCAATATAGTGCCCCTTAGCCTATCTGTTGAAGTTTTTTTTTTTCCCTGTGTAGTATCTATTTGCACAGTGCCTAAGTGCTGAAGTGCATTTTCCTAGTGTTATGGTTTGCATGAAATGTGACTCAGAAAAAATGCAGTACACCCTCTACGAAGGCTTAATATAAGACCTAAGCGCTACTTAGAGTTTAATGTAAGCCCTGTTTTGATGGGCTGAAGTAGGATACCTGCTGACTCTTTGCGCAGTGATGAATTTCACCTCTACAGTTTGATTTGCAATTGATGTTAATAAGGGGATGGCTTACAGAGAAAGCAGTCAGCGTGAAAACAAGAGTGGAGGCCCTGCCTTCGACTGGAAGCGGTAACAGGGGTAGTGCTCTAAATGTGACGTGGCTTTTTTTATAGCTTGTGAAATACAGGAACGGGTAGGTCTGTCGAAAAATAAACGAGGGCACGTTTTCTGCTTTCCACTGCCTGTAGTGCAGCCCAGCAATAAAGAGCAGTAAGCGAGGCAAAGGTGGGTGACAGGCTAAGTCTGGAAAGGGGGCTCCCGGGACACTGAGCCCAAAGCCCTGCGATTGCAGGCACCTGTGTTATCCCCTAAGCCTTTTCATAAACTGATAAAGCCTTAAAGCTCTATCTTATTAGGTGATTTCGGCTCCCCTATGTGAATAAGCTCAGTAACACGTGTCCTTGTCTTCACGCCTCAGAACTCATTAATTTGAGGCAATTTTTTTTTTTAGCAGACCAGTAAGAGATGTTGTTAGGAAAGAGGTAAAGGAGCCAAAAAAATCAGTTTGGTGGTCAGATTTTGGGAAAACTTTTGCAGAGGGGCAGAGAGGCAGATGGCTTACTCATATCTATGAAATCAGGAAAAAGAAAAGATGGAAGACTGATGTCTTCAGTAGGACAGAAAGGAGGGGACACATAAAAAGAGACTAAGTGAAAGATGTAGGAAAGCATTGTGTGATTTTTCAATCCATAAAAACAAAGATGAGAAGACTTAAATTTTTAATTCTGTTTGCAGAATATAAATACTGTGTTAGCGGGGAGGTGTTTTTGTTTTTTTTTAATTCACTGATTGCAACTGGAAATTCGGGAACAGCCTTATAAAAACTAAGCACTGAGCAGAAGCCAGCAGTGCTGAGCAGTTGTATTATACAGTGACAACCAGCAGCTGCAGAGAGCAAACATCTGTTGTGCTGCCCAGTACTCACGGGCCAGCTTCTTGCCTGGAGAACAGGCCAGGGTCTGTGTGTATATGATTAAGACTTTGAAATGTCATTGGCAATGGGGAAGGGAACATATCTGAGTCCTCTATAGCACCTCCATAGAGTGGTCTTCTATGGCACCAACGTGGGGCGCATGTACCCCAAGGGATGTGCGAGCTTAATACATTAGAGTGCAGGAAACAAATATTTTTGTACCATTATTTAAAAAAATAATATTATTACATCTTGATCTCATCCCTTCTAAATTTCTACTTTTGTATATGCTTTGTAATGCACATAATTTATTACTGCAGTAGTGCATGCATATAATTTATAAATAGGTACATACACATATATTGGGGGTGTGTACTCAAAAAAGTTTTACTGTTAGGGTTGTGCAGTCAAAAAGATTTGGAGATCACTGCTCTATGGAGACCTTAGAAACAGCAAATGTAGCAAATTAATTGTTATAATACAGTATGACAAATTAGTCAAAGCAGTTTTTAATACAGATCTACAGTGTGCTGCAGACATTACTGCTCTGAAAGTCTTGCATAGTGATGTTCATTCATCAGAGGCGGCCAGAGCTAAAAGGGCTTCTTCACATTGATTTAGGATGCGGCTGAGCACGGCAGTGAAGCTGGAGTGTCAGCGTTGCCCATTTCTACATCTGGCTAAAGCGCTTACAAAGGAGGAGGCGTCGGGAACAGGATCAGTGTTGTCACAGTAAATTTAAGAAGTGGGTTAAATCACTTACTTGATAGTTGAGAAGTAACCTTCATGTTGCCTAAATTATTTACATGCTTCACCCTCAATCACACTAGGACCCGTACAGCAAGGGCAAAGTCCTTATATTGCCTTTATCATGCTCAAGCCTTGATACTGCTTTCCGTAAGTCAGATTTTCTCAGCCCTTCTCATGCTCTGCAATACTTTTTTATTCCAGCAGTACAGCCAATTAACACAACCATATCAAATGAGATTACTTGCAGAGTGGGTCAGATCCAAAACCCACTGAGGTCAGCTGAGGAACTCCCATGGTCTTCAGCACGTTTGGGATAAGGCCCAGGATAAAGAGCTTGTTGAAATAGGGTGGTTGAATGAGTCCCTAGCTCTTTTCAATAGATTTGATTGAGCTGTGCTAACAATTTTTTCCAACTGGAAAAAAAAATAGATAACAGCATGTTTGCATACGGGCTTGTGCTCTCCTCCTTTCTCTCCCCCTCCTCCCTGCATGCACATGTATTTAGCACAGAGGCAGACGCGTGGTTGTGTCAACTAACTGACATGAAGCAGCATATTTCTGATAAAACTGGGACTCTGTTTGATGTAGTTGCAGTCAAATGTGCTTGATTTGAATAAGAGATTTTTTGAAATCTATTTTTATGCAGATTTTAAAGCCTGTAAGGTAATGAGTCAATAAGACAGCTATTAACGCTTCAATCTTTCTGATACCCAGAATAAGAGAAAGGGATGGGTGAGATCTGGCTGTTGTAGATTTAGCCAGCCTTTTCATGCTTGGGTTAAGTTAACCCTGTTTTATATGCTGAGTTTCGTGTTTGAGTAGTTCCAGATTTTTGCAAATGTGAGGTTCAACTCCATGAAAGACTGTTTAGGTGTGCTGAGATGTGCACAGTGATATTTCTCGATGCATCATTCCTCCGTTTCTACATTTATATTTCTCTGATCATGTCTGGTTTTCAAGGTAATCACACAGTAACTTTCACTGACCTTAAAAATTGTGCGCTAGGACTGCCTGCTCATGACTGTTGTGTTTTCTCTATATTGATCACAGCAGGCTTGAATAATGAGCTTCACTTTCTGTCATTAGTGCAGGCCATGGAAGCACTGTGTCCAATTATTTAAAAGTAAAAACACAGAAAACACTTGATTATATATTTTAGAAAGGAATTTTCTGTTTTCATGTAAGATCCCAAGATAAATGACATATACACTGAATCTTTTGTTTACTTTGCTTGCCCCTTTCAGGATATGATCTGAGTTATACTGGCTGAGAGTTGCCTGTGTACAAACACAGGATGCTATTGAATGTATGAAGTATGCCTAACATTCACATATTTATGATTACTACATGTTCAGACTGAGTAATTACACATGACAGTGCAGATAATTAGGGGTTCATGTAGGCACACACTTGGTAAAATTGTACAGACAGTTTCATGTCTCAGCTGTGTGAAAATCGTTTCTCTGCTCTTCAAATTACAGCTCTTGAGGGCTAAAGAAATTTTATGCGCAGAACAGGTAGGGTAAACCCAACAGTTTAGTTGTTGCAGACGTGCAGCGGTCTGCTTACTGCTGACTTGGCGCTTCTCAGGGCTGACCTACGGGTCTGTGTGTTGGTGAGACGGGGCACCCCATTCCCTGGGCTCTCTCAAAGCCCCGGCCCCCCTTCTAAGATGCACACTTAGCAAATCCACCATTTTCCACCTCATCCTTCCTCTCTTCCATTCTCCACTCCTATACACTGTTATTTCTTCCCTGTGTTACTAGTACAGCTGCAAACGGTTTCTTTCTGTCTTCTCAAATCTTTGGGCCAATGTCGTCAAAACTTCTTTCTTCTGCTATCATCAGGTGCCTTTATTTGGACACTTACATGTACATAATGTGATGATTTCTTTTTTTCTTTAGAAAAAGTGCCTGCAACTTTGTTTCTGGAGAATTTCTGTGCAATGTCTAGTTAAGGTAGAGCCCCTTTATTTGCGCAGATAAATGTAGATTTAGGAGCTTTGTCTTTTGAACACGCAAGTTTGAAAAATGTGGCTGCGGGCAGCGATGCAAACTACATAATCTTTCTCCTTTATGATGAGAGAAACACTGAAATACATTTCTAATAATGTGATGTGGAATATTCAGCCTCTGGGTTACTTCTTGTTTTTTAATTAAATCCAGGAAAGTTTGTTTTGTTTAAGGTCTCTGTAAGCTGAGAGTTGTGGAGTACCAGTTGTGTGCAGAACTGCTGTTTTCCTGCTTGGACAGAAACAAGACCACGGCCAATTCACTTGCAGGTGGATAAGCCGGAGCAGCTAACATGGGAGCCGTAATTACCGCATTCTCGGGGTGCCTTGGCTGCCTGAGCTGACATACCATCTTTCATAAGCATTGAATTAGCTTAAAAAAACAAACAAAAACTTGCACCATTTTAGAGACACGCAACCTATTTTATCACCAGCCACAACTTGCCAGTGGAACAATAGGAACCACCGCAGCCTCGGATGACTGGTCCCAGGATGTTTCATAAGGGCCTCTGAGTCATCTCCCGTCTATTCATTGCAATGTTTCACCAACCAGGTGCAGGCAAGTAAGAGACTCAGCTACCCTTTTGCCAACATGCCAGCAGCTGTAACTGTAAAAATCGCTTTGTCTAAGCTCAGTCACAAGCACTTCAGATAACCCAGATCCCCAAAGTTTGTTCTGTCACCATGTACCGCAATTGAACTCTTCTTTGCCTTTTTCCTTCTCAAATGCTGGTTGCTAACAGATTAGTCTTTTACAGCGTTGCTCTGTAGGAAGAAAAGCTGTGATAGGGTGCATGTAAAAGCCTGTGCCAGTGGTCAAGCAACAGGAGGCAAATTGTGCGCACGAAGAAAGGGCTATGCTCTGCCGTAAAATACAACTCTGTTCAAACAGACTTGTTTCAGAATCAAAAAAGCAACTGTTCTTCTACCTCTGGTCTGTCAGGAGAGAAGAGTAATAACACAACTTCAATTTTCAGGAGGTATAAGCCCACAGGTGACCTGGCCATAGTAGAAAGTCTCAGGTGTGTGATATGTTGCTAATGGAATAATTAATCCTGCCTGCCTGCATCCCATAGAGTGGTAAACCAGTGCAGGCATGGCTGCTGAAGGAGATGTGGTCTTCTTTGGCTGTTCATGTTTTGAAGTTGAGAATATACCTTATGTCGTCTAGTATCTAGGAGTAGGTTAGAAGAATGAGTTGTTTCTCGGTTTATGTTAAAGAGACTTGGTTAGAGGTTTGCTGTATCAATATGTCTTTTAGAAAGTGCTCTACTTAGTGGAGAATGTCTTTGGCTGCACTGACTTTGAAGTGGTAGGCTTTTGCAACTTTTCCTCCTTCCTTAAAAGATGCTTTATGTTGTCAGCAGTTACTGTAAGCTGGAAACTATTCTTTACAGCTGGTCATATGTCCGCGCATGCTCATCACTCTGTATATCTAGAGGGTTGTATGAAATTCTCTGATGATGTTGTGCTGTACTTGTAAGATTCAAAATGGTGATTGTGTTGTGGTCTTGCATCTCTGTTTGTGGTTGTGGCCTTTAATAATAGACACTCCCCTGTACGCAAGCAGAACAGTGGGGTTTTGTTGGTTGGTTTTTTTTCCCCTCTCCTTCAAAGAATCACTCTTCCCAATAGCTGCCTGTTTATTATGATGATTATTTTTTATTTATTAACTTTTTAAAAAGTAGAAGACTTGTGGAATGATTGGTTTCCCGAATAGGCTTTATTTGGTATGGCAAACGGTTTCTTGGCTTTCTTCGAAGAGGTCTTTGTGTTGTCTTTAGATAGAAGGCCCCATGCTCTAAAACATGTTTAATGAAACTGCCTGGTAGGATAAAGTAGGAAAATAAAAGCCAAATGCTAGATTTTAATAAATCTTTCTATACAGAAAAGCCTAAACATGTCTGGGACTGCTTGGCTGGCTTGGTATCATTGCTTAGACTCGCATTTAAAGAGGCAAAGTATTTGTCTTTGCATATAAGCTGTGGGCAATTTCTAGCCAAAACCTTTTTGTTGTTGTCTTTGGCTGTGTGACTGTATTGCTGTGGAATGGGGCAGTTGTGTGGCTTTGTCACTGATTTGTATTGGTAGCACAAATCCATCCACGACAGGAGGAAAACAGTCCCTCTTCCATCGATAGCAAACAACAATTAGAGCAATAGTTAATCGCTTGTTTATTTATAGACCAGAATGATCTATGTTTCCATCTAGTTTGACTTCCTGTGTATTCAGGCTGTGTGTTTTCCTTTAGACTTTGTAAGGGGAAGTGCTGTGTGGTGTGGCTTTTTGGTTGTCTTTTTTTATTTTCTTCTCTGAAAAAAAGAAAGGGGAGCCTTCTTCTGAAAGCTACAGTGAATCCACTAGCTTCCCTGGCAAACTGTTTTAATTTTTACGTGCCCTCCATCTCAAGAAATGGCATCTGAATTCAGAGTTATGTTTCTGTAATGTCTACACCCAACTCTGTGAATGTTTTGGCTTTGTCAGAGAGGATGGAAAGCTGCTCACTGTCGGAGCTTGTTCCTGTGTGAGTTGAGAGGTGCTGCCTACAAATACTTTCTGCTCAATGTGCTGCACTAACTGAGCTCCTTAAGCTTCCTGCTTAAAAGTTGGTTTTACTTTTTCTTCCGCATCCTTAGGTCTCTTTCAGCAAGCCTCCTTTGAGCTCCATGCAGCGCTCCCACACCTTTCCTGAACAGGACTGTGTGTAACAGTTGTGCAGTTGTCTTACCTAGGCTCTACATGCTGTTTCCTCACTTCTGCCTAGTAGCCCATTTTTATAGTCCTGGGGATTATGTTGGTGCTTATAGCCCCGCTGGTAATGCTTCCAGATCTAGTCGAAGCAGTGACCAAGGACATGTCTGTGACCTTGCCAAGCAGAGCCTTCCGTCCTGGAGGTATGATCTATGCTCTTGCTTCCTAGATGCATCATCGGGCTGCCAGATGACTTCACTTCCCTGTTCTGTAGCTGCAGCCTGTCCTTTTTGCTCCGTGCTATCCTACCCATCTTTGTGTCAGTGGTTAACTTTGCCAGGAAAGAGCTTTAGAGTCACTGCATTTAAGGGAAACATTTCACATAGTGACTGAGCTGACCTGATAGCTCACAGCTGCCAAAAGGGATATTCTCCTTCCCATTGCCCAGTTGTTGTTGCTGACTCTGGCACTTACTTGGTCCCTTGGTGGACCTATCTGGCTAACTACATGGGCACCCTTCCCTCTCTTCCTAGATGCAGAAGTACAAGCAAAATAAGTTCATTTCTGCTGGGCTGGTTTGCTGGTTTAGTGGCGGCATCATCTCAAGCAGGGGTCAGATGAACATAGGGAAAGCAGCAAAAGGGAATATGTGGAGGTGGGTGGTAGGGGGGAGGGAACCACTTTTTTCAGCAGTGGTGGGCTCTGTGATTCTCAGCTGCCTCCTGGAGCCCTAATCTAATAGATGACCTGCTGGCTGGACTGTGCCCATATAAATGCCATGGCCAAGATGGGTTTATCATAATTCAGGTGAGTGGGACCATTGCTGGTGGTGTGCAATGCCCAACAGCTATGAAACAGCTGTCAGGACTGATTTCCAAACGTCAAGTCCCATGACCACTCCAATGGCTCTATGGCAGCAGGATGCCAGAGAGAGACCAGTGGGCACATTCCTTAGCACAGAAAATCTGGGACAGATTTAAATGGCTGTAACTCATTATTCCTTTTATTAGTGAATAAGAAACTATACCTGTAAATCCTTGTTGTGGTTTAACTCAGCAGGCAGCTAAAACAACCACACAGCCGTGTACACACACATTCCACCCTCCACAGACCACCAATGCCCAGCTAGTTCCTGAGCCGCACTCCAAACCCCTGGCCCACTACCCCCAAGTTACATACTGAGCATGCTGTTGTATGGTATGGAATATCCCTGTGGCCAGTTTGGGTCAGCTGTCCTGGCTGTCCCCTCCCAGCTTCTTGTGCACCCCCAGCCCCCTTGCCGGCGGGGCAGTATGAGAAGCTGAAAAGTCCTTGACTTGAGGTAAACATTGTCTTGCAACAGCCAAAACATCAGTGTGTTATTAACATTATTCTCATCCTAAATCCAAAACCCAGCACTACACCTGCTTGTCGGAAAAAAATTAACTCTATCCCAGCTGAAAGCAGTACAATACTAGTAAAAGTCCTGCTGATGAATACCTCATGGTTATCTGCAATATTCTGTGGCCAAGTATTGAGCCAACTTGTAGCTTGTATAGTTTGGTGTCATGCTAGTTCTCCATGTAGTGTGAGGTCTTTTAAGCAAGATGTTATGTGCTCTAGTGATTCTAGCACATTGGACTAGATCAAGTAGATGCTGTTGAAAGACTTGTATTTATCAACCATACCTATACCCATTCCAAAAAAAACCCCAAACAAACAAACAAAAACCAACAAACAAACCACCAACAACAACAACAAAAAAAACCCAGCCCAAAATTAAAGGCTTGTTTGACAATAGTGAAAGACATAAATTACATTTTTAGCCTCTCCTCAAATTCCTTGTTGATGGCATCCCAAACTGATAGTTCCATTATTTTATGCAAGAATGATGTCAGGCTAATTAACTTATTACCTCTGCTGTCCTCTTGTCCCTTTACATTTTGGGATTATGCTGGCAATCCTTCAAATGCTCTGAGTTGTGCTAGTGTTCCAGGATTTGTTAAAAATGAGTACAGAGCATCTTAGCCGTTTTGTTAGGCATGTGTTATGGAACACTGCTTAATTTTGAAAACGTTCCCCTTCAGCAGGATGCTGCCTCATCTTTTCCTCAGTTACAAATTGTCCCTTTTCTATTGCATAAGTTTAAGAAATGCTTTTTCGAAATATTGTTTGTCCAAATACTGATACCTGTGGATGCAAAAGTGAAACTAATCGATCTTCTAAGCCACTCAAGTAGGCAGCCACCCAGTTCCTTTCGCATATAACTTCCATTTTCTTCTTTCCTCTTCCAAGAATCCTTGAGGTTTGTTATCTTTTTGTATTTTTATATTGAGGAAAAGGAAACTGCCACAGCAGAGACCCTTTACACCAACTCACAGGTCGCTAGGCTACTGTGGCAATCATGGGTGGGATCTGGTCCTTTGAATGGATTTGAAGTAAAAGTAGTTGAGAAGGACTAGGTTCTCTAGCAGAGAGCCTAAACAATAGAATAGAGCAAACCTAACCGCCACTGGTGGAACCGTAGCATAGAAAATCTTCAGCTTTGCATGTTAGGCTTTCCCTGAGTGTTGTTCAGTAGGGCACCTTCCCCAGGAGGAGGAAACCAGCCCTTTCTGAAGGGGGCTACTGCGAATGCTCAATGGCAGAATGTCATCTTCACTCACCGCTGCTGCAGATGCTCTTTCAAGGAAAAGATGCTTGTGGAAGATGGATGCTCAGTGTGAATAAAAGCATGATGTCCAGAACCTCTTGTGGAAAATGAACAATATCCAAAACATACAAAGTTGTTGGATGTTAATTTTGTTCTGTGGGGAAATGAACAGATTTTGTGTGTGTATGCATGCACATGAATGTACTTAATGGATGTACACATAAATATAGAAGTATGGTTTCCTAAAGGTTTCGAAAGCACCTTAGCTTGAGTTAGCTATTCCTAGTGTGGTGACAGAGTAAGTAAATGAAGCAGACACTACACAGTGCGGTATGCCCATAGAGGAATGCATCGCCTTACCCTTAAATTACAACCACTGTTTCACTTACCACTTGGGGGAGACATTAAAATTAGAGCTTACCTTCAGAGCTCTGGTAGTGGCCATTGAGGGTCACCTTTTTCCAGATCGCCATGTTTGGCACATGGTGTATAAGGTTTGTGCACTGTTACATTTTACTTGGTTTGGGTGGATTGTGCTAATGCTTTCCTGAGTGTCTTTTTGGTATTCCTCCAATTCAAAGATTTTTATCTATAGCCTTTTTGACATGATTGGATATTCCAGTCTAGCTTCACTTAGGACAGGCACTAAATTTGAACTGCCTGGAGGTAAGTAGAATTATTTGTCTTATGGTTAGCTCCTTAGAGACAAACTAAAGCTGAAAATAATGATGCAGTTCTGTAATGAGCCTAAAAAAAAATTCATTGTTTTAGTTAGCACAAGAAATACACAAATCCAACTGTAATAATTAATGAACCTGTTTCCTTGCATCAGAGTTTCTTCGTTATTTATGACTTAAGGTAGTGTTGATGATCCTGCATCCCCTCTCCAGTATGTGACTTTTCTGAAGAAGTAGTGACTGGCTGAGAACCTTCCCTTTGGACAAACCTCTTTCTTCCTGCCAGGATTTCTGTAATTTGTATCATGCCTTGCTCTTATTCTCTTCTGCTCTCGATCCCAATTGGGTTGTCAGTCCTTTTATTTTTATCAACTTCTTAATCTCTTTTAAAGCCTCTGTGTATCAGCATCTGGTTTCTTTGTTCCGCCTCTAGAAGGTATCACTGATCTGCACCCAGGCACTTGCGGAGAGGGTGAAGAAAACTGGCTTCTCTGGGCTTCAGCCGTCCTCTTGCCTCTCTCTGAAGGTGAATCGTTCATGGTAATGACTCGCTATTGTTACATCCCTGTGGAATTTTAGTTCATTGTGGTAGTTAAAAAGTAATCGAATGACAGTGAGCAGGCTTCCCTCCGCTTTAGGGGACCCCGTGATGATGATTTATTTATTGTTTTCATTTCAGCAGGAGCTATGAACCCCTGTCAAAGATCAGGGCTCCGCTGCGCGCGTGAAGGCTGTGCAATGTAATGGAAAGATGGTCGCTGTCTCAGTGAATTTGCAGTTGAGGCGCTGAAGCGTTTTGCTTTCATGTGCCGGGAGCGTTTGAGACTGTTTAACTGAAGGAGAGAGGGTGAGCTGGGACAGGGGTGCAATAGCAGGTCCTCGGAGAGATGCTGTGAAGGGGGTCTTTAACGGATTCGTATGGTACATTACTCGTGCAACAGTACGTCAGATGTTAGAAACCCAAGAGTCAAAGGAACAGGAGGCAGTAATGGACTTTCCTTTGTTAGCAGAGAGCAAGGATTACAAATTGCATCCAGGAGCCTGCCAGATAAACAGTTCGAGAAAGAACATGACTGATATGAGAGCAAAGACGCTTCATTAAAATTAGCTCTTCCTGTCATGTGCGCAACTGCTTCATGGAGAGTAGGACATCTGCGGCTGCGTGGATTATGGAAGATCCAGAAAAGCAGGCTGTAGAGTAAGCTGTCATGTGCTATGACACAGAGTAACGCAAATCAACTCTGTTCCAGGAAAGCCATTTCCATGTCAGCTTCTACATGAAAATTATCTGACTTGAACAAGGGTTTCTTTATAAAGTTAAGAGAATTATTCTTAAGGATTGGAATTTGTCTGTGTCATGGAGGAATGACCAGAATGGACTTAAAAGCGCAGCCTGAAGATGAGATAATGTGCAACAAGCACATTTTTATAACCAGCAGCCCAGAGAGGAACGTGTCAGCTTAAAAAGTATATTTCTGTCTGAACGGTCCAACCTGCTGTTTTACAAGTAATGTACGGTGTTACTGCATTTTTCAGGGATTAAAGAAGAAAAATACCTTTCAGTCCATTCTGCTCTGGGTTCGACACTTCGTGCCAACAACAACAACCTATTTCTGCACATGGTTGGCTGCTCACACCCCTTACAGCTTGAATGGGTGATTCGGAGCTCCAGAAAATCCCAATTGCTTTTGTTTTGCGTTTAATCTGGATGGCACTTGGGAGCAACCCTTGAGCCCACATTTTTTACGGCTTTTTTTTGAGTTCAGAGACGCTACTTGAAGTTTGCTTCCTGCAACCCTTTCATCCAGTCTGTTTGAAATTCTGCTTTTCCTTTGGCTTTGCTTGGCATCTATTCAACTACCTTCTGTTTTGTAGTAGGTATCAGCCTTTGTTAGTGGCCCACGATAGCTTACTCGGGCTGGTGATGGTGATTGACTGCTCAAACATGCTGAAAGGTGACTGAAATAATTTCACTGCTCTTCCTGTTTCATGCCTATGGTTGCTGAAGGGTTTTCAGCTAGTGCTGGGGTAGGGAATAAAAGTTATGCATATTCCTTGCTCTGTCTACTTTGTCTCTTAGAAGATGAGGTCAGCCTCTTCTCCCTGGTAACAAGCGATAGGACCAGGGGGAATGGTCTAAAGTTGCGCCAGGGCAGGTTTAGGTTAGACATTAGGAAAAATTTCTTCACAGAAAGGGTTGTCAGGCACTGGAATGGGCTGCCCAGGGAGGTGGTTGAGTCCCCGTCCCTGGAGGTATTTAAAAGAAGGATAGATGAGGTACTTGAGGACATGGTTTAGTGGTGGGATGGCAAGGTTAGGTTAGTGGTTGGACTTGATGATCTTAAAGGTCTTTTCCAACCTAGATGATTCTATGATTCTATGAAGTCACGTTATGAAAAGGACTGAGTTGCTCCTCTTTCCTGTGGGCTCAACTCTTGTCAATCTGTAGTTACTCAAAGTCATGAATAAGGTGTAAAGGAAAAGAGGAGGCTGAGTTTATTTTATGTATTTCCACAAGCCTTTGAACGCCACTTCTGAATTTCCACTCACTGTTCATGTGTGCAGGAGCCTTGAGGTTGGAAGGATTGTCTCTTCCTTCCTTCAGAAATTAATGATGTTGTCCCTCGGTGACCACAGTGCTTTGCCGCTTTTCATGAAGGGAGCTCTGGACACCCTTCACTTTAGTTCTAGTGGTATTACATCAATGTAGCAAAACACAGAGCTCTGGACTTGTGCTACTTAGGTGCATGTATGGTAGCTTCTCTTGTTTAATTCTAGGGCTGTGCAGCCAGCACTGGTGCTATTTCGTGATGTAGCAGATTGTCATTTGTTCCCTGAAGCATTCTCACTTCCAGTGGGTCCTTCTATGCTGGTTCAGCCACCTGCCAGGAAATGGGATCACTCCTCCAGAGGTGTTTGTGCCTCCTTTGTACCGGAATGGTGTGGAAATGGAATGCAATGTGTGTGTGCGTGAAGTGTAATTTAATAATTTGTGGTGAGTTTTATTTGTTATTGGGAATGATGGAAAACAAGAGAAACAGAGGAATGAAAATCTGAGCAAGAAAAGAAAAGTAGAGGCATCCTTTCTCCTTGTGGCATCAGAGTACTCTGTTTTCAACTCGTGGGGAGCAGGCAGAGTCTCCAGTATTAATTTCAAGTTTATCATAGGCTGTCTGGGATGTACAGTATTATAGCATCTTTCCTGTAATTATGGGTCAGACAATGTTGTCATTGTCACCCCTCTACTATAATGGATTAGAACTTGTGTAAAATAACTAGCTATGAACTGAGATTTTATGTGTGCTTATGTGGAAGAGCCAGCACTTCCTTTATTTTTAATCTGGCATACTTAATTATAGGCGGGTCTGATAGCACCACAAATTAAGGTTGTGTGATGCTCCCATTATACAACTCCTATTTTCAATTGCCTGTTGCTTTATCAAACTCTAAGCAGCTGGGCTTGAAGTTTTCCAGGACTGGTGTGTGCAGTAGGTGGAATTACTGAAAAATTTCAGTTAAAGTGAGCTCTATAATTTCTGAAACAAAGGCTAAATAAAAATGTTAGTTTGTTTTATTTTTGTGATCTTTCTGGGTGGGTTTTTTTATTACACTTTAGAGGTGGTGTTTGATTTTTATATTAGCTTTGACGCAGGGACTTAATATTTGGTGAAAGGAGGTAGTTTTTGTCAGTGGATGTACTTTCTGCCTTTCTCATGCAAATGTGGGCAAACTGTAAGTCTGAAAAACTGCAGTTAGCACACATTCACTGGAATCTTATGTTTATATATAATTTTAAGCTAATGCTTGTGATTCTGTCTTTGCTACACATATTCCCACCCTTTGTCTGTGCTGAGGGTTGACCAGGCAGCGAGTCCCCAAGAGCAGTTCAGCTTGCTCCAATTACAGGGACTGAGCAAAGCATTTCTGTAATGGATCCCCCATGTGACAGCATCAATGAGGCTTGGGCACAAGAACCCCAAGCAGGGAATCTGTCTCACCTCCCCACCAGCCTTTTTCCCCTCGACTCACGCATCGCCTGTGTGTGGCACTGCCAGGGTGGTGGGAAGGGTTTTGCGCTGTGGGTGCTGAAGTGGTAAGAAAGGAGAGGACTTGTGCAAGCGATCCTGGGATAAATCGCTGCATGGAGGATGGTGAATGGGACTGTGTTGGGAAGGGGTTGGTTGGGGAGCTCAGGATGAGAGGTGAGGCAGAGGCTACGTGAGGGGAGCAGTGCAGGTTGGCTCAAGTGAGAAGCAGAGATTGGGGGTGGGAGTGGAGACAGGACCATGGGTGAGGAAGAGTGGGGGATGTGGCGGTGCTGCCAGAGGAGCAGATGAGGGCTCACTGGTGAAGTGTCAGCACTCAGCGAGGAGCCTAGCATTTTGGTTTAGGAACTCTTCAATTTTGCTGTTTTTTCTCTCTGAGGAAGTATTAGAGAGACCCTCTGGCAGGCTGTGCCTCCCAGCTCCCTTGTGTGAAAGACAACCTGCTTCTTCTGTCAGCTCTGCCATTAGCTCACTTGGCAAAGGTCTCTGCCATAGTCCTGGGGTCTTTTGATGACCCCTGGGGATGCAAAGTGATGCAATGTGATGGATTTTTAATGAGCTTCTAAAAAACCTGAGAACTTGCACAGAAAATTGCATTAAAGGCACATTATTGAGGTTGTAAAGTCAAGCACACGCAAGTTAGGAAATGCCAGAACAAAGTTGGGCTGTGGACCATTAATCCAGGCTCTCTGTATGCTATGAAATGATCTCTGGTGCTCTGATCACATCTGTTTCTGGTCAGCAGGACCTCTGGATGGATGGTGGCCTCTTAAGGTTAACTTAAAAATAAATAAATAATTATTTCACATGCTGTGTAATCATGAGGTCTGTCTGCATTTATCCAGAACTGTCTAAAAGGAGGTAAATTGCCCCTGCAGTCTGTCAGAGCTGCTCATTTGAGACTACAAGTGGGGAAGATGCCTGGATGTTTGTTCCAGTAACTCTTTTTGTCTATGCTTTGGTGCCTGCCATATATATGCTGACAGGCTGGTCTCAAAAAAGGAGGAAGGACTGTATTCCCCACCTCATCTTCTGTTAAGACGTCTTGGGCCCAAAAGCACCTGGGGGCATTGAGCCTCTTGAAGCAACTTTGCCTTTCCCAGGGCTTTCTGTGGCAGGATGTGACTCCATGCAGCCCCTGTGCCAGCTGGTTCTTAATAGCACTGAGTGTCTCTGTACGTACTGTTGCTGTTGAGGAACAAGGTACAAGACCTGAACTCTAAAATCAGTTCCCTGACAGCAACAGACATCAAGCAAGTTTTCTGGTTGACCAGAACTCAACAGATTAAAAAGTGAAAGGCAGCTGAGGTACCTATGCACTCGTGGGAGTACAACTTGGCTTTGCCTGCGCAGCACATGGTGGCTTGATGTGCGTGCTAGATGACGTTTCAGGAATGCAGCCACCATACCATTGCAATCCCTTTTTGACCCTGTGAAATAATGGGCCAGTGGCCTACTGAGGACTTCCTTTATAGCAATGAAAAGCCAGAATTATTGGGCTCCCAAGCAGACTTTCCTCCCTTTAAACAAGAAACTGCATCCCTCATCCATCCGGGTATGTAGGAATGGTTGAGATGTATACAGAAACAGGTGCCATGTTTTCTGCAAATTGAGTTGCATCACTGCGATATGAACTTGCATAACAATTAAGACTAATTAAGCTAAAACTTCATGTCCTTTTAATTATGCAGTTAAGATGTCCAATTACAAAATTAAGATATGTAATTACATGGGGAGGAAGAAAAAACTACGAAATTTTACTATGGTTTCTGAAAACTGGTTTTCTAGCAATGCACCTGTTTATGCAAACTTGAGTCTTCCTGATGGAAGCAAGAATGTTTATGGCTTTGAGGTGGTACCATTTACTTCTATGTGCCTCACAATATATGTGTGAGTAAAAAGGGGGAATAGGAAATTGGTCCATAAGAAAGGTATGGTACCACTGGTCCTAGGGAGTGAAAGGAAGGCTCGGCTTCTGGTTAAGGAAGCAGGACTGTGACATGAGAGCTGAGCTTAGCTATCAGCTCTGACCTAGGCTTCCTGTGAACGTGACCGCATGTATGCACCAGACCTCAGATCTGCTGTGGACACCCTCCTGATGAGGAGTCCACCCTTTGCATCCACGTGCTGTGGAGGTCCCACCTCCTTTTCCAAGGATGTATGTTGCTATAAGGACACAACAGACTCTGCTGCTGTTGACCTCCAACGTTTTGTTTAAAGGTGTTGAAGCAACGATGAAGGGCTGAAGCTGTGGATTTATGACTCTTGTTCTTTTGCTCTTTATTTGGAAAAGTCACCGCCCAGTGTGAAGGGGCTGCACTCTGAGAGAGGTGATGAAATATTGTCATTGGCCTGCTGTACGGACCATCTGTCTCTCCCAGGGCTACTCTGGAGCATGGTGAAGCGTGTTGCTTTTCTGTGTGGGCTTTTTTATTTACTTGGCCTTGATTCACTGCTAATTTTTTTTTTCTCTTTTTAAATCAAAGCAGCCCCCAAAACTTTAAACACACTGTGACAACCTGCAGCCTTATTACAACCAGTCCCTTGAGACTATCGGTTCTCTTAAGATAAGAGACGCGAAAAAAATTGTTCAGCAGACCAGATCAGTATGGATTAAAAAATTGTTAGCAGATAGATGAGGTATAAATTTAATATTGGGCATATAATTTGGCCTTTCCTGCACGTTATTCCTGGTGCATTAGGAAATGTTTCAACACAACAATAATCCTACGGTCATTTAGGTTTTGCAGCTGGAAAACATCTGCCCTTGTGGAGGCAGATGGTGCAAATGTGTGTAATGCCTGTCTTTTTCACGTGCAATTATGTCAAAATTAAAACCCTGGAAGTGCATGCAAGTGATTAAGGAGAACAAGTGTTACATGGAAGTTCTCATTATCTCTGAAAGTGGTAATACAGCCCTACAAATTCATCGCTAAAAATTATAGATTTGTTGAGCTTGTAAATGAAATTGCGGTACTCAAATAACCTCATCCCAAACTGGCTAAAGCCTCTTTTGAGGCTTACCTCTAGAATGGACTGAAATTATACTTGTGGATATTGATATAATTTCTTCTGAGGAATAGTAATAATCCCTTGTTCTGAGCCTGGTGTTCTACACAACCAAGTGTATTTCCCTTCAGCAAACCCCTCAATTTTCACCAGGGTTACTGCTAAGTAACAGTAAAGGGCAATTTGGTAATCTTTGTTGATTAAGGTTAGCACAGGTTAGAAGAAGGATTTACCTTCCCCATTTTTCTCTCTTCTGCTTGGTGAGAGAGTGCTTCAGGACCTACTTGTTCTTTAGGGATGGACAGCTGATTTAATTTTGTGTTTTGTTTTTCTTTTAGCGAGTACACTTTCTGGGTGTAATAACCAGAGCTGGTTGTATCCATCGTGGGGTGGTATCCAGTTCGGCTGCGATACTCACTCACTTGCGAGATTCTGCATGTTCCTCTATCGGAATGGGACCGAATGGGAATGATTTTCCATCTTAAATATCCTAAGCATCAGACTAGGGAAAAGACTTGTGTGATGGCAGCGCTCCAGTGACCCTGCTGCAGTATTCGTAATGCAAAATTTCCCAGAGAGGCCTAAAAGAAGAAAGTCTCACTCTGTAGCTAGCCCGGGGATGATATCAATGTTTTGGTGAGTCTGTGCTGTCTAGGCAGCGCTCCCAGGAATGCTTGTATATTTTTATATGAGCCGTCATTTTAACGTTGGGGAGGCTACTGTTATTTTGTATATTATCGCTACTTTGTGAGCAAAACACATCCCAGTGTTAACAGGGATCTTGTATGGGTATATGTAAATAGAGGCAAATAGGTGAAAATGCATGATGATTATCTCTTGTTTGGCAGGAATGATTTCCATTATCTCAGCAAAATACTTTGTTTTCTCTCTGTCTTCCACACCTACCAGCTCCCAACAAGGAGATAAAAAAAGTGATGTTATTTCATCTCTGAGCGTCCTAGTTTATAGCTTTCAGATATTATTAGGTTGCGCATTACTTAGATGTGGAAGGAATGACGCACTTTATTGAGAGAAATTTGGGGTAATTTCAATGGTATGTTGAAGTCTATGATGTAGAATTGGCAAATCTGTAACGTTATCTGCTACACAAATTGATTGCACTTAATGGCAGACTGTGTAATACTTTTTCTTGCAGTACTGATCAGTACTGACCTGGCTGGGCAGATGGCTAGTTCTGTTGATTGTACATCCATCACAACTTATGTTAATTATCTGATGATTTTTTAACTCTTTCTCCTTAATTTTTGCATATTATTTCATGGAGGAAAGTTCATATTTCAGAGAGTTTAAATCTGCTGTGCTGCTCTACAAGAACGTATTTGGCATGTTAACTTTCTTTTAACAGTCGTGTTTAATATATACAGAGAGCATCTAGCTCTGAGAGGCCATTTGAACGTTTTCAAAGAGTTATTGAATTGTTTATTGATCTACTTCATTACTGCTGTTCCTCTGGTTCCTTTTGATGTCTTGCCACTTTGTTCAAAATATAATGCCAGAGTTTAAAATTAATAGTTGTGCAGGAAGCCCTACATGTGTAAATATTAGGGTATGTTTCTCCTTTGAGTGAAAATGTGCTAGATTGTCCAGTAAATATTGCTGCCCTTAGAGTTTCATCCTTTTTCATGCCCCTCCCTCTGCACAAAGACTCCTTCCTCTCTTCCTCTTAAGAAAACTGAAGTGTCTGAGGTTTTATCTTTTAGGTTTTATAACAGGCTACTCTCTTATTCTGCCATTGGAAGCTTACAGACTGGTTCCCTGCTTAGGAAAATAAATTCGATTAATTTTCCCTCGTTCTCTTTAATCTTGTCCACCTGTGTCTCTTTACATTTGTTGAATTCATGTATTAAGTGTCTGCTGATTTTTATTTTTTTTTTAAATAATTTTTTTTCCCTTTAATTTATTTAATCACTTATTGAAGCTTGTTAAGCTTCTGGAACAGACAACAACCCATGGTAGGGAGTTCCATACTTAGTATATTGATTACCTGGAAAAGTGCTTAATTTTTAAGCCTGTCACCTGAATATTCATTTGTAGATTTTAATATTTTTTAAAATAGTGAGCAATTCTTTATTTATTTCCTAAGCCATGCAGGATCTTAAATATATTTGTCATATCCTGCATCGAGTTGCTTCTTTTTCCAGGATTGAGATTATAGCCTGTTTGCTTATTCCTTCTACAGAAGTTGTTCCATACCTTTGGTAATCTTCAGCACCTCCCAGTATCTCTTCTATTTCTAGATTTTGCATTTGACTTAGCCCTTCAAGTCCATTGGCTGGTCTTCTACCCTTAGTGTGCTCCCACAGCAACAGCAGCAGCTTGCCTGATACCAGATTAATTTTTGTGATGAATTAAGGCAGAAGCGCGTTAAGTGGCAGAGTGAGAAATAAGACTTCCCGCTGGTGATAAGGCAGGCTCAGAACTGTTTCGGTTAGATGTACAGCTTCTCCAGGCGATCATCTCGTGACTGCCCTACAAGGCAACCCTGCCTGTTTGCACTCTTCCAGCCCACTTCCCCTTCCCAGCAACAAAACCCGGCCACCGTTTTCCCAGTGCGCTCAGCACGCAGCTCTGGGAGTTACCGGCCAGGCGCGGGCCATGCGTGTGCTGAGTAGCCGAATCACATGAATTAGCCTGTTCGAGTTACTGGTTGCTTCTGGCTAAAAAGGCAAAGGTTTGTGTCGTGAAGCTGTCAGATTCGTGTATTGCCGATGTTCATTGTGTGTTACACAGGACAATTTGTATTTTCTTCTTAAAAGAAGCCCCCAAGTCACTCCTTCCTCTCTCTCCTCCCACTCAAAACAGTGGGGAATGAGCTGAAATATTTCAGAGGTGAGAAAAAGGGCTCTTAAAATAATATTTAAGGTTGGGGAACATAAGCTGTTACATTAGAAATGGCCAAAGTCAAGATTACCTGTACAATGTTAGATCCTTCCCTCTTTTGTGCATGCAGCACCATCAGTCTTTAAGCACTTGCATACTGATTTCTCTTCTGCGAAACTGCAGACATTTCAACAGTACCAGAAATATTTTGAAATCATAGGGTAGAACTAGATGTGCTTATCGATGGGATTTCTTTTTTTTTCCTGCTGGCCCTACCCTTTTGTTGTTGTATTTCAGCAAGTATCTTGACTACAGCACTTCTGTTTCCCATCTCATTGTGAAACGTGTTTCTATACCTTTTGAAAACCTACTTCAAATGTAACTGAATAAAAGGCATCAGAGAAAACCACGTTAGGAAGGGGAAACAGGGAAAGCAAATCGTCAGCTGTACGGAGCTGCCAGTAATGTTCAGAAGCTGACAAAGATGAACTGCTCATCTAAGAATAAATAGTCTTCAGAGTCTGGGTGTTTCTTGCCTTGTGAAACTGGGTGCACTGTACTCATTAGTTCTGCTCCTTTTAAAAAATTTGGTGATTGCATCGTTTACTTTGTGTAGTGCCAGGCTCTCTTGCAGTCAGTTTTCACTTTGCAGTACTTGAAGACCGGGAGTCTACCGAGTGTCTGGTCTACAGTGAAGTTAGCAGTTACCTGCAGCCCAGCCTGGTGTTTTGTGATCTGCCATGTACGTTACAGTGAAAACATCCGGGATAAAATGCTGCAAAATTGATGGGTTTCCATTGAGAGAGATTTTTCATCTTTTCCACTGCTTACATATTGAAGATGAGGACTTTGCTATGACACAGACACCTTAGGAAGATTTCAAACAGCAGCAAAAAATCCTCTCTTTGGGGAAGAAAATGTACTGTGTAGGCTGTGTGTTGTTTTGAAGTTAAAACAACTTTTCCCCCAAGAGTATTAGCTGTTTCAATGTGGAAAAACTCTTATATTTTTTTAAAGCAGTTAAGTAACCAAAAAGTCAATAATATGTATAAAATGTGTCATAAACGTCAACTGCTGTGCCTTTATTCCATAGTACCCTGTCGTACTGAAATAGTGCCATTGCATAGACTGAAGACAATTTCTATTGAGAGGGTTTGCATTTGTGAAGGTGTTTACTGCCCCCCCCCAAAAAAAAACCCCAGCCCTATGTTGCTATTTAAAAACAATCAAAGCTATATCTTCTGATTATGATTTTTTGTAAAGTATCTTCACAAAAGAAAACCCATTAAGAGAATAGGTACTCTGCTGCAGGAAATCTCTTGAAACTGAAGTACAAAAAGCTACTAACTTGATATTTAAGTCCCATTCTGCTTTGCAGGTCATGTGAGATTTAATTCTCTTAATTTTATATATTTCATTTCACAGCGTCATTCTTTCCTTCCCCCTCTGCTAGAGGAAAGGACCATTTTCTGGTCTTTTCTCTCCCCACTTCTCCCTGACCCCCAAGAACTGTGTGCTGTTTGCCCATTAGGTTAAACTAGAATATTCCTGCCTGCATCGTGTAGGGCGCATGTCAATTATTGGACCTGAAGGAGGAGAGGCCCAGGCCATAGCCATGGGTTACCATAGTTTGCAGAGTCAACAAGGCTGTACACTGGGATTTAGAGGGAGTCAGCCCATCGGGATCTGAGGGTGCTGCTTCTGCTGTCTCTCTGTTATGTCATTCAGATGACTTGCAGACTCGATAGACTAACGCAGTTGATATTGTGACCCCCACGCTATATGCAGTTCACAGTTTTTATTTTGGGCTAGATTTAATTTGTTCCCCAGGACTAAACAGTCTCACCGCACTTGGGGTTCTAAGCTAAAGGACCAATTGTTAGTTCTGACCTGCCCCGGTAGGAGATGGATTGGAGCAGAGCTTCGAGTTCAGCTTCCTCTCAAAAAAGCACGGTTGCATGTACCAAAACCGCCCCAGACACTGAACCATTGTGCAGGGGTAGAGCTTTAAAAATATACTGTTGCTCTGAGCTAAGGTGTTAATATAGACACAGCCTTTATTAATATAAAGATATTTTGCCCTGGCCCTCCTGGTGATAGTGTTCAGCACGATAGTAATCAGTATTATTGTGTCTTTGGCTCATCAAAGCTGCTGCTGCTGTTAGCTCCTGCTCTTTCAGGTTTCACTAATTAAAGTCCACTGACTTAAATCCATTGTTTGTATTAAGAAAGGGGGAGGAAAAAAAGAAAAAAGGCTTTGGGGTTGGGTTTTTCTTTTTTCTTTTTTTCTAGTATTGTCCCTGTCAACATGCCACAGTTTTATCTGAAACAAGGGATGCATGAAGCTTTTCAGTCTGGGTTTTGTTTCCCTGTATTTTTTATCTTTGTTTAATTTGCTGACTGGCAGCTGGAAAATCACTTAATCAGCATATCTGGCCCAAATACTAGGCTTGACTTGAACATACTGACAGTGTCTTGGCTCACGCACAACTGAGACTAGTTTGAATTCTTGTTCTGTGATCTGTATAGGTAGCGGTGATGGAAGAAGAAAATAATAGTCTGAAGATCTGTCTTGTTCCCTTCCCAGCTATGCCACAGCAGTCAAAACCCAAATGCCTATTTTGATCTTGTTTGTAACCTCGCATAGCTTTAGAGAGTCACTTCTGACTTACAAGGTGCTCTGTGGGAAGAGGAGCAGCTCTCTATTTCCACTGCTCGATTTGGAGGCCTGTGTTTGAGTCTCTTCATTCTTTTGCCCTCTCCGAAGCACCAGTGTATTGCATTTATTTCTGTGACCTAAGGAGCTGCTGAGCCATGTCACCACACTGGCGGTTCTGTTTGGCCAACACAGAAACATCCTCTCCCTCTCTGAATCCAGGAAAATCATATGAACCTATTACTGTGGTAAGTCCTATCATCACGAGATCCAAAATTAACTTACTACCTTATTTTTTCTAGGTACTCCACCTCTGCATTCTCCAAACTAAGCCGAGTAGGGATCCGACATCCTCCACCTCTTCCTTTCATTGGAAACCTGCTCTTTTTCCGTGAGGTAAGATACGTTTTCCTTTGCATCTATCCAAAGTCATGGAAAGAGTGAATAGGAGGTAGGAAGAATTGAAGGGAAGCCTACGCTTCCATGATACCATCTCTTCAAGCATCTCCTTTTGGAAAGAACAAATGAAACTCTGTTTTGAGTGAATTGGTAGAAGCAGTTGTGTGCAAGCAGCTCTAACCTCAGGGTAAAATAAACTTGAGGGAAAGAAAATGTGTAAGCTCCTGCAGCTAATTACTTGAGCTTTTCCAAGAAAGTTCATGCCCTCAGTGAAACAAACTTAGTTATGTGAATAGAGCAGATTATCTTAACTAGCCCCAACTGGTTTGTTCTGAGTAGTTTTGGCTCCTACGACCTTTCTGTTTGTTGGTGCTTTTGCTGATTGTACACATTTATTTTAAAGCTTTTAATGTTGCTTGCTCCTAAGCGTGAATTAGGTACCACTGAACGCTGTTGCTCTGTGCCCCCAATGTTGCCCTCCTGGATTGGGAGGAGGGAGGGGAAGTATTGGGGTTCTGCCTCCAGATTTCGTTCCCTTATTTTTCTCAGTAGCTCTCCCCATAGTCTGCCAACGCTGTTCTTTTTGTTGTTGTTGTTGGTTTTTTGTTTGTTTGTTGTTGGGTGGTTTTTTGTTTTTGTTTTGTTTTGTTCCTTGCTCAATTTCAGTAATACTTCTGAGGGTCCAAGATACGAGGTGCTGCTATTTCTCTGGTTGGATCTTAGAGTAAAATCTCTCTAGTGCATCTCTGCTGCAGTCCAACAACTTTTCAGGAAATCTGGGCTAACTCCAGCTGCTGCCCAATTTCCTTTTTTAAGTGCATGGTCATCAATATCCATGCTGAGATTTGAATTATTAATGAGAATATAGTGCCTCTTACCTTGGTCTTCATGGTGATTGTTCTGTCGATATCTGACTCATTATTAGGTAAAACCCATTTAAATACCAGTTTTACAGGTACATTTGATTTCATTTAGAAAATAGCATAAAAGGTAGAGTTGATCCACTCTTGATTAATTTGAACTGGAATTGACAGGGTGACTTAACATACAGGGGATGCTGGTGGTATGGAATACAGACCAGCTCATCCTCATTCTTCTGGTTTAATTTCAGCTGGATGGCAGGAGGCTACTCAATTTGTAGCTCTTTGGTGGCAAAATACAGTTATCATTAGTTACCTGCTAGCACTTGCTGTAGGAAAAGGTGCCTGGAGAGTAAGTTATTTTGATATGTTGTAGATAGGCTTGCCCTGTACCAGTGGAAAGTTTTTATGAACTGTTATCTATGATCTGCTAAGCAAATTTCATTACCAGAGTTGCATTCATTAAATTCACTTAAAGCAGGCTAACGAAGAAAAGATCGACTTGACTTTACTTTTAGGGGGGGGGAAAAAACATAAAATTAAAGGTAGCTGTGAAATTGTATCCTGGAGTACCAAGAAATAATAATTCCAGGCAGGTTTTTTAAACAGTGTTGAGTGATGCAAAACCACAAGGCCCATCAGGCGTCCCTCACTGCAACATTTCACTGTCCATCTTCTCTACAGTGTTATCGTTGCTGGTAGGAACAGGCAGGGATAAATCCAAGCTCTTTGTAATTTTTCTTTCTTTCTTTCCTCATATATTTTGCCATGTTTTCGGATCTGCTCCTGTGGCTGCTTTCTTAGAAATAGTGCCCATAGCAACATGCTGGTAATAGGAGGGCTACTTTCATACTGCAAGCTGTTCTCTACGAGAGCATTTTCAGGGACACTAGTGCTCTCACCGCAGTCAGTAGAGGACACCTTCCACTTTCCCTTCCCTTCCTGGGGACAGGGATGGTTTTAGGGGCTTAGCTGCGAGGCGCACGGCTGTGCGCAAGCAATGGTTTGTCGTGGGCTGGGTTTACTTCCCCCCCCCCGCCAGGAAGTAGCAAAATGCTGATCTGTTCTGTCACTACGTCTATAACGTTAAGAAGTTCTTGCACTTGCGTGTTTATGCAACCATGTCTTTTCACTGAACTTTTTCAGAGTCTCTCTTTAAATAGGCCGGCTCCTTCTTGGTATCAGTAATGTCGTGCAGGGAAAGTGCACAAGCCACACTCCTATTAAATCATAAGACTAGTGGTTTTCAACCCATGAACCATTTATTTCAGAGGAATTAATGAATGGTGACTAAGAGGAATGAATTGCTATGTGCTGTATGGGAATTTGCATGTGTGTAATTTATACATTATATAATTTGGTCTGCAAATCAACGCAGGTTGAAAAGCCCTGCACAACAATGAGATCTGGAAGAGAAAGGGAAATCAAACACTTCAACGTATACAGCCTTCCAGTCCAAAAAGCATCCTCATTGCATGGTTTCGGGCTTTCCTCCTAGAATATGATTGCTAGAAACTTAAGGGAAAAATAAAGGAGAAGAGGGAGTCCCTTTGACATGATCAAGTAAATCTAAGACCTGGGGATTTAAGAAAAAACATTAAATATCAAAAGTTCTCAACAAAATTGTGGGAGTAAGCAGTATTTTTCAATTTGTCATGGCACAAGGATTTGCTTTTCTTCTCCCTTACTTGGGTGTAAATCACTTCTACGCTGAAGTGAGTGGAGGTTCCTGTTTTTTTCTGCTATATATGTGAACAGAGCATCAAGCCTTATCATCCTTTTTTCCTATTATTATTCTACTTCTGTAAGTGTGCCTGAAAACAAATGAACTGTGCAATTAGGGTTTGACCAGTAGTGCTGGGTTGTGGGGTTTTTCATGAACTTCCAAATATATTTTAAACAAGAAAATGTTTTCTCCATGAGATGATTTTTTTTTTTTTTTAAATACTTATTTCAGGGTTTTCTCAAACGGTGTATTTTCATTTGAGTAAAATAAGAGTTGCTGTAATAGTGTCTCTGAGAGAGGAAGAGGAAGTACGGAAAGCTAAGGGGCTAAGGGAAACGCAACAGGAAAGGCCTATCTCCATCAGACTTTAAGAGCTAACTTGGGAAAACAAAGTTATTTTACTCTGTCACCCCTTCTCTCTCAAGTACAATAAAGGGAGATAATCGCACCCTAAAACTAAAACATATTCAAGTTAATCGGCTTATCTCAAAAATGAGGAGATACGAAATTATTGCAGTTCTGCAGCTGGAAAATTATCTGAGTCCAAGATATTAGATTAAAAATTCTTCCATTGCATGAGAACAGTTTGTGGTGAGTAAGTCTGATGTAATAGTAAATGTGATTAGGCTGCTTAAAAAAAGCAGCATGTTCAATTTTCCCAATAACCGAGCAGACTTGCAGCAGACAGACCACTGTTTTGCTAGAAACTCCTGACTATTCCCCCACCTCTCCACGCAATGCGTTTTTCCTATCAGTCTGTGGAAAAAACGTGAGGTTTGTTTGTGATAGCCGCGTAACAGGAGACACGAGGGTACACACAGCATGGATTTTCACACATGGATCTGCACGAGCTTTGGAGCAGGCAGCAGGTTGCAGGAAAACTAAACAAAACTCTCCTATTAATTCCCAGCCTAATGATTTTATTACGTGACAAATGCTCTGAAAACGGAGAAGGCACAAGCACCGCGTTACCCTTCCTCCCGAAGAACCGTGGCAAACACTTGACCTGTTGCTATGGCTGTGCCGTGCTTTTCTCCCCCTTTCCCATCCCTTTTCTAAAAAGGCAGCTACGCTGTTTATAAATGTCATTGGCTCTGACATTTGCACGGCTCTGGTCGCCTGGTACCGTACCTGTGTGCGCTGCTCCCTACGCAGCCTTCCGGAGAGCAGTGCTGTGCTGCCGCAGCCTTGGGGCTGGTGTCTCCGGTGTTTTGGGGTGGTGGTAGGGGTGCGGTTGGCTGCCTGGTTTTGGTAGTTGGTAGGCGGGATATGCGTTTGCACCCTGCGTACAGTTGGATGATGTGCTTTGGGTCCTTACAATGGCGTGATCATGTGCTGCTTTCCTCCCATTACCCTGAGCAAGCTCCAGTGATGCTTTTGACTGGCTGTGTGCTTGTATCCCTGCCTTGCATTTTAATGAAAGACATCACTCTCTTTAGCCCCTCTCTGCTTGGACAGGATACTCTTTGTTTACTCTGTTTATTTCTGTCTGGCCTACTTGTAGATCCTGCGCTACCCCGGAGCGGCCCATTTCTGCTGAATGGAAGTGGGGGCTGTGTGGGTGCTTTGTCTTGCTTTCAGTTTGGGATCTGGCTGGGCTGTGTTGTTTTACGGCTGATGGGTGGGAGCGGAGAAAGGGGGGAGTGGAGGGAGGAAGCAGAGAGCAAACATGATCTTTTTCCACGACGCATCTGCCAAAAGCATCCTTTGAGTTGGACTAAAGAAAAATAAAAGGCAGAGGTCTTGCAGAAACGAAGTTAACCCCATGTCTAATTTTTAGCCTAGAAAGCGGTGTGTCAGTGCTGAGAGAGAGCGGCTGCAGTGTTTACTGTTCTGGAATTTAATGACACAGCATGTAAACCCAAACAAGGTTGGAGAGAGGCAAATGGCGAGGGGAGCAAAGAGGCGGGGAAAAAGGAAGGGAAAAAGAGGAGCTTTCAGACAGGCTGTGAACCTGGATTTAATTACAAGAATAATATGGCTTACACTGACAGTGAAAGACTGCATATGGTTTTGTGTTGCTTTGCACAGATAAACAAGAGAGGAATGGGATAGGGAGTGTGTGTTTGGCCACTTGATAGCTATCTGCATGGGACCAGACAAGGCAGCTATGGCATCGCCAATCAACCTGGCTTTATCTCCCCCAGCTGGCTGTGTGCATCTGCCATGGGCTGCTGACTGCCCAAACAGACCTCACGGGGTGCCTCGGGTCTTCTCTTACATCCTGGGAACCCCCCCCCCTTGACTGGGTGGCCTGTGCATGCATGTGCATCACGTGGCATGAATACACGTGGTGCAGATCTAAACCCAGCCGTGTCACAGTCTGCAACATGACAGAAAACCTGGGGTTAGACGTGTGTTTATGTGTATATTCATACGTCTATGAAGCCAGTCTCCCTCCCCTTCAAATACGTGTATTTTCCTAGTTTCAGCTGATAGTCTGTGCTACCTCCTTTGATCAGATGTTAGCGTTGTCAGATACCCTGACAAAGTCTGTGCAGTATCTGTTTGTGGGAACCTAATGCAGGAAATGGAGACATAGCAATTAGCTGTCTCCCACTTGACTAAAGGCTATTTGCACCCTTCGGCGAGAGCGGGACCTCTGGTTTCTCAGAAAGGCGTTGGGCAGAGCTGTACTGTGGCTCGCCCCAGCTTCTCCCTGAGCTTGTGGGATCTCAGCTGGGTGAGCCTGCCTCTGGGGGAGCACTGTGTATGTCTTCTGTAGAGGCATGATGTTCTCAGCTTTTTTGCACTTGATGTTTCTGATAGCTGTGTTTGCAAAGTATCCCTGAGTGTGATGTCAACTTTAAATAATGTTTATGGAAGCTGGAGATAGTATTAGGATACACAAAGAAACCAGCAGGTTTTAAGTGACAGAAAAAGGGGGGTGAATCATTGCTGCTTTGCTGATGAATAATGGTGACCCAAGCAATGAAGGTGATAGCGATCATGACAGATGCTTTTGCTCTTTTGGACTATACTGTTTTTCCTTTGAGGGAAGAAACTGGTCCCTTTCGTATTCCAAGGAATGGTGTGTTGACTGTGTGGCTTCTGCCTGGAGCATCTCCCACATCTGTTTGCTGTGCAGGGCTGGGTGTTTGCTGTAGACCTCAGCAGTTGTCCCTAGAAAGAGATGCAGACTTTGTTGACAAGTAGCATCATAGTTTTGGTATTCTTTAAGCCATGTTTTGGTGGTTCCTTTTGGCATACATTATGCTTGCTTTGTTAAACACTCTGAGGTGAAGAGGCAATGGCTGAGGCAATTGCTAGCTGTATGTGAAGGGCTCTACCTGTTAAGTAGAAAAGGGATGATGTTCTCCATGGCAGCACAGTGAGCGAGAAGAGAAACTCTCCAATCACGCTCCTGGCTTTCCCCAGACTTCCAATGTCATTTGGGGCAAGTCTGACTGAGGCAAAGCTGTCTTCTTTTCTGGGTAAGCAAATCTCTTTCTTTTGCTTTACCTTAGGCCTCTCTTTACCCACCTGCAAAATGGCATAGATGGTGTTCTGGAACAGATAGGTCTGCTTTTTCATCAGGTTATGGTGAAACACTTTGAGCAACTTCTCTGGGGACTTTCTCTGGTAGATTTGGGAAGGCTAGTATCACTGCTTTCTTTAATGGACTGGGCTGCTTGAAGGCTGGAGGGAGATGAAATGATTTGTCAATAGTTGCAGAGCAAATGGGGCTGTAAATTAATGCCAGGCCTGAGCTCTGGCCTATGAGTGAAGGTGTCTGAGTAAGGTGGGTCCCCAAGATAACAAGGCTTGAAGGACACTTCTTTCTGTTCCATTCCATCCTTGACCAAAACTATTGCTTTTTGGGTGTTTGGTGGCAACTGACAAATGACTACCCAAGATCCATCAGAGCAGAGGTCCGCATCATTAAAATGATACCTGGCTCATGAGAGTGGTGTAGGGAAATTTGCCATGTGTTGTGTCTTTTGGAGAGTACATTTGCACGTATGTCACATAACCTTCTGGAATTTGCTATGTAGCCTGCTCTTTAAGCAGTGTATACTGCTAAACTAAAGGCAGCTCGGGCATGGCATGTAGCAACAATGAACACAAACCAGCCATGCTACACAGTAGTTGAGTTAAGAGAATGAAGATAGTGTATCGTTGCAATAGTGCTAACATACAGATAGACACAGTGCAATCACTTCAACTGGAATTTACCTTGGACTCCAGGATCCCTGTGATTACGCACAAGGAGTAGGATTCGCTCAAGAAGTAGGGACCTCCACTTTGAAGAGCAGCGCAATAGTGATGTGATTGAATAGCAGGACTCCTGTAGCTGTTGTTGTAAACTTAATAGGCTTCTACAAATGGACTTAAAAGCAGGAATATTTCTTAGGCGTGATGGTTTTCTGTTCGGTTTTGGCTATAGTCACATCAGTGTGCCACTGGCCTGGAGAAAATGGGATCGGACTAACTAAAATCTTTTAGTCCTTAAAAAAGAAAGCAACAGATTCAGGGCTGCAATGGATAAGAACAATCTCATTTTAAATGAAGTTGTAACTTGCTCAGCTTACCTGTAAATCTGGACTTTAGTGGCATCATATGCTGCTCACCTTTGCAATGTGGAGAAATCTATATTCAGAAAACCAGTTCTTCTATGTCAGCAGGATCAGTATGTGTAATAATGGTCAGGTATCAGTTGTAATGCTAAAATTATAGCAGGCTCAGATTGGTTGTTGAGAACAGTTGTTATCCATGAGCCAACAAATTTAGCTGAGTCTTAACTTCATTAGCAGTGTCTAAATGCATTAGCCATATGCTCCTCAGCATATGGGTAAATACATAACAATTTATTTTCATTAGGGTTTTCTTACAAGCGCTGCTAACCCAAGCTCCACTAGAAATGTTTACAGCATGACATGTCTCTTCCAATAAGAAGCTGGCCCTCTGTACAGCAAGTCATCCTGAAAGGGTGGCAACCAAGATACTTCCCCCACCCTTTCTGAGAGTAGGAAGGTAGGTCTGATCCACTGCAGCTAGCTGAGCTCAATTTCTGCAAGGCTTTATATTAGAATGAGTAATAGAAGGCTTTGGAGAACTCAGGATGTAAGACTCATGACTTACATGAGTTCCTTCCCTCCCCAGGCAGGACGTAGAGAAGAAATATAACTTTCTCTAAGAGGGATTGAGTGTGAAATTGGGTTTTAGTCACGGCCCATAGTCAAATGGATGCAGTGCTGGGAAGGGCAGGGTGGGTCTGCAGGACGGGCACTGTGGCAGGGCTGTGAGGGCTTCAGTAGCTGCGGGTGTGGGACAGGTGTAAACCAGCTGTTGGGTGCTTGGGATTATCTTAATTTGTCAAAAATAAAAGTTATTGTAGAATCATAGAGTCATAGAATGGTTTGGGTTAGAAGGGACCTCAAAGATCATCTAGTTCCAACCCCCCTGCCATGGGCAGGGACACCCTCCACTAGACCAGGTTGCCCAAAGCCCCATCCAGCCTGGCCTTGAACACTTCCAGGGATGGGGCATCCACAACCTCTCTGGGAAACCTGTCCCAGTGCCTCACCACTCTAACAGTGAAGAATTTCTTTCTAACATCTAACCTAAATCTGCCCTCCTTCAGCTTAAACCCATTACCCCTTGTCCTGTCACTCCACTCCCTGATAACCAGTCCCTCACCAGCTTTCCCGTAGGCCCCTTCAGGTACTGGAAGGCCGCAATTGGGTCTTCCCAGAGCCCAATTTTCTTGAGTGCTCTTTTTTTGGTTAAATATTTATGTAACGTGATCCAGAAATGCAAGTTGCCTAGAAAGACATGGAAGTGTAAGAAAGGACCAATCCTGTTGGAAAGGTATAAAGTTCAAAAGTTAATCTAATTCTCCACGTCCTCAGAGGTCTCAGCACGTGCCTAAGTGCAGACGATAATGTGAAACCAGAATCAAGCAGAGTTGGATTCTAATCAGGTTTGTCTGAGAACTGACTGGGGTGGATTGTTTTTCTGGTGAAAAAAAGAAAAAGAAGTTTTTCAACAGAAAGTCTAAGCAAACCCATGTGCTTTAAAAACATGTATTTCAAATTGGTCTTTTTTCTTGCTGTTTTCACTATGTAATGCAGTGAAACAGATGATACAGTCTTGGGTTGTCCTTGTACTTTTTAACTTTTTGTTTTATTTCTTTTGTTATTAACTTTTTTTCCTCCTTTCATTTTGTAATTTTTAAATATTCCATGAATTTTAGATGATTTCTATTAAGGCAGAGGGAAAAGTGAAATGTTCTTTGGACAGTTGCACTGGTGCAATTTTAAATATTCAGGTAAAAAAACCCCAACCCACTCACTGAACATTAGTGATTTTTATTTCACTCTGTGACAAGAAAAAATAAAATGGCAAGCAAGAGAAAAAGAAATTGGAACCTATATATATATGTTTAAAATTACTCTCAAATATTTTCATAATAAACTATGCAGAAACCCCATTAAAATAATTGCAGATTAGTCTTTACTATTTTATGAGCTTCCATAGTTTCCGTGCATTATATCTGATGGCTTTTTTTCAATTCTGGGCATATGCAAAGCTGTTAATGTCTCATAGGTAGCATGATGCCAGAGGTGATTTAGGTAGGATTAGTGAAAGCTGGGCTACAGGAGCCATAAGAAGTCACGTGTGATGATGATTTAAGGAGTTTATTCTCTGAGAAGCTGAGTGGGACTACAAACACAGTGATTATGTTCCACTCAAGAAAAGGGAATAAGATACATGGCAAGAGCAGGGCTTGGAGGACAGCATGCCTTTGGACACACAGGAAAAGGGGATGGGGAACCCAAAAATCTTCATTGATTTGCCTCTATTTGCCTTTATGTCTACATATTGAGAGGAAAGAGTAAGCCCTGGATGGGATAAGGAACCTTATAGCTTTAGATGGTAGCCTAGGAAAGAAGTACAAAGAGGTACGAACAAGAAATGCATGATCAATATATGATTTTTGCAAAGGTTGCAGCTTGCAAAGAGATGAGCAAATCTACCTTGATCTGTTAATATGCTGCAAAATATAATGTGTTGTGAGAAGTGTGTGGCCAGGCGGCCAGAGGAAGGGTGGCGTTTGAGTTATCCTTCTTTATGTTCCACGTCAGAGGACAGTCTTGGACAGGAGCACCTTGCAGCCAGGGTGTGGTGGAAAAGGCTCTTGATCACACACAAGGGGGAAATGGGAGAGCTTTGGGGGGAAAAAAAAAGCTACAGTTGGTGACCTTATACCAGAGGTCTTTATTTTAATAAAGAGTCTCATATAGTTCATGACAGATAGAATTAGGGACCATGCAAGTATCTTGTAGTTATATTTGTGTTTATATTTTTCACTACCTTTTTTTTCCCCCCAGTGCCCCAGGGAGCGATCTCGAAGACCTCATAAACGTGAGATTTCATTTTCTAATGCTATTTCATTTCCTGGATGGAGGACCTGCCACGAGAAGACCAGACCTCAAATTATAATAGCCCTATAAATAACTCCCTAAGGCAAAAGGAAAAAAAGAAAGCCTTTGAAAGACAACCGCAAATGCAAAAATGGAGGTGTTTGGATTCTTGCAGAACCAGACTAAAGCATCTCTACTTAGAACATCATTAATTTAGTGTAAAGGGTTTTTTTGGGGGGGGGTTTCCCTGTTTATCTGTATGCACTGTTTACTTACAAACCTATATCTCAAAAGTCCTCTGAGGTGTTTTGCTTGAGCTTAATTTTCTACAATATTTTGGTGCCATTTGGCCTGTCCTTAGAGCCCGTTAGGAAATGGAGTTTCCAGGTAAAATTGAAAACAATCCAACAAACTGACTAGAATACAATCATGAATCGAGTAAAAATAGTCTGAAAACGCAACTTTTTCTCCTCTCTGGTTGAAGTCGTTTTATTTCAGCAGACCCAGACTGTCTGCCTGCTTTCCACTGGAAATCTGTGCAGAATTGGCACATCGACTAGAATAAAAACATTCCCGAGGAATCGGCATGTTCTGTCAAAACATTTGAACAGCTCCCGTCTCCCAGAGCGCAGCGCTGCTGCGGAGCCGGCAAAGGGAGCTCGGCAACACGCGCTGCCGGCTTCCCCTCCAACCTCCCGTCTTGAATCCACCTTTTCACATAATTACGGACAAAGTGCTTCAGGTTAAATTGTATTTAGCAGAGAGAGGAGGTTTGTGAGAGCCTTTTGCACCATGGTGTGACCTGTGTGAGGGTTGTCCTACTTCTGTTCCTGCTAAGGTTGCATTATAAGTATAGATGAGGAAAAGTCAGGAAGGTGAGGCTGTAGGACTCCAACATCTTCATATAGCAGCCTGGGTCAATGCACTGGCCAGGGACATTGATTTCTTTACTTTTGCTGGGTAGTGTCTTAGTCCTCTAGCACTGGAATGAAGGAGGTCTCACTGGTAGGTATGAATGAGAGTGATAAAATCAAGCCTGCAGCCAATTTACTGGAGGTGCTGTCTGTCTGTTATTGAGACCGCTTGCTTAGGAATGTAATTGTAACATTCTTGTTACCAAAATTGATATCCCCTGACTGACCATAGCTAAATGAGTTTTTATTTTTGCAGAATTTCTGGGCTGTTGCATGATAAGGCGTTGCGGTGGATGGCATGCGGTCAGTGGTTTGAAACGATTGAAGTTTTTCTTCAAATCTGAAATAGTGATGTGTATTAAGCAATACTTTGCTGTGCTGATGAGCTAGCAGACGGTGTCCTTCAAGGCTGCACATGTGACAGTAGCCTGTTTGAATGAGTATCGTACCTACTTGTCTAAGCCCCATCCGGCGGAAAAATCCTTTATAAAATACCGTAAAAGTAAACAAGGTGGGAAGGCAAGCAACCCTACGTATGTGCTTATCTTATATGCTGTGACACGTGCCCATATAGCAATTCAGAGCCATTTCGATAAAAGTGGCATCACTGAGAAATGCGATGGAAGAGAATGATCCGTGCCATGCAGAACAAGGAGGGCAGCGGTAGCTTTTAAACCAGCCCTAGCTCTGCTCGGGTTAGTGGCAGCGCAGCAATCTTTCAGGGGGTGGGTTGTGAGTGTGCATTCCTAACTCTATTACTTATCCCCTGAGCCAGAAAGGCCAGATGTGTTGCATAGGCAACATATTTAATCTGTGAATGATCATTCCTGATGGATCCCCTCCAGCCAGCCCAAAAGTTACATTACTGGGCCCCAGCCCACTTCACGTAGAAAGACAGGACCACCCAATCTGGTGCCTTTAGGGAAGGGAGAAGGTGGAATTACTGTGATTACTGTGATTAATAATTTCACATTTTATGCAAGCAGTTGTACATTCTATGGCCAAAATGCTTATATACTGGTGTCTAACCTAAGGCAGCTAAAGCCAGTCTGTGGCACCTAAGAACATAACCATAGGATTCTCACAGGACTTAACAGGCGTGGTTACTTTCAAACGTTGCTATAACTCCTTTTATTTAGGTATGCAAAATCTAGCGTGCTGCACTTGTAAATTTTGGCGTGAGCACAAACCGTGCTGGCAAAATATAGTTACCTCTGGGACTGAGGTGAAGGCAACTTACCACACTATGGCCGTGTAGGACGGGAAAATCTGTTAAAATCCTTCTATGGACCATTATGGCAAATGTATGTTAAAAGGCTTTGAGACCTTGCACAATGACAAGCCAGTCTCTTCCTACGAGAGGTAACAGGCTGAAACAAGCTTCAGAATTGGAGCCTTTAATATCTTATATTACTGTCTTGCAAAGATCTGAGACTCAGCAGGCTTACCACTGTCCTAACACAGGAGCAGTCACTTGATTTGCTAAAAGCTTATCATCTGCAGAGGCAGACCTGGAAGAAAGGAAGTGTTCTTGCAGTTTTATAAGCAAGGAAACTAAGGGCTGTGGCTGTAACAGTTTTGTTTCACCACCTGTTGAGACCAATAACCGTGTGCCCGCTGTCTTTGCTGGGTACAGGAGCAGGCAGGGAGTGACTCCTCTAAGCTTTTGCAGAAAGAGGTGGTGGCAAGGCTGCAAGTTGCATTCGCATCCAGTGGGCTCTGGCTCAGCGCCGCAATTGCTGCCACCTTCTCAGAGTTTCCTGTTGCTGCAGGAAAAGTTTATTACATGGAGGAGGATAATGCCTCAAAACATCCCCACTGGAATAAATAAGCATCTTAAGTCAAGAGTTCAAACACAACTTGCTTTTCTACTACTTCTGTAGTCAGTCTGGTAATTTTTGTTTGGCTTAGGAAAAATAGGAATAAGTGTTAAATTCATGTTTAAAAGATTGCCTCTCTTCAGAGAAATTTGTTATCCTTTTTCTCATTTTCAACGAGGAAAACTTGCTTTTGCAGCAGAGATTTTGACATTAAGTGTCTTGATAGAATAATAGGCGTGAGATGGATTGCAATCTATTGCCTCAAGACTTTGCCAATCATAAACTAAAATCAGTTAATGCATTGAGTTAAATCTTGCTATATTGTGCAATGTGCTAGTAGTATTAAAAAAATCAATCCAGAAAATATATTGATTATATTATCTCCATAGCAACAAACAATAATGGGATAATGTTAGCTTAATAATTGTGCTTTGTGAAAACCTTTCAGAATAATTACTGCATTGTGGTCTTTTCACAATGTGGAATGCAATAACGCTTCTTCCTTGACTGCAGTCACCATCAGCACTGCGTCAAGAGATGCTGTTTTTGTGTGCATGCATATGTATTCATGGGTAATTTTGCTCTGGGTGAAACAATTTAGCAGACTATTTTGGGATCCATTTTTAAATGGTCAAGACCACAAATTGGCAATTGTTTTCCATGTGGTTTGTTTTCTCCCACCTCCTCTGACAACTGGCTACTGTAAAAAGAAGCTGTTAACATTCTTTATCCTGCATCTTTCTTTACAAGGCGTAAAGATTTTGGCACGTAACAAAACTAAATGTCCAGCTACTGTATTAAGGATTTGGGAGAGGGAGGAACTTTGCTCTAAAGACAGTGCTTCAAAGCTGTTCCTTTAATTGAATTTCATCTATCATCCTCTAGAAATGACCTATTCTACAGGAGCTGAGATATTTCCCTGCATTTTGGAGGACCTGGTTCTCTTGTGCATCCTGCGTTGTCATATAAATAACCTGAGGTTGTTATGAATAAATATATATATTTTCTTACATATAAGTAGGGATGTGTGTGTATATAACATTTTTAGCTTGAAATTTTAGCAGGAGAGTCAGAGGAATAAATATATAAACACTTCATCTTGCTTTTATTTTTACTTCCAGATCAACCCCATAATTTTGATCTTGAAGTAAAAAAGATGTGTTGAATTAAAGAGTCTATGGTGGAAAGGCCAAGTTTTTAGAGTGGTCAAAATCCCCAGTTTAATTCCTGATTTTTAAGGAGCCTCTAAACTGTCCTGTCTCTATGAAAGTCCTCAGGGACCTTACAGTAGATCAAGACTCCATTCACCTTCTGGTTGTCCTACTGTTTCCTTATGTACCTTTTGTGCAAGGGCTGGGTTTAGAGATCAGCCAGCAGAGAGTAGCTGCTGCCAGGTCTTGCACTGGCAGGAGATTCTCCATGGCTTTTGTGGGGCACCCCACTACCCCCAGTGATATGGTGGGGTGCCCCTTTACTTCCCAGGGCATGAGTGGATGCCGCATTCTCCAATGGTCTCTCCTATGGCCCTTTTACTGGGGGACAAACACTGATGTTGGCTTAAATTGTCAGCACTACTTCTTAACAGTACATCGTATTATTTTGATTATGTCTTCTGGACATAATTTGACCTTCAAATGGCCCATAATTTGATTTCTTACTGTTTACCAGACAGGGGTCCTCTTTTCTTTGAGTACCCTCAGGAGAAATCCCCTACCTTGGAAATATTATTTACAATATGTGACCATCTTGGAGCCAGGAATGTGGAAACCCTGAATTCTGTAGGTGGTGGCACTTCGGTACCATGTACATAAGAAAGGCAGTATGGAGCAAGCGCTGACAGTTTTCTGTTTGAGATGTTGTCTTCACAAGGAGCTTGCTTGTGCTCTTGTCCCTTGCCGTTGTTTTCCTCTACAGTCCTTCAAGGTTGTTGCTTTATGGCTGCGATGGAAGAGTTTCTGTGCCGGGCAGTGGTTACTTTCTGCCAGTGGCCCAGTCCCCGAGGAATGTGGTTAATTCACAGGGAGAGGGAGGAGCAGTGGTTGCTCTTGACTTCGCGCCTTGTGCCAAAGCATTTAGTTCTGCATAGCTGTTGTACTGAATGAGGGTGCCGAGCTCCTCTCTCCTTTTCTGGGTGCAGATGAATGCAGTTATGAAAGGGCAGCTAAATGGATCAGTTCCTCTGGAAAATATCTGGTATTTGCAGGTGTGTAGCGTCGTTCATTTAAAAAAAAAAACCAAACAAACCCACCCACAAAAAAAAAAGCCCAGATGAATTGACAGGGTGCTTTTTCTGATGCTACTGTGGAATCCAGCCCTGACTGGTCATCTGGAAACAGAACCAAATGGCTGACCTGAGCCAGTTCAATCCCCACCTCCAAAACCAAGCTCTTCTCTCTATGAAATTGTCACAGTTGAACCTATGACCGTGTTTTGCTTGGCAGCGCCTGTGCTTGCCCTGGCCAGTGGCCTTGCAGATCCCTAGAGCTGTCCCAAATTCTCATTGCACTGCAGCCTCTCATTTAGTTTCCTTGTGCTATCTCAGCTCCTACTGCTCTCTGTGATCCTCTCTCCAGCCCACACATGGGTTGGCACTGCGTGTTTCTGTCATTCTTCTTCCTAATCCCCTGTTCCAGGGAGACCTGATACAGCTTTCTAGTGTGTCTGTTTTCCATGCTTGGATACTACTAGCTACCACATGGGTGGCTTGGGTCTTAAGCAGTGTTTGGCTTCAGGACAGAACATGAAGAGTAACTTACCTTGTGAAAACGAGGAGATTTTGTTGGAGTAATTATTTTAAGATAGGTGGAAAGTCAACAGCCTGGTGTGATGTGGCTGTCGGAGCTGCAGCTTGTCTTATTCCTGAAGGGATAAAACTATTCTGTTCTGCACAGGATCTTACAACATATTTCTGTCCGTAGTGGTTTAGGCTAGGTCTGTCCCACCTGGTGGACTGTCAGTCTGGGAGCAGGATGAAGCACACCAAGCGTTTGTTCACATGGCTAGGGTGAAGATGCTTGTAGCTCAGCAGCCATATGCCCCCCTCGTGCCCTGCTGAATGTATGGGCTCACCTCAAGGCTAGTGTGTGTCAAGCTGACTTGTCTGCCCTTAACCTTGTGGCTTTTACCAAGGTGCCATGTGATAGATGGTAGTAAAAAGGGACCTGTCATGCCTATGCGTGGCCTGTCCACGCTACAGATAGCAGCATGCTCTGTTCTGCATCAGAGGCCAGTACAATCTATAGGGACATTTTTCTCCTTTCATGCTTGAGAGCCTGCATCCATACAAGGTGGGAATTAGACAAGAGAAAGCTGGGCTTGTCCAGCTATGTTAAAATACAGAAATAGTCCTAGTATCTTTCAGTAATGCATTAAGTGGCATGATTAATGTCTGTCACATGTAATGCTCTTTCCAGGTCTCTTCCCTTGATGGAGTACTCTGCATGCAGCCTAGTGCTTTGATTTGGGCACTGGTTTGTGTCTTAGTGTCATCACAATAAAAGATGAAAATTTGGGAGCTGAACGCAGGGGGAGTTTGTGATAACCTTTAGTTTTTTCAGATGTATGTTTCATAGTTTCAAACTTGGTGGTCACAAATAACTAAGTTGCATTGATTTTTTTTTTTTTATAATCAGTTCATAAACAATGGTACAGAACCCTAGCACTATACAAGCAAAATGTCTCTGAGGAGGCCAAGATGATATCACCTGCTGAATAAGTAATGTTGCTTCCTAAAGCTGAGGTTTTCTTGAAACCCACCTGTCGAAATAGTATTCACTTAGGCACTGGTGAGTTAAAGCAATATGAGATAGCCCAGAGTTTTCATCAGAAAGGAAAGCTTAAGCTCTCTCTCTCTTAACACTCTCGTCCTGATTCTGTAGGTGAAGATGCAAGATTTGCACGTGGACATGTAATTTTCCAGTACTTATTTCAAAGTCTGCTTTGAAGTAGCAGACTTAGGTGCCACTCATTGGCACCTAAGAGAGACTATTACACAATGGGATTACTTAATGTATTTTATCCTTAAAAATGATATTTTCATAACCTGAAGGAATCTTCTGTTGATGGATCTAAGGAGGCAGGGGACACTCTTCAGAAGTGGAGAAACTTCTTGGAGGAAAAAAAAAAAAAGTCCCTGTCTCCCTTTCTTGGGAAAGAAGTTAACTGTCATTTCTCCAAATGCCAATTTGTGGCCCCCTAAAACAGTGCTGTGTTGTCTGAGTCCTCCTGAAATGTTTATTTTCCTTAGATTTAGCTAGCCTGTCTCTCTGTCCTACAAGAAGTTGTTTCCATTTCTTTAAATTATGCAATTACTGCTTTGCTTCCCTTGAGGGAGGCCAGCAAAGAAGACTAATAAAATTCATTCACCATTAGTAAGATGTGCTGAATGCTTACACTAATCCGTCTGAGAGACATTGAGCACACAGTGCAAATACACGCTGCAATGGTCTTCTCTTGCACAATGAATCCCATCCTATAGAGACCACTGTAATTCTCTGCTTTCCTGTTGTAATTTGAGGTTGTAGTAATATTAAGACAGGCAACAAAGATGGTTAGCAATCCAGTGGAATTACATACAAGGAGAGAATTGCATTCAGTTTGGAAAGAAGACAACTTAGAAGAGATGTAGTGGAAATTACATACTCTAGTAAAAAAAAATAATCCATCATTCCTTTCTCTTTTTTTCTAGTTTCTTGACTTATTATAAATATATGTTTATCACAGGATCAGAAATTGCAGTGAGTCTGTAAGACCTCATATGGAGCCTTTCATGAACACACATTGCACAAATTGTATTTCTCTTTGTACGTGTCTTCATAATGACATGTTTTGTGGTTTTGATAAAGGTTCCTAGAAGCCTGAATAGGTGTCTTCTGTGACATTTACTATTAAGTAAAATAAAGGCCTAGCAGGTTTAAGTGTTATCTAGACAATAGTCCTAATAAAAATAGTAAGGTTGCAATTATAGCTCAACAGCAGATATAAACAAGGTCTAAGCTAATGGCAGGCAACTTCTAAATAGATAAAAAGAAATATTGTTTTAGCTAGTGTAATCAGTCTGGAGAATTCATCATTGCAAGAATCAGGGAGTCGAATATAGCAGCTGGAATAATCTGAGGGTCTGGCTAATTTTATGACTAATTACATTTGTAGCTATGCATATTATGATAAGAGTAATTGAATCTTAAGCTAACAGTTGGGTGAGGAAGAAACCTCCCTCTATTTAAAGCATTTTAGAGTTAACTGTGTATGTATGGTTGTTTTTGTCTTGCCTTTTTCTGAAGCCTCAGGCACGTGGTATGTCTGAAAGCTCAGAAATAGATCGAATTTGTTGATATTCCTATCTCATATACTGTCTGTGTTTCTGTAGCAGAGAAGGAACGGTTTTGTAAGATACCGAGAAGGAGAACTGAGAAACCTGCAACTTGTCTCTGGCTGTACCATTGACTTCTTGTGTGGCATTTGGCAAATTGCTTAATCTTGTGTACTTCCAACTCCTCACCTGTGCAAGATGGGCACTTACCATCCCAGAGATGTTGTGGAAATGAAGTTTGTAAAGTGAAACAAGATTGAAAATAGAAAGACAAAAAGAAAGCAAGAATCTCACTGCAGTATGCCAAGTTAATGTCTGAGCCCGTATCTATGTGGGAATGCTTTGGAAAGTTAAGGTAAATCAACTAGAAGTGTGAATGCAGCATGCACATGTGAAAGCGCAGTAAATCTTTTCCGCTAGAGAAGAGTCTCTCTTACTCTGGAAGTGGCTGTGTAACACCTTGAGGGACTGGCATAGATGGACAGGGTTAATCATCCTGCGCTGCATTTTTTTCTAAGTATCCACATCTTATCTTCTGTGCCTCAAAACCCTCCTTGAGGTTCTTGCCCTGCTATTCTGACTAGGAGGCTGTTCTAAAATCTTACTACTTTGATAGTCAATAACTTTAATTTCTAGCAACATTTATCCATGGCCAGTTTATACTCGTTTGATCTTTTAGTAATGTAGGCCTTTACATTAAATACATATTTTTCCCTCCCTGATGATTACTCCCAGTACATTTATAGACAGCAAGCATGTCTCCTCCCTTTGGTCTGGTAAAATGAACCTTTGGTTTTCTAAAATGAACTCTCCTAATTACTACTTGTAAGACAGGCCTTCTGGTCCCTGGGGATCCATGTAACCCTTTTCTCCACTCGTTCCATTTTTAATTCATTCCTTTTGAACGTGGTTCATAAGATTTGCATGCAGCATTCCAGAGAAAGCATATCCCAGATATTCTACATTTGTAGTTTCCATCATACTTTTTCATCTTTATCCTGTGGTTGATGTGTCCATCCAGGTTTTTCCCCTTCTCTGTCACTTTCAAACAATGATCTACTACTGCAGAAATTCTTGGGGTTAACATAGTCACTCTAAGGCCATGAAGCTTTGCTTTCAACTGAAGACTCTCCTCTGTTGCAGTTGTTCAGGTTCTTTAGGTCATCCAGTTCTTCTGATATGACAATCTCAGTCTCTGCCTGCTGAGGAAAGAATCTGTCTTTCAACCCAGAATCATGAATGTACTTCACTAAAGTCTGTCTGCTATCTCTGCCAGTCAGTTCTCAAAACACTGAAGGAGGTTTGTCCAAAGTCTGACCCTAGAGAAATCTATGGGTTTCCCTCTTTCATGCCTGTACTTTTTCTTTCAACTCAGTCCATACTAATTTCCCTACAGCTTGCATGTTTACTGTCTCTCAATTTCTAGCCTGATCTTCATCCTTCTGGGTGTGATGACTCTTCACCTGCCACCAGACCAAATGCATTGCTGAAGTCTGTGTACATCTTCCACAATTCCCTCACCTAGAAAATGTATTATCTTCCCAAAGAAAGGTAACATGGGATGTATTCCACTTCCCATTCCTCTGACCATCGTTCCTTTAGGTATTTGCTGTGAAGCAGGGTGCCAAGTTGTTACCGGTGGGCCAGAAGTGGTGCATGAGGGACTGTTAACTGGCTGCAGCTGCTCCGTCCAGCCATGCCACTTACGCAGTGCTGGTGCTTACGACTCAAATGTTAAAAACATATGGTGGGGCTTGTAAGAAAATCTGAGGACTGTGTGTGTTCCACGCACTGGGGAATCTTGCATGCTATTGAGGTCAGGCTCGCAATTCTGTATTTACTTGCTTGACTTCCCCTCCCTCCCGCCAACTCTTCAGTTACCAGCCTATTAGAATCAGCCATTAACCTGGTTAATGGGGAGAGACAGCAAATACCAGAAAGGATGATGTGCTTTTCTTAATTCCCTCTTGGAAACCTGACTGTTTTAAACTGTAAATGTCTCAAGCAAAGGCTGAAAAGGATCCAAAACACGTCTTCCTTTTGTAATGCCAAAACTGCCCTGGTGGCTTCGAGCTGGCTGCGTGGCGGTTTTGGGGTGGTGAATCGGCATGACTGAATCATATTATGCCACCTGATCCTTTTGGGTGATGTGATCCATTGAGGTGATACCTTGATGCCATCTGGCCTTTTGGGTGATATGACTCAATCCCAACAGCCTCTGCCTTCTCTGATCAGGGCGGGTGATGAATGCAGAAGGAGAAGAGGGCAATGAAAGTCATGGGGTAAGGGCAGAGTGAAAGGGAGACCTCATGCAAGAGGGAAAACAACCATCTTTTTGGGAAGCACCAGTTTCTCCAAATGCTGATGTGACAGCTCCTTGTTCGAGACAGTCATGGCTAACACCACACAGAAATAAACTTGCCCACTTAGTTTTTATTAAAGACCTGAAAAGGTAGAAGGAAAAAATTTGTTTGGTATTTAGTTCAGGTAATTTTTTTTAATTGTGTAATGAGAACACATTGTCCAAATTTTCATATGCAGATTCAATTAGTGTTTAGTTAATTAGCCTTTACAGATGAGGATTAACTTAATTACATAACACTAACCTCTCTTAATAACTATTAAGGGTAGGAAGGCTGCTTTTAATAAATTTGGAAGGGCTATATGTGTTTTTTAAAATCTGAAATGGCATACACATAAATTAAACCAAATTACACACAGAGGACAGCCGTTAAGGGTAATGATCAAAGGAAACAAACTATGTACATGCCTCAGAATCAGGCTGGTTAGAAGTTCATGCTGTTTTCCTCCTCTTTTCTGCTGGCATCCTAGTGTTTTCGCTAGGATTATTACTGGAGATGATGTACAGTCTGGGGTAATTCCTTCAAAGTGGGCTGCAGTCTGATACAAGGTTGCTTTAATTAAATGTTAACTTGTATTAAAAAAAAATAATCAATTTGGGTACTAGGTTATTAGCAATTTTTTTTTTTTCAGGTGGTCTAAGGAAAAAAGACTTGTGAAGCCCATTGAATACTAAAAATCTGATCCATACATATCATTCATTGTCATTATGTACCATAAATAACTGTATAGATTTTTGTCTCTTAATATGAGTTGTGCACTCAAACAATGATGCTTTGGTTATTAATATCAGTGAAACAGAACATCATGTCTGACTACAGGGTGGTGAGGGTGGAGCGCATATGGGACTAGTGATGGGATGTGACATCTTTGGCTTCTGAGTCACAGATTTGAATCCAGGCTGTTTTGGTAAGTGACTGACATCAGGTAATGTGTGATGCTTTTCAGAAAGGGGCAACAAAAGAAGCCTTTTTCCCTTGACCGTGCTTGCACTTGTGATGGACTTTGGGCACACCACATCGCTTTCCACACAGCTCAGTAGCTTTTGTAGCATTCAGTACACTACAAAATTCAAGGGCTACCCTCATGCCTTCTGAGTCACTTTTTTGGTGTCCAAATTTTAAGCTACTGTCAGGAGCATGTATCTTCTGGATCCCAACTATATGGCCTCTTTCAAACCATTTTATATAGCGACCCTTAGGGACTGCAGCTAGGTTTGTGAACTGTGTGATTTGTTTTCCAGCTGCAGCAAGCTGAAATGTTGCAAAGCATCCTCCATGAAGTCTGGATCACTTTAAGCTTGAGTTTAAGCTTAAAGTCACTTAAGTCCCCATTTGCAGCTATGAGATCTGCAGGTATTGAGCACCTAATAGGAATAGGTTGGATATGTCTCATGTTAGACACCCCAAAAATCAAAATGCACGTTTCTATTGCCTCTTTCTGAAAACTTTGGCTTAGTGCCTATACCCATTTTCAGCAAGGAGGGAGGATGACATTGCTGCAGATTTTTCCTTGCTGTGAGGAGCTAGCAAGGTGAATATGCAACAAGGAGGAAATTACCGAGGGATCTGTCTTGCAGTGACAGAATCTATGAAAAAAGGAAAAGGGATACTTGAGCCAACAGAGTCCTTTCTAAAGCCCTTTCATGTATGTGCTGCTCAGGATGAAGTCTCAATGTTCGATATCTCAAGATAGATGGTTGGCAACGGCCAGACTTGGCTCTGACTGATGCAGACCCAAATCTTGTTCCCTTCCATGAGGGTTGCACCTTGTACCCCTGAGAGCAGGATTTGGCCTTGCAAGTGGTTCTACCCACAGATGTGTCTGATGATACATGCTCAGAGGATGGGGAGAATGCAAATTCCCTGTAGGGAGGCAACCGCCAGCCATGTAAACAAAGAAGCCTTCTGGGTGTGCAGCAGTCAGCCCACTTGAGCTGCTGTTTCCATGGTGTACCAGATGCTGTAAAATATGCTTTCTTCAGGGAAAGAAGCTTTTCATACTCCTGCATTATCTTGTTTGATAATGGGCTGTCATCAGGCTGGTTACCTCACTGTAGGGGCCACATGCAGCAACTCCCCCCGTGCTCCAACCCTTTTCTGAGTTGCTGATGACAATTCATATTCTGCAGCTTCCAAACAAAGAAAAAGCCAAGGGATTTTTTTCTGAGTTGGAACAGCATTACTGACTATGCTTTTACACTTAATTGTTACGAGTGACTGTTTAAAGTGCTGCAGTTCCTCCTGATGCACATGGTGTCATCTCATAATGCCATGCATTGTTTTGATTTTCAGTTTCTTTCTGTTTTCCTAAAAAATCAGAATACATGTTTCCATTTTTTCCTGATTATCCCCTTCCTAAGCTCCATATTGCTTCATTATAGCTGCTGTCTTAAGGCTGTTTAAGCCACTGGGTATATGTCAGCAGGCACCATTTCTGAGTTTGCTTCCTCTCCTTGTGTTTACTCACTGGATGATCTTGAGTCAAAGAGAAGTCTCTACCTCCGTTTTCTTGTAAAACAGTTGCTGCTGATGGGCAGGTGCTTAGTTATCCTGTAGGTCTTAAGAACAATTGTAATTATAAACCTGGACAAACCTGCAATAATGAGCCTTAGAGCTGACAGACCTCAGCTAGTGTAAATAAGTTACCAAAAGCACTTCAGAGACTTGCTGTGCTTCAAACATGACTCATAGGAGGAGGAGGATGATGATGTTTTCAAGGTATCTGTCTACTGGTAGCCATGTTTGGGGATGATGCTGCAAAACTGGCAGAGCTATGTGGATGTGGTATATTCCCTCACTGCGTACTGAGAATATCGCAGGTTCATTTGCCTTCCTCGTGGCTATCGAGGAGAAACACAAATACCTCCTTGAGACTCCAGCTGAAAGGCGTGCCTTGGGTTGTTAGGGATGCGCGCACGGGTTCCTTCTGCCTTGCCTGTGTTCCGGTCACCGCAGCCTGGCAGGGCTCTGCCTGTGCTGTTTGCCCGTATTTCCCAGGAAGCCTGAGGAGACCTGCCCCAGGGCGCTCACCACGTCGTACGTGCCCCTGGAGGGGGACAGGACAGCAGTGGGTCCTGGGGGGTGGACAGCGGAGACAGGCAGTGGTGTGTATGTGTGTGCAGCGGTGCAGGACATGAGAAAGTGTCCTGGAGTGTAGAGAACAAGCGGAATTTTCTATTCCTGAGGATCCTTTCTCACGATCTCTCCCAGATTCTTTTCAACTTTCCCTCCCCCCATCCTGAAGGCTTGTACATCTCACTTTGGGGAAGAAAAACTAAGTGTGGTTAATTTTAAGCCAGCACAATCATTTAGGAGATGTGGAGGTGAAAAACCAGTTATTGGTTAACAGGCCTGACTTGAAATACGTTCTGCCTGACCCCTCTACTGTAGTGAGCCAGGAGCAGTGCTTCCAAGAAGCTGGCTTTCTGGAAGGCTTTTTCACTGAATCATTTAAAGCCTAGGCTTCTTGTAAATGTTAATATCCTGCTGGCTCGCTGGAATGCAGCTGGTGGATACAGCAAGTGCAATACCTATGTGCGTGCTCGCAATCCAAAGCAAAACTTAGCGGGCGAGGTTCAGGCTGTAGTTTGGGATGCCCTCACTGAAGACTCAGGCTAGGAGGAAAGCGGGCTGGAGGGCAGACCGGATTTGGCGTCGTCTCACAAGACTGGAAATCCCTCTGCCCTGCGCAGCCGATAACGTTGTGGTACAGCAGCGCTTTGCACCCCGTGTTCGGCTCTGCCCGGTAACCTCGAGCAGTGCCCTGTGTTGCGCTGGTGCCTCAAGGCGGCTGTAAATCCGTCAGCTGTGTTTACGCAGGTTGGAGTCGCGCTCCCAGGCGAAGCGGTCAGAGCGCGCCGATGGGCTGAGCCTGCTTTACGCGGTCTTAGGTGGCTGCTTGGAGAATAGAGCTGAGGGGAATTTGGCCCCAGGATTTCCCCTTGCATCAGCAGGGGAAGGCAGTAGGCAACCTTTGTAATGCTGAAATCATAACAATTGCAGGCTGAAATCCTGCTACTGCTGAAGTACCGCTGTAGCAAAATGCAGGTCGGTGTGAATGCATGTGTACCTTTTCCCCTCCCTTGGTGTCTGCAGATAAAAGACTTTTTGAGTTAGCTGTATTTATGGTATCACAAAGGTTTGTCTACCTTAGTTTTTGTGTGCTAATGGATGAGGCTTTTCTGTTTACCTTAGTAGCAAAGTATTTTTCAGGTGAGAATGTATATTTTTTCAGGGAATCATCTAAACTACCTCTTTCATAATTTTATCTTTAGTGTGTTTTCTTACATGCCATCCAGTGTTTTAGCTTTCTGTACCTTAAGGAAAACCTAAAGTTCTTGCCTTAACCTAGAGATGTATTGTCCTGTAGATATTGCAAGTCTAGGATTAAAAAAAAACCAACAAAACCCAATAAAGCCACAACTATATTAAGAATAAAAACCAATTGAAGGGTTCTATAAGAGGAGGACTGTAGGTGGTGGCAAGTGCTTTGCTAATTTGGGTGATAAGTAGGATAACTACTTTTGATTACCAGATTTTCTTTTGCTTAGCGTGGTAAAATGCTCCCAAAGCATACACACATTACATGGTCTTGTTTATTTATGTCTGCAGTTAATGTATTTACGGTAGTTCATATTATTCTAACTAATATTCTGCAGTATGTCATTAAAAAAAGAGAAAGATTCAACATGAGGCATAAGTATTCTACTTTGTTAGTGAATTTTCTCTGAAGAATGAAGATAAATCACAATAGTCTTTCCTGAATTAATATAAATGCAGATTAATGCAGTCGGATGTATTATTTTTCCATAGACAGGTTACAAACACAATGCAGTATGATTCTCAAATATCATAGTTTTGTTAAAACAGATTTTTTTTTTTTTATATTCACTTTTAGGGATACATTTTGCACACCTTCTTTCAGATTAATCAATTTGAATTCATTTAGGATGCTAACAATTTAGTATAGTGGCAGGTTTATTTATATAAATGGATACCAATTTTCATCAATTATGAAAATGAAACACACAGTAAAAGTTCTAAAAGTTTGTTAAAATAAATCTGCTTACTATTCTGCAGAGTGTCCCAGGTGACTGCCTTGTGCTAAACTCCAACTTTGCAAGTTTGTTTTTTTTTTTTCTAAATAAGCGAACTAAAACCAAAACAAGACAACTTTTCCACGTTTCCTGTATTTCTTTTGTGTGTAGTAAGTCATATACTTATTTGGTTATTAATTTCTCTGTCAGTTTTTCTATCCACACACATATCAGAAAAAAATTATGAGTCAGGATCCCAATTGTGAAATTAGTTTAAAAATAAATAAATCATGAAATGGTAACATATTTTGGAGTGTAAAACCCTGATGAAAACATATTTAATGGCTTTCCAGGTCTTTTTTGGGGTTGGGATTTTTTTCAGTCGTCATTTCTAGACTCTACTGTCACAGATGGACAACGAGAGAAAGGTGAGGTTATGAGTTAACATCATGCATGGTTCTCCTAGTTGAGGTTCAAAGCTTTGGTGTGTTAACAACACTGTATAATAGCGTTTCTGTTAAGTACTGTTCTAAAATTCTTTGTTATTTTTCTTTTATCCAGGGATTTTGGGAAAACCACACAAAACTCATAACAGAGTACGGACCTGTTTGTGGGTAAGCTTAACAGTGCCGTCAGCTTTCTTCTCTTCTGGCTGTTGTTGTTTGGGTTTGTTGGGCGGGAGAGGAGAAAATGCCCAGCTAAGATGTTCATCAGTGCAGTGTTTCAGTGTGGGGGACAGAGGTGGAGGTTGTTTGGTTATGTGCAGAAAGTAATCTTGGCTTATTTTAGTTCAGCATTGGCTGTTGGACTTCATTCTTCTCTTTCTAATTTTAATTAGTCACATAAAGTTTAGTCTTTTTCAGAACTGTACAGAGCTACCAGCCTTCAATATTCTCTTTTCATCTGCATATTCTTTATACTTACGGTGAACAGTGGAAATAATAATTTAACATCTTTAAAAAAAACCCAAACCCCTCACCTGGTTTATGAAATAGTATGAATTTGGTTCAGCTGTTGCTACCTATATATATGCAAAATTCCTAAACTTAAAATACAATGAAGTACAGATTAGAAATGAGGCATTCCTCTCTCTATGGCTCAGCTGTGCTATCTTACCAGTTTATTAGGAGTAAAGAGGGTTTAAGCAGTATATCCCTTCATACAAGCCCTTCCACATTCCTGTGAATGTCATTTCTGTTCCAAGAACTACTTTCCAGTTGTCATAATTTTAAGTGGAAATGCAGTTATTTCATGGTAGCTTCTATTGTTCTGGTCAGTTGGTGTTTCTAACGTAATTATTATTTCAATACATAAGTATCAAGCAATAGTTACAAAGTACAGACAATGTCAAAATTTTCTTCTGTCTTCTGTAAGGGGTTTAAGACACTTGTAAGAGAGCATGTATGAACGTGTGTGTGTGTGCATGTTTGATCATAAATTATATACATATGCTTTATATGCTCTTCCAGCAAAAAAAGCTCTATCAGAAGGAAGTCAGACTCAGGCATACGAAGCATTTGATGCTTCAGTCACAGCCGCCTTGTGGCATTTATGCTCAGCCCTAAGGATGAAGTGATGGAAATAATGAATTCCAAGGGTTAGGTACTTGTCTAAGAGGAAATAATACAGCGTCTTGGCTGGCCAGGAATGGAGAAAGATATTCATTAACACTGTGGCAATTTGTATGTTGTGTAACAAATGGAAAATGACTGAGGCTTATTATCTCCGTGACCTTTGGTGTGATGCCCTTAAATGACAATAATGTAAGAACACTGGCATTCATTCCTCAGTGTATTTCCCTCCTTATTAGTATCATGCCTATTTTTTTCTAAGCTGAGTTCGAGACAAGTTGCTATTTAGTCATCTGTCTGCTCAACTGGCCAGGCAGAGGCTATGTCATCGGAGAAAGAGTCGTATAATTACAGTTTGTGAGTCGATAGATAGAAAGTTTCATTTTTCCCATCTACCCGCAGCTGTTAGTCTCAACAGAGGTTTCATCCCCTTGTATGGGCTGCAGAGCTGGATGATGGTGGATGTGGTCAGCCAGGACAGTTCTGCCTCCTTGGGATCCCCTAGGTAGGAGGAGTGAGCAGATTGAGTATAACTCATACATAGCCATTGGTTGTGTGCATGAAAAACTTAAATTTGTGAGGGATCTAGGAAGCTGGCAGAGAACAAATGCTAGTTTTTTATATCTCTCAGGAAAACAAAGCTGGGCTCAAACATGACTGTGCTTGAGGTAGGCTTTATTTGTAGTTGAAGAAGGATCTTTTAAAACCTGGCTTGTGAGCTGCTGTTCAGTAGGTGTGGTATGTGTCTGGGGGTATTTATCACCTTTCTGTCAATTAAAAAAAATTCCTTCTCTTTCCCTGTATGTCTTCTGTGTGATTCTTTCTGTGGTTCTTTGAAATAGGCAATAAATGATAGGTGTGTTTATGTGTATGGTCCCAACAAAGTATTGGATCTGGCAGTTGAAGAACATGTGGCATTTTGCTTTTTCCAGATTGAAAACTGCTTTCCAATAAGCATAAAGAGCAATGATCTTTATTTCTACAGTGGTGAAGTGAGTTGAATACAAATCTTTGGAACTGAAGCCTTTTTTTCTTTCTAAGGTCACTTGAATAGTCTGAATGATACCATCACAACTGTTTTCTTTTGTGTGTGAATTGGTTTCCTTGACGACAGGATGTCAAATCAACTTTTCAGCTTTAATCAAGTCAAAACAATATACCCCTTCCATTCCAAAAGGCCTCAAGTCGTAGAGAATTATTTCAAGTAAGGCTTTTGTAGGTCACAAAAGCATTTTTTTCGTCGCTTCCGTGTGCAGATCTAAAGGAGAGGTGATGGTATTACTCTTTTATAGAGAGAGACAATGGAAATAGTCTTCAGTTGCGAGTGTGTGCTGTGAAAACTGTCTGTTTTCATACAGAGATGGCCCAAGGTGGAGGCCAAGGCAGAAACAAACAGCTCGGGTTTGGTGCAAAAGCAGAGTTGGAGCATTTCTGTTCAATGGGGGAATCCAAGCCACTGATGTGACTTTTGAAGAGATCCTGCAACAGAATGGTAGTTTTTGGTTCTGCTATAGTTTGATGTATCTGTAAAAATACCTTCTCTAAAATATGTGTGCTGGTTCTCCTTACCAAAAATAAAAAGTGAAAAATATCCTATTTGGAAAGCAGTGTATTGATATGTGTTAAGACTTGTGTTGAATATTCTCCTTTTTATGGTAAGAATTTTGCAGGAAAGTAGTCTTGGTTTCTGTGGAAATCAGTGACTTACGTGACTTATTTTTTTGTATAAACTTTGATGTTTTGACACTTTACTTTCACCTGTACCATATCCAATTGTTCCATTTCAATTTTAGGTTATGGCTACTGATTAGAAATAGGTGGTATAAGCAGACAGAAAAACAAAGAGGAGAAAGGAAGAAGGAGAGCGTACTTTATGGAATCAGAAAAAGCAACTGCTACAACATAAGCAGAACTGTAGAGGCACTGAGTTAATTTTACTTTATATACACACTTTGTATGCATTTGACCACTCTACTGCGATTGCATCATTATGACTTTACAGCACTGTAAGCATGTATGGCTGGTTTGGAGTTGGAGAACAGTGCCAAAATAAGTAATATATTCTTGGCCCAACAACACACCAGGAACAGAAAATACGATATAGCCCCAGGTGGGCAGGTGATTGCCTCTGGGATGAATGAACCTAGTCTGCCTTTGACTGTAGCAATGCATCTGGACATCAGGAAGAGTGTAAGAGTTCATAACATAGACCTCTGTGTGTATAATCAAAGAGTCAGATCAGAAGATTAAAATTCCATGCAATTTGTAGGGTGACACTCTTTCTTCATGTCCTTTTGCATCTGACAAAGCAGGTCAAACCCTATTCTTACTACTCCTTCACTTGAACTCTCAACTTCAACCTGCTGTGAGAAGTCTGACCAACTATGAAGCAGAATAAGTGCTAAGAAGGACAAGAACAAAGTAAAGTTGAGACAAAGAGAGGGGTCTAGGAGTAGCCAGAGGATGGAGTTTGGATTAAACCACCTCTAAAAAACAAAAGACAATCAGGGTGTTTGAGCCTAGGGTTGTCAGGCTGTGAACTGGCAAAGAGAGTCAATGAGCTGAAAATCTGCATTTTCTGATGGGGGCAGAAACTAATGAGAACGTTTCTCACGAGATCCAGCTGTAAGCCATTCTCAGTCCCTAATAAAACCGGCAGCAGCAGTAAATTGCATCTACCCAAACTGAGCCTCTGCCGGGTTCCCGCATAAGCATCCCAGGATCAGCACAGTAACACAGAAGCATGTCAAGGGGCAGGCACAGAAATGGGTGCTGAAGCATCTTGTGAAAACACAGGTGTGAATGGAGCTCCATTTCCATATAAAGAGTATCTTGGTTTGCAGTGGGTTACTTCAGCGTGTTTTAAAGTAATGCACAGAAAGCAACTTAAAATAGGACAGGTGATTTTTCTTAAGGTGTCTATGGAATTACTTGATGTTTGATCTGTGGGTGGTGGGTTTTTTTTTTTTTCCTTAAAGACTTCCTAATATTCCTTAAATGATTTCAAGGAATCAAGCCTGGTCACTTAAATGGTTGGGTGGTTTAAAGGATTAGGCTAGATCATGGAGCCACTCGCTAACTTGAAATGTGTCCAGGGGTGAGTTGTGATTGTAAGCTACACTGGCAGCTGACAGCTTTTCAGAAGTCTATGCAGCCAGAGTTGGTTCTGTCTTAACGCTTGACTTCTCCTCTCCCAAAAAAATGTCGCTGCAGATGGCACTAGTTAGCATTTCTGCAGTTGAGTCCATAATCAAACAGTTGTGGACCAGAAACAGGCTTTTCTTGCTGCTGCTCCTGGTCTCTGCATCAGAGCTGAGGCACACTGGTTGGTCACTGGGGAGGTTTGAGGCTTTACCTTTTTGTGGACAGAAGAGGGGCATGCGTTTCTGGGATTTGGGCATCTGAAACTTTTCTCAAAGCCTTATCCTTCCTTCTGCCTTCCTCAAGGACCTCAGGGTGAACCTACAGTGGATAGGGGCAGGATCTCCTCCTGCCGGGAACAGCTGATGTCTTCATCATGCAGTTAATTTACCCAAAGAAACAGTCTCTTTATTGCCATTTTAATTTCAGAAACTTTTCTCTTTTTTTAACCTCTCTGTTTCAAGCCTTATTCTGCTTTATGTGGAAAGAGTAATCCCAGGATAGGTATTCTCATCTTTGTCTCTGAAGGCTCGTGTAAAGAAATAATTTAGTTTTATGAAACAATCTTATCCTGTTTGATTTCCTCTTTTACACTGGGGTTATAATGGACTTACTACCTCTCCTGTGGTCCTTCCTTTATTTTGATATTTTAAACAATTTACTTTTCATATTTCAGCTAGAGAAAATCATGCCTGAGCAAGGATAGGGGAGAGGGAAGAAAAACAGGCTCCCTATTTCTGATCTGTAGCACTTTATAATTTCTGTTTCACACTTAACCTGATAAAGATTTTTGGTAGCCTCACTTCCTAGATTTTTGTTTTCTTAAAGAGTGATACACTTTTATGGCCAGAGTCAAGTCTTTCATGTTCTGTCAAGTTTTTTTTTCTTCTCACTGTATTTCCTCATTTATGTGTTGTGATAAGGTCCTTTGACTCTATAGGATTGTTGATCAGCCCCAGAACTGCTATTGTGAATTAGTTATCTCTTTTTTCTTTTAAATACCTACAATACAGCAGAACCCTTTAACACGTGCCTAACTTTGAGCACATGAGTAATCCCATTAAAGTCAATGGTGTTACTCAACATGCTTCAAGTTAGGCAGAAGTTTATCTACCTTGCTGAATCAGAGCCGTAAAAGAAACAATTGCATTTGTGCCTGAAAAATATTTTAACTGCTGTTGGTACACATAAACACCTAGGTTTATTGTAGCTGAAAGAAGTTAATGGGGAGAAAAATGCGTCTTCCCCCTCCCCACCCTCTCTTTTGACAGCACTTCGCATGTAGACAATTTTATTGTTCCTCTGTGTAATGTGCTAGCTGTTCTCTCTGAAATAGAAAAGATTATCTCAAAAATTGACCAAAAAATAGGAGAATCTTAATATTCTGAAGTTAAACTTTTTTTTTTTTAATTAATGCTTTCAGAATTTGTTAATAGTAACCTATTTTTTAAAAGTTGTCTTTTAGAAAAGAGCCCAAACCCAACAGTATTCCTGGCTAAAATGTAAGGACACAGTACAATGCTACATCTCCATCTGACTCCTCACACTTAACCATAATCAGGTATTGGTTCTAGTTAGTTCCAATGGTTAAATCAAGCTGCTGGAACAAGTCCTGTGAATTACGTATGGGTATATCATCACCAGTTTCTCCTCTTCTCTCTAGAGCTAATTGGCCTTAGAAACATAGCCCTTTATGGGACTGATGGCTAAAGATTTACCAAAAAGGTGTCGTACCACACTGTTTTGAGAATTGGAGTCTAGTGTTATTGTTACAGTTGTAAGAGTTTTTGTGGGCTGCCTGATCATTATGGGGCTTTTTACATTCTGCGTACAGAGACCTGTGGGATGTAGTTTATAGGCAGAATTTATGATAAATTAGTTGACTGGTTTAATTCTGGCATGTTTCAACTCTACTTAGGTCTCTGCAATATGGTGAATTGATGCTTAGTGTACTAGTAATGTTGAAGGCATTCATTAATGACCTCTTCTTAGCCATGGACAAAATGTTATGTGTTTACTATGATCTCCCATGAGAACCGTGCAACTTGAGCTTGTCTGCTCTGTGGCGGCGGTTGATTTGTCACTGTAGTCTCTTGCTGTCCTGGTCAGGTCCAGGAACACTTGTGCTCTAGGTTCTCACAAACAGAAATGCAAAGGCCCACCAAAATGTCACAGTTCCAGCCCTCAGTGCAGGCAAAGCCATTTGGATGGGAAAGTTTGATGCAAGCGCTGAACTCTTCTGCGTGCAAAGCTCTCCGTCTCTTCTCTGAGAATCCAGACGTTGCCTTGGGGTGGCTGAGGTGCAGGCTCCCTGCTGTGCTTTTTCCAAGTTTCTTTCCTCTGTCCATGACTGCTCCATGACTCTACTGCAGCTGTTCAAGCCAACATAAGTCAAAGATCTGATGTAATCTTTTACACCTCTGGAAAGAGAGTGTGAAATCCAACCAAATGAGACAGACATTTTATATGCACTTGGCAAGGCAGCAAAGGACAGTGCCTGTCACCTGCACCGTGTTCCTGATGCTTGTTTCTGTACTCATGGCAGTTTGAATTAGTGTTTGTATAGAGGGAAATCCCCTGGTCAGTACAGCTACAAAGAGACGGCATTGGCCGGGTGCAGAAAGGCTCTGTGAAATTGGCCAGAACTGTGTCAGCTCTGAAGACTGACGAGGGAAGCAGCAGAGCAGACCTTTGTACCATATCTTCGTATTTGAGGAACTTGATTAAATCTTGGTCTGCTTCTGCATGTGCAGGTAGCAGCTTTGGCTGAGAGGTGGTTTCACCTCTGTTTGCTCCCAGGGGCGAGTGTTTCTTAGTTCCCGTTTCCCTGAACATCGGTAGCGCAGCACTTAGCTGTTAAAACACAGTCCTTGTGAGCTCCAGGTTAACGTTATTTGAAAACTGAAGTTTCTTTTGAAAATGTGCTGCCTGAGAAGCGTTTTACACCTAATGTGCAACATGGGTGATCTCTGATCTGTACTGCCTGCTTCTTAGCTAATTAATGCTTAAAATCATCATTTTTTTAAGGGGCTTGGGATGGGACTGCTAAACAGATTGCCTCTTCTTATCATTTAACACTGTTATGATCAGCACCTGCATACCAGACTGTGTCATCCTAATTTAAGGCAAGGGGAGGAAATATTCTGAGTGAACCCCACACTTATAAAAACTAGTTACTTAGGCTTAATTTCACCCTGATCTGCCATCTTCACCATCTACCAGAGCCTGTATTAGTTAATTTTCTTAACAGACTGTAAGGTCCACCTTGTAATTTTTAACTCCTTTCCACCATTTGGGAAGAAGGAGGCTGAGGGCTTTCAAAAGGCTGAAAAATCTGGGCATTATTTTAGTATACCAATTCTATTTGAAAAATTTTGCTGTACATACTAAATGCTTTCATTAGAATTTCCTACAGCACCAGGAAGTATTGATGCAAACATGAAGTGAATACATACAATATGTAGCGTCCAGGAACTCTTAGTGTTCCCTGACTTCACCAGCTACGTATCTGATTATGAACTCCTGTTCCCAGTGCCATTCATGGCAATTTTTGTCAAAGAAGTTCCTAGCTCTACAAAGAGGGAGGAAAATGCATCATTTCCCAATGTCCCTTGCCCACCTCCCTCCCATTTCTTGGCAGGCTTTGAAGCAGATCAGCTTTAAATTAATGCAACTCAGGAGCTCCTCCTGCCTTCCTTGGTCGCCCGACTCTTCACAGGAGAGCCATGTTACTGCCTCTCCAGGTGACTCCCTACTGCTGGTTTACCCTTCTTTGTGGCAGCCTAGAGAAATCCAAAACCAGCTTGTGACTGCCTTCTCATGTGCCATGAGAAGCAACAAGCAAAGGGGATTTCCTGTCCCCACATATTCCCCACTGGGGGATGGAGAAGGATGCAGAGAAGAAACTGCAAATGAGCAGCCTGTTGCATGTCCCGGTTCACTGAGAGCCCCAGCACAGGTTGGAGCGTCCATGACTGTCCCCTCCTGAAGCCCACCTTGCTAGGAACTCCAGGAGGGAGACAGATGCTGGTCAGACCCTCTCTCCCCATGCTGGGGAGTCCTTAGACAAGACCTCATGGAGCCTTTGGCCCTTAGGACACCTAAGCATTGTACAAGAATGGATTGGGGATGTCTCTTACTTAGTTTCTTAGAAATGGTCATCTTTGCCACTTTACCAATACGTACAGAGGTACTTCCCAATTCCATTGCTGCCTGTTGTCTTTTGATGGTGCCACCACTTTGTTGGCTCTGGGGTTTGTTCTGTTTTATTCTTTTTACTTTGACAACTTTGTCTTGTGGGCTTTGTATTCATGCTTCTTGCTGTTATTTTTTCCCCTCCTAAATATTTGCTCTGGCTTTTTTTTTTTCTTTCTCTTGCTTCTCTCCATCCCCTTCAGCCCTATGCTATCTTTCCTCCATGCTCTAATTTTTATTCCTCCCTGTTTTTCTTATCCATGTTGAGCTGAAAACAGTAACATGACCTGACAATTTTTACGTCATTCCAAGGTTTTTATGTACTTCTATAAATATCTTCATTACTTTTTTATTGTTTTGTCATATATAGGTTTTAGTTTTTCCTCTACCTTATTAGTCTGGGGATCAATTTTAGTCTACCATGTTTTATTAGTAGAAAGGGGAACAAAATATCTCCTTTTTCTTTGTTGGTTTGGCACCATCTTCAAATTACCCCTTTTTCTCTGTTCAACTACCTCTCTTCTTTCCCTGGAGAGTCTGCTTTATGTCAGACCTTCTGCTGGTGAATTGGGTATGATTTCATCAGGCAATAGGCAAAAGTGTACCCCGTCGCAGAGGAAGAAGTTGTTTTCAGCTGTTCTATTTTTTTTTTTCCCTAGCTTGGGAAGTGTGGAATGAGCTGAGCCACCATTACCCTGGGGATTGTGAATCTTTCTTTCCTTCCATTAAATTTGGTGGCTAAACCTGAAGGCTTGTCTTGAAGGAGGATTTATTGTAGTCATACTGATAAAATTGTACTGGTATAATTAAACAGCTATTGTAATGTCAAAAAACCTCCCTTGCACAGACACAGCAGTTCTGGAATGACACAAACTACATCGAGGAAAAAACTGACCATCTTCCCCAGCAATTATTGTATTGATAGAGGTGTGCTCCCATAGGAGTTTTTTCTAGTCTAACTTTATTAAGATTCAAACCATGTCTTGTCCCAGAATCTCCTCTCTCCCCCATATAAACAAGCCTGAAAATGCTGGTCTGGACCTTCAAGCTGTTGTTTACTTCAGTGTAGCTCCATTTAAAGGTATAGAGTAGTGACTATTTGAGGATCTTGACCCAATGTTTTTAGATCTCTTATGTTATATAACTTCGATTTTTGGATGATGGTGCCTATTGAATAAAATTAGGTTTTGTGCAGCAATTTTTAAGACATATCCAGACGTCTTAAAGTAGTTTACAGAAAAAGGAGTGAGTTGGGAGCAATGTTCTGACTCTGTAAGGGCTAGCAGTAGACATTTTATCACTCAGCAATAATCCAAGCTTTTCTGTCAATGTTGGAATCTATTTTATTGAAAAAGGATCTTGGCAAGGACACTGGGAATTGCTGCAGAGTCTTTCAAAGTGACATTATGAGATGATCTTGGTTCCTTGGGACCTTTTATCACATGGAACATCTTATGAAATACTCTGTCTGAAGGGCCAAAGTAAAATATTATCAAAGCAGCATAACAATTTTCTATGTCCACTCGCTGTCTGGCCCAGTAGGAAATAAGCTATGCATGGGGCAGCAGAAAGAGAAAGTAGGTCTACAAGTGCAGCATAGAAGGAAATGTTAAAATAGGTCAGATGGTAAAATAATGTCACGTGAAAAGGCATTCACCATTAAATATTAAATTATTTTCTTTTAAAATAATTTAAATTCTGATTTTTGAGGCAGAGAACTGTATTGTAAAATGGGAAGATCAATACTTGAAGTACTTAAACTTATTCTTACTACAGATCCAACTTTTCTCCTGCATCAGTGGTGTTTTATTTGCTTTTGCCCAATAACTAATGGAATTGGATTTTCACCAATACTGAAGAACAGAACTGATTTTGCGAAACTACCATAATTTTCCTGATGTTCATTTTCTTAGCAAGATATTTAAACAAATACGCAGTTTTGTAAGCCCTCCAGTAGCCCCTGATCCCCCTTTGATACACCAACATGTTTATACATACTCTCAGGACTTCTCTGGGTGTTGCATTCAGCATATTGCCCCATCCCATGCTACTTTTGAGTTTGCCATTTTAAATATTGGATTTCTGCAGGCAGCTGTTTACAGGATTCACTCTGGCTGGCACCCCCAAAATCTGCAGGCTGTCCCTGCCTGCTGCCTCCTGCCAGAGAAGTTGAAGCAGCGGATTGCGCTGAGGTCAGAGGACAAGCAAATGTTGCTGGCAGCGCTAAAACTGCCATGCAGGCAACATTGCATATTTAACTGTAAGGTCTCTCCTGGATTAAAAAGGCTCCAGGTGAGGAGAGCATGATCAATAATAATTGCAAATATTAAAAGTGGTGCCTTCTCTTGCTTTCCTACCTTTTTCCCCTTCCTTCTTTGCCTACAGGACACGAAGCATCTGAATCCCCCAGATGATTGCTCATGTATTTACATTTTCATTTGCTTGGTTTACAGCAAGATTGTTCCAGCTTTTGGGAGGGGCAGCTATCAAAGACGTACAGGCACTGCCATTGTGTTTTATTGTTCCAGTCCATTTTTCCCTGTGAATGCAGGTGGGAGTTTTTCAGTGGGTTGGTTTTGTGGTTTTGCTTTCTCTTTCTTCTAAGCATTTATAACCCTTTTATTGTCAGTCTTCAATCATTTTTGATAGATCAATATATTTACTTCGGTGATGGTTCATCCTACAGTTGTGCTTGTATTTTATTTTTTGCTTTGTTTATAGGGGTTATGAATAGATTCAGTAGGTTGTATCTCTGCTATGCTGTCGTTGCGCCAGGATCAAGTCGCTTGATTTTGCCCCAATACCTATATATATATATATAAGGAATATGAAGTGTTTACATTGGTCTGCTTTCAAATCTAGTAGTTTTCCCTTTTTTCTAGGTAGACTTTGAGGAATTAAAAATGCAATTTTTGGTTCAGAAATTGTCTGCTCAGAAATCCTAAGTATGACTGCTGGTGTTTCATGAATGCTGGAACGTTTGAAGGGAAAGGCCCTAGGAAACTGCTCCAGCAGACTCCAGAGATCCCGAGGGCTTGGGGAATAAATTGCACAAAGGTGCACAAGTCCATGGGATCTGATGAGATGCATCCGCTGGTCCTGAGGGAACTGGTGGATGAAGTTGCTAACCCACTATCCTTTGTATTTGAGAAGTCCTGGCAGTCCGATGAAATGTAACCCCCATTTTTAAAAAGGCAAAAAAGGAAGACCCGGGGAACTACAGGCTGGTCAGTGTCACCTCTGTGCCAGGCAAGATCATGGAGCAGATCCTCCTGGAAACTATGCCTAGTCACATGGAAAATAAGGAGGTCATCAGTGATGGCCAACATGGCTTCACTAAGGGCAAATCGTGCCTGACAAATTTGGTGGACTTCTATGAC
>VXBL01004242.1:1068607-1210297 GCA_013400195.1 Aramus guarauna | reverse complement strand
ATTGTGTCCAGCTCTGGGGTCCCCAGTACAAGAAAGACATGGAGCTGCTGGAGCGAGTCCAGAGGAGGGCCACAAAGATGACCAGAGGGCTGGAGCACCTCTCCTGTGAGGACAGGCTGAGAGGTTGTTCAGCCTGGAGAAGAGAAGGCTCCGGGGAGACCTTATAGCAGCCTTCCAGTACCTGAAAGGGGGCCTACAGTAAGCTGGAGAGGGACTGTTGACAAGGGCATGTAGTGATAGGACAAGGGGTAATGGCTTTAAGCTGAAGGGGATAGATTTAGATAAGATATTAGGAAGAAATTCTTTACTGTGAGGGTGGTGAGGCACTGGAACAGGTTGCCCAGAGAGGTTGTGGAGGCCCCATCCCTGGAAGTGTTGAAGGCCAGGTTGGATGGGGCTTTGAGCAGCCTGGTCTAGTGGAGGGTGTCCCTGCCCATGGCAGGGGAGTTGGAACCTGATGATCTTTAAGGTCCCTTCTAACCCAAACCATTCTATGATTCTATAACATAGCAAAGCAGTGTTGGACAATAACATTTACTTGGACAACTCGGAAATGAGGCAGGTCCATGGGAGTCCTGAGGTCTTTAGTCAAGCAGCTATGACCGAGACAAAGAGCCTACATCTTGCTCATGTCTCTGGGTAGCCAGATGCAGGTCTGGGACAGCTGCTTAATGCAGCTGTGAAGAGAGCTCAAACATGTGCAACGTGCATGTGGGAATCGAGTCCCAGCATCGGTGTGATACACTGTGCCCTGGTTGGCCATGAGAAGAAGGAGGTGGGTGAACAGGACCCGCTGCTCTGTGCTGAAAGGGTCCATCCATGGAAGAAGAGATTGGTAAATATCCCTCCTTCCTCAGTGATTTGGGTTGTCACAAGTGACATACATGCCATTTGTTACGCAATTGCCCCCTTCTCCCTCCCCCAAAAAAGGGAACATCAAAAGAAGCATGTTTGTTACAAGTGATAATATGTACAAAGTAGTAAATGGAAAATAGGTCGATTAGGTAGTGGTCTTACTGATATTAGTTTGAAACATGATCTGTGGCTTATTACTGCGCATTAAATATTGGGGAAAATCCCTGAATGTGCATGGATTTCAGTGAGGTTTAATAATTTAAACCAGGTGAGCATATTAGCGGTCTCTAGGATGTTATCCCCGCAGTTGCTTTACCAGAGCTGTATGCGTCCTGTTTTTCCAGTACGTCCATTTTTAGGCTTAAATAATTTGCCACGTTATGAAAGTTGTGACTCAACTGCTTCTCAGCAGCGTGTTGTCCATTTGTAACAGCACATTTTCCTGGAAGTCATTACTTTGGAGTGCCATTGTCAGCTGTACACATCACTCCTGCTCCTCTCGTCCTTTGTGGCGCAGATTTGCCTGTTGTTGTTAGTGAGATGTTACCACTGATGCACAAGCTATCAGGTTTTTCCATTCTTTTCTTTCTTTTCTATCTCTGTTGAATTGCAGTTTCCTTTGTCTTCTGCATGGTGCACTGAAAGAGGTTAGGAAATTTATCATAGTTATTTTTAATGGGTTTTTAAAGTCTGGCATGACACAGATTGAATTGATTCAGGAAAATTTCCTAGAGCTGCAGCGGTTTTTACTATTAAAAATATTTCTATCATTGCAATTTTTCTGTAAGAAAATACATCTTTTTTTTCCTTCTAGTCCTATAACAAAACCCTGCTTTCTAATGTTTCCACATGGTCAGGTATTAGCCATTTCCCAAGATAATTTAGTTTGGTCATGTGTACAGCTAGCATTTTTATTGTAAAGAATTCTGCTAGTGGTTTCATGATAAATGCATAAAGCGTTGGGAAACGACTTTTATTGGGCTTAGTGTGCATTTAATAATGCATTAACAAAATTAAATGATTTTGTGTGTACGTGTGTAGATCTTAAGAACGTATAGAAAAAGTACACACTACCATAGGTATGCAAGGATTTAAAAAAAAAATAAAATCTTTCCTGTGTGCATTTTGTATGCTGTAGCATAAAAAAAAGTACATTCCCAGGAGCTCAGTAGGTGGTTACTATCCCTTTTTTTTTTTCTTTGTTTCAACGTATTTTTTTAAGGCAGATTGGGAAAGAAAAGCAAGTCCCAAAGACTGTCCCCCTCGTGGCCAGTCTGGCAATCCTTTACTTGCCTGAGTAAGGCTCTCCAGTGTTGGCTGAAATCTCTGTCTTTATTGCACACAAATCAGATAAAAGGCTTGCCCATTGCCTCCCATTGATGAAACCCTGCTTTCATTTATTTAAACTTCAGCTATCTTCAGGCTGCTAGCCATGATCAAGTTGAAGTGTTTTGTTTCTTATTCAATAAAACGGAGTGTGCCTGTGTAGTTAGGCAAAACTCAGTTTGGCTTACTCATTTCATCCTGTTATCTTTATGATGAAAAAAATCAGTATATTGAGTCCTATCTATCATTGAGGAATTAAAATTTTCACATATTACGATGGTATTATTTCAGAAATGCATGTGTCTGCATTAATGTAAACAGAGCAAAGGAATAAAAAGGGATGGTGTGCAATATATTGTAGCGCTCTCATTGATTTAAGATCAAAATGCCAGTAAGGAGGAGTAGGCTGAAAGAAAATTATGTGTATGTTTGTTTCAAACACATGCAAAAATAAAATATTGTATCGTCCACCACTGATCATATTTACAGGAGGCACATGAGCTGTCTTGCCTATGAAGAAATCAAAGATAAAGTGCAGAATTAAAACAAACAGAAACAGCCTACTGATTTTGAATGCCTCTGTTCTGAATGCCTCTTTTGAAGATATGTATGAGGACATGACTTTTCAGCAGATAGAGGTACTCAGTGTTTTCTGAAAACCTTTTCTTTCCTTCAGGGCTAAAATGGCTAAACAAAACCGGAGATGTGAAAAACTCTAGTCACACTTGAGTCCTGGGTATGATATGTACAGTATAGGAGAGACGAAGGTTGTAGAAATGCAGACTTATGGATGGCTTTTCTTTGTACCCTGATGTCAAGTCTCAGGGAGGAAAAAATAATACAAACCTCAATTTTATCATGGTCAGAAATGCTTTATGAGAGGCAGAAGTCAGATCACGCAGGTTTTGTTTTAGTCATCTTGAAGTGTGTTTGCTTATATGAAGTTTAGTGATGGGCGTGTAACTAGCAACTTTATTACACTTGTGATTTTATTATAGTCAACCTGTTTCATAGCGTGCTGTATCTTGCGATGTCGTAGTATCACAAATTATATTTAAATCCTTTGACCTCCTTCCTGTTTCATTTGCTCCATATGGTCGCACATATGCTCTTCTCTTTTTGTCCCCGTCCCCAAATTTTCCTTGGAGCTGGCACCACGGCACAGGTACGCTCTCTGGCTTTCTGGGACACTGATGATCCTCTCTGGCTTCACGGCCACGGGTTTGGATGGGTCCCCCCTCCTTTGTTAGAAAGTAGCCCTGCGCTGCACACCCCCTCTTCTATGTGTTCTCTCAGCCATGTTATTTGATGTAGCATCACAGTCATATCCCTCATCTTCTTCAAGTGCGCTGCTCTGTCTCCATTTATCTTGCACGAAATGGCTGTTGCCCTGCCAGGGTAATACTGCCTGTTGTTTCCCAGAAATTGCTTACCTGTCTGTCAAGAGAAGCTGCTTAGAGCTTCTGACTAGAAATCAGGATAAGCACTGAGCAGATTCATCTCCCTCCCTTATGTGGAAAAAAAAAAAGATGGAGAAAAGGCTGCCCTTGTTTAGCCCGAGTAACATTGTCTGCTTATCCTCCTCAGCCATCTTGTAGCCATTTTTTTTTTTTTTTTACTGCACTGATAAAAATATGTAGCACTGTTGAATATAAATAATAGACTCCTACAAATCCATATAAATGAACAGTTTGTAGACAGTAGCAAGTAAAGTTTGGAGACACAGGAAGTTTGCTATCTCCCAGATGTAGCCTTCCCTAGAAATAGTAACCTGATGGTTTTTCTCTCAGGGTATGGCAAAGGAGTACTTCGGTAGTGAATTGGGTGCAAAGACCCAGAGATGAGACTGCTCTCACGCTGCATCTCGCAAACCCACAGACAGGCCAGGCATAGAAATATGCTGAAACCCACAGGAAACGTCTGCTTGCACCATCACATGAGGTCAGTCAGGCATACCGTGCTTTAACGAGCGCAGACAAAACAAGCTTTGGTGAAAATGTCACAGTCTAAACATGGGTAACAAAACACAGACTAATAATGTCCAAGCTTGGTGGGAAACGCCATGGGAAAAGATTTAGAAGCCTTCTTCTGGCGCTCTCGATGAGGTGAAGAGCTATGAGCGCTTTCAGTGTCACCCGGTAGCAATAGCATCACACAGCCAGGCGGGAGGAGCAACTGGTTTCTTATTAATAGCACAGTACTTCGCATTTCCAGTAGCATCCTATAAAAGCAGTACCCTATTTACAGCTTTCATTTCGCATTAATGAAGTGGAATACTGATGTAGCTAATCAGCGCTAGCGGTATGATGCAAGCGTGCGGAGTGGCGGCGGCGGTGGTGGCAATCATCTTAGCCCAGTTGCCAGGATAAAAATAACCCCTGCCAGCCCCGGGAAGCGGCAGCTCCCCAGCTGTGGAGGAGCACAGCCCGGGACCCCGTGGATCCACACTGCCCTGGCACCCAGCTTCTCCCGCAGCCCACCTGGAAACGATTCCGTTATCCCTGTCCATCCTCTTTGCTGCTTCTCTTCCCAACCCCTGAACACGGGCCGGAGTTTTTCTACTTGCACTCAAATCTGGACTCGGATTTCCTCAGAAAACCAAATGGACACAGATTGCCAAATATGCTTGTATAATTCAGAGGTGGTGTGGTGGTTTTTTTTTTCCCCTCTCTCTTCGTGGCATTTTGTGAGCTTAATTTAATCCCTGTCATCCCTTATATGTGGGTAAATGTCATCTACTTCATTTCATGAATGAATTAACACAGCCATGCAGAGTCTGCGTCTCCCGCACTGCTCACTTGGAAGGGGGAAGGGATTAGTAAATGTGTGACACCCTCAAGTTGCTAAACCCCAGCCGGGTTTAGAGATACCCAGAAATAGATCTTGTTTGCACCCTGGTGTAAGGTACGTGAAAGACTCCACCAGCTCTGTACCTTGTAATGGCCTCAATCAGCCCTCCTTCTCTTTATTGTCAACTGTAAATATATTACTTTCATACCATGAGTCTCTTACTGCACCTGACAAGAGAAGAGCTCCTTTAAAAATAGCTGTGCTTTTGGTGGTGGGGAGAATATAAATAATCCCAGAATTTTCTTCCTTTTTTTGATACTTCCTTAAGCATGTCAGAAAGCAGAGGTCTCTTGGCAAGGTGCAAGTTTGAGATAGCACAGAGGTTCTTGGTATGTAGAAGATAGCATTTTTAATCCCGGGTATGTGGACAAAGAGGTGGATGCATAGCAATACAGAGCGCAGAAAGTGTGCGGGCATCTTGTTACATGATATTTTTAATACAGTCAGGAATTAAATTAATAGTTCTATGTGCTTATTTTAAAGCTTTCACGACATGAAAAGAAGCGTAGTTCATCGAAAAAGGAAATGAAGAACAATTTATTCTTAAATAGAAATCACTGTGGCCATGTCTTCTTTTTCATGAATTTACACAATTGGTTGGATTAGCCTCCAGCTGAGGCACGTGTGTGTCGGCAGAGCCGTGCTTTGAAACTTTTCTCCGTGCCGGAGACTGCTCAGCGCTACCGGGGCTTCATTTTCACGTGCCATAAGTTCACCTGTTTCTAGAGTGTTGCGGTTTTTTTGGTTGGTTTGGGGTTTGTGTTTGTTTGTTTGTTTTTCCTACATGGTAATGTGTATTTCTCAGTTCTCTAATCCGGAGATACTCAGCTTGTCGGTGCGTTACAAAGATAGTCCAGGAAGGTTCCCTGCCAGCTGGAGTCACAGCACGGGATGCAGGACAAGTGGCACAGGAGTTCTCTCCTGACTTTCCAGCAGACTTTCCCCTGCCTAAAGAAAGCCGGCGTGGGATTTCCAGGTGCACGTGGCAGCTGAGGAGCTCTGTTCTTACAGGGAGTAAACAGAAAAGCAATAGGTGATTGCTGGCAATTCCCAGCTCCTCCGTACCTGCCTGTGCCCCAGTCCTTCAGGAGGAAAATGGAGGACATTGTTTGTTTTCCCCACTGTTTGTTGTTCCCGCTTATTTAAAATGTAGGCTCCACAGGCCTAGAATAAACCTTCTACTTATGTATAACTCCTGCCAAATCAGGGCCCAGGGACCTTGGAGGCCTCTAGCTGCTAATATAACACAAGTAATAATGGGACTTACGGTACCTGAGAAATTTTTTGTCCCCTCCTTTCTTTTTCTCTCAGCTCAGAGTAATGCTTTCCGCAAAGGTTGTGCTTGGGCTTGGCAGCTGCTCATTACGTCTTGCTTGGTCCTACAGAGTCGGAATTGCCTGCAAGAGCTGGAAGGGGACAGTGCTTGTGACAAATCAATTTGCTGACCTCTGAAATAATTAAGCAAGTAACGCCAGGCTTGAGTCCTGTTTTAAACAAGCAGTGCGCTATTCGTTTTTGGATTTGCCTGCAGTGAATGGGTCTTTATAAACAAAAGAGGCAGAGCGATCAAGGAACTTTTTTGTAAGGAAATGTCTGCTAAGAAAATTAGCCTTTTCCCCTGTATCTTTGTANTTTTCATTCTTTGTTCTTTGCTCTTCCCTGAGGAAGATAGAGATAATAAAATTTTCTATTTTCATTTAGCTTTCCAGATGATCTTTGCAGACTGCAGCGTAGAAAACAAAGCCTTGTTTATTGCCTAACAGCATATATGTGTTTTATGATTAATGTGATGTGTTTGTAATACACGAGACTGATAATAGACATGGAGATCAAAGTCTTCTGTGAATTGACAGCAGCACTATAAAGAAGGTGAAAGGGTTGCAGGTGTTTCCCACACGGGTGTTACAGAAAAACATATGGCCCTTTGCCATGATGTACTGCGTGTGCACTTCATCTTTTCCTGCACAGCAAGGCGACGTTGCTGTGGGCTTTGCTCGGAGAGCACGTCTGTGGCTCAGGACCTGGGGGATGCTGTCAGCAGAAGATGACCACGTAGTGTCACCAGAACGCTTTTGGGGGCACAGAAAATATAATGCTAAATTGGTCCTTCAAAGTAAAACTAGCTGATTGATTTGCTAAATCTGCATTCCCAGGGGTTCCCTGGTGAAAGTTGGAAAGGGAGATGGTGTGCTTGGGTGTTGCAGGAGGGACTGGGCAGCCCAACGTGCCCCTTGGCTTGTGGTTGGGTTCAGCAGCTCATCTCTCAGGTGTCCCTTACCTCCATGGGTTTACTTCTGTGGCCATGGCAGGCACTAGGTGTGGGTTGGGACACCTGGGCCACAGCTCTGCAGAAAGCAACGGTGGGGCATGCGCAAAACAGCAGAAATTGTTGCTGGATTGCTGCTTATTCTTGCAGATAAAAGAAAAAAATGTGTTCACTAAATAACTAAATCATTGCAAAGAGGACTACAACATCCTGGGTGAAACCTGAACACAAGGCAGAAGTCTCTGTCCCTTTCGTTAACTGCTGTAAGAGCGGTGCTTGTCTGCTCTTGCAAACCAAACTGCTGCGGTTGAGTATGTTGGGTGTTTGTAGCCTCTTAAGTTATTAAAACACTCTGAATGCAGATGAACTTCCTTTGCTAAATATACTATAATATAACCACCCCCTTGACCTATGAGCCCTTCAGTAAACACGCTGGAGGGCCGCCTGCCTTTTCCGTACCTTGTGGGAGTAAATCCCTGCCCTCCGTTGAGCAGTTCTGAAAAGCTTTTTGCCCGGCCCTCCTGGGGACGGTGCGGCACACAGCCGCCTGCTTCTGCGCCAGCAGCCCCCGGGGGCCACGGCTTGTCGCCCGCCCTTTGTCCGCTGGAGGAAGCTAATGCTGTCCTTGTGCAGGTGATGGGCTGGTACCAGGCCTTTCCTGTCTCAACGGAGCTAAAGCTGGTGGTCTAAAAACGTGGATTTTTTTTATTTTTCCCCCCTATTTTGGAGGGCTGTACTTTAAACTGAAATTTAGTAGATATTGACCCAACAGCGTAACTGAAGCAACTGAGGCCTCATCTACACAGGAAAATGTAGAGACCCACTCACGCGTGGATCGTGAAATTCACTTTTGCCGGTATGGCAGCGTTACAACAGATTTCCGTATGGACAGAGTCGCCTCGCTCTGAAGGCTCTGTACTACCTTCACGCATTCTTGTTCCTGTGCAGGAGGGAGCTAGGTAGTCACGAGCATTTGTATTACACCCTGAATGCCCTACACGAAAATATTACAAAGGGTTGGGTCAAGCCGTGTAACGGTACTGTATCACTGTAGTTAAAGGCAGGACTTTTGTGTGTGGACAAGGCCTGTGAAAAGATTAACCTAGAGAAAGTTAATAAACAGTGCTGTCCTAAATTATTCATGAATCCATTTGTAATGCACTTGCCAGGAGGCTTTTGTTTTTCTCAAACTCTTATTTATTAAAATCTGACAAGAATATCGGGTTTTGTTCAATAATAAATCTAAGTCTATGTGAGGCTGGTGATATCCTCATGTAGCAATACAGAATCAAAATGAAGTTACATGGCAGGGATGAATATGTTATTTACTTGGGAAGAATGGATTATTGTTCAGGAGGATTTTATCTTTGACTTGCCATTTTAGAACAAGTAAAAAAAAAAAAAAAATCTAGTTGCAAGATATACTCTTGGTTTGTGACTGAGGCCTTGATCCTGCAAAGGATTTTAAAAATGTTAAAACTCAGTTAAGCATATTCTGGTGGCTATGCAGGTTCTGGATTTGTGTTTGCTAAATGAAAGAGCTCAGATGATCCTGTTTCATATTTAGCTGTTCTTGTCCTTCTTCCTTAACTTCAGGGGAAGATCATGGAAGTCATGCTCCTAGCCTCTGGATTTTGACTTCCAAAGCATGTCAATAAACGCCCTTTTCTTCTTGTGTCCTAGAAAAGTTAGAAAGATTATATACAGAAAATGGGAGAATGAAAAAAAAAAACCCAGGGAGAAGGTTTTTACTATTTGGGATACAATAAAAGATGTTAGTCTGTGTGTGCTTTACAGCCATCATTCCTTAAAAGCAGGCAGAACTTTTGTTTAAAAAGCAATTTAAGATATTTTTTTCATTATTTTCAGTTTATTAATTTTAGGATATTTTTTCCATTTTCCTCTTTTTTCCTTTTCTGCCCTTATTTATAACCAGAGAATGAAAGGAAAAATAGGTACCTATAGATAGAAAGTTAGAGAAGAGTAAATAAAAACGAACAATCTTAGCTGTGGAAGCAGAACTGGGAGTTCGGGTGACTGGTCTGAGTTGGAGGATGATGAATAGATTTGTTTGCATAAGCTTGGCTTGTGAGTCACTTTCTCATAAAAGCAGCTTGAGTAGGAGATGCTCCTGTCCTAAATTTTAGTCCTGAATGCTTTCAAGCACAATGTGCACTGTGACATAAGGGCTCCGGCTGTGAGTAATGTCCTGTTATTCCAGTGGACCGGAGCTGGAGCTCTGCAGCTTCCCAAGTTTGAAATAAACTAGCAGTGTCTCTCTCTCTCACACACACATGTGCTTTGCATGATGTATCGTGTGGTACCTCTTGGTGGTCAGGGTTAAGCTGTCTGGGTAGACATAATCAGCTTCTGATTCAGATTTGGAATCTGGTGTTAGGGATTTGGTCCCTATGAAAAGCTGTGCGTTGGAGGACCATCAGTCACTAGCCATTAAGTGAGACAAGGAACTTGGTAAACTTGGAGAGGGGAAGAGAAAAGCAAGGTGTGAGTGTGACAGGTCAGTATTCATGGCTGATCATCCCAGGTAGGTTTGGAGCAGCACAGGTCTTCACCTTGCGAGCTTGCTATGCCTCTCTAACACCACAGAAATTGTACAAAGTACATGCGGAAGGGATACGTAGGGCATTATCCTCTTTTGCCAAAGACTGTGGTGAAAGCACTCTTTAAAATGAGGTCTCAGCTCTTTCTTATGTACCTACTAGGATTCTGAAGAAAAGTTAGACTGTTAATAGACAGCTCCTTTGCTGTGGTTTAGCAAACAGGGAGAGGTGAAAAAGGTTTATTTAAATAGAACGTACAACCTGTATCTAAGGTTCAAGTGGAGTCTGTGGGTTGGATTTGGGAAATAACAGTTCCCTCTTGAAACTCACCAGAGAAGAAAAGAAGATCTGTTCCTACCTGAAAAAAGTTATTTGCTCGTTCTTCTCTGCCATTTGTTTGTTATGAGTTTTGGTGGTACTGGGGGTCAAGGTGGACTGTGAATCCCTGCTTTGGATTCAAGATATTTGTTTGACTTGTTTACCCCCAGTGAAATCAGTGCTGCTGCAGCTTCATTGCCATGGGAACCTCCAGTTACTAAATTTAATTCAGCCCAGGGTTTGCTTGTCTGTTCCGTTGCTGCAGTGTAGACAGGTGATAAGCAATATATTGATGCTAGGCTATATCATACAAAAATGATTAGGCATCAATATTACGATGGTATTGCAGTGTCTGTGGTATTGCTCTTGTGTTCTGCTCTGAGTTGCTGGGCCCTCCTGGGCCTGCCCCCAGCCTCCTCTTCCTCTCTCGTGGCAGAGGAACGGCAGCGTCACCTGCATAGTCTTTCTGGTCTAGCAGTCGGCAAAGGTGGGGGCTGCAGGCAACCCCTGCCTGCTGGTGGTACTCCTTCCTCCCCCTGCAGAGCAGCCAAACACGGAGCGCCCATGGGCCTTGGGGGGAATGCTGCTGGAGAAGGGACCTCTGCACCCCTCAGAGCTGTGGAGTTGGGGTGGGTTCTAGTACCTCTGCAGCATCCACAATGGTGTGAAGTCCCCCAAGGACAGACCCTGGCTCCATGGAATCAGATTAAATCGGGAGCAGGGAGATGGAGGGTATACAAGCAGAGAGTGAGAGACCCCTCTTCACCCAGTCTTCTTCTAAAGGTTTATTAATTCCTTTAAACTTGGTGAACCTTTTTTTGTTTGTTTATTTCTTTTCTTTTTTTTTCCTTCATTGGTGTTATGTGAGGTTCTGATGGTATCTGCTAGAGGGTTATGTTCGTGGTAACATGGACCCTGGGGTCTGAGATGCGTTCAGTTCCCGTGCTAGTAGAAGTGGTGGAAGTGTGCCTTTACTGCAGCCATGTTGGGGGACTTCTGGAAAGGCTCATTGTAGACAGAGCCTCTATTGTAGATATTTCGTGTGACTAACTGCAGGATAATCAATTTTGTAGGTCTTTCGTGACTGTTTGGGTTGTTGGTGACTAATGTTTTGCCCCTCTGTAGTTTGGTTTAGTGATGCTACATCACTTTGTACAGAATTCAGTGAGCACCAAGTGTGTAAACCTGTACATTAAAATGTTGGCTGAGCATTGATTAATCAGTAAAAGGTTTTAAGCTGTTTCCTTTAAATTCCAGGACCATGCATCTTAATTTAGTAGTTGAGCGGGATGGGGAAAAATACTGAAGGGAATATATTTTCTGTGCTGTTTGTTCATGGCAAGTGTTTTTAAGCCAACAGAAGTATTTTAGGGAAGGTTACTGTTCTCTAGTTGACCTTATCTGCTAAAATGACTCTCTACTTTCTTTCTTTGTAGGTATTACATTGGTCGCCAGATGTTTGTGGTGGTCTCCACACCAGAGATGATCAAGCAAATCTTAGTGACAGACTTCAGTAACTTCACCAACAGAACTGTAAGTAGATAGAAAGGTTGGCTTTGTGGAGGGAGGTGGTAGTACTCCTCTTTTGAGCTCAGACCTAAAGTGACTGCACGGGAGCTGGAAATAGAGAGAGGAAGAAATACAACATGGTTCAATGAAACTTGAAGGTATTACAAGCTCAATATATACGTTTCAGTCTAAGCCTTCTCTTACTAGGATGCTCTGAGGATGAAACAGAATGTCCTTAACAGAGACACAGTGATCTTGTGACCGAGGCACCAGATGGATGCTGAACAGAGAGGCTTTCAATATCCGGTTTCGCCACTGACCTCCTGTGAAATCCTGGGAAAATCACTTACTAACTCTCTTCCTTGTTTCTCAATCCATAACATGAGGACAGTGTTATTTGCTTTCTCCCACCCATGATCTGTTTTGTGTTTTTAGACTTTCAAAGGCAGGAGCAGGCTGCCTGGGACAGGGATATGCCACCTGCAGCAAACGTGTGTTGCTTTGTCATACTTACCACAAAATAACAAATAGCAAAGAATGAATTTGAGGTTAGCAAGGACTTACACATATGCTGTTGGTTACTTATTTTACTTACTTATATACACACACATATATATACATAAAAGCTCTTCTTCAAGTACTGGTTAGAACAAATAATGAGAGGGGAATGGCCAGAGGGATAGTAAAGATTTCCAGCAGTTCCTCAGCATTTCACAAGGAAATACTGTCACTGTGACCGCACACTGCCTCAGTGACATCCATTCCCTGCTTCCTCCTGGCACCTTTGTATGCTTGAACCTGCTCAAATAAACTCACCTGTATCCAGAAGGGTTGTTTGTGCCCTCAGGGAAAATTTCATCTCTGATCAACTGTCTGTCTCCTCTGCCCCTCTGATCCTCTCTGCAACCAGACAGTTTGTTTGCAGACTGCTTGTCTCCTTTGCTTGCTTCTTTTGGTACATGAGGTTCATCTTGTGACTACCTGTACCTTTTTTAATAACCACTTGTACCAGTCACCCTCTGTTCTGCCTATAGCTCACATCTGAATGGAAGAATCTGAGTGTGCAAGCTTCTTAGGCCAAAGTTGTTGTGTGTGGCAAGGGTCTTTCCTCCATTTTCTCTGCATTTGAAGGAATTTCCCAGCCCTTCCCTTCTTCTACTCCCAATCAGGAACCTTATTTCTTCCTGTCTATAACTTTCCCATGCTTTTCTCCAGTATGTTTGATAGGAGTAGACTGTACTCACTATTCATAGGCAGTAGCTGGTGCCCAAGTAACACCTCCCTCAAATTAGAGAGCATTCCTTGGAGGGTACCTTTGTTCTGCTCTGAATTTTAGTCAGCCTCATCAATTGAACATATCTGTCTGTGCATTGTCATCCTTCTTATTTGGTGATTTTTTTCTTTCTCTCCAGGCTTTTATGATCAGAGGTTTATCTTTCTTTCTTGTGGTTATATATCCACCTGTCATGATCTGTAACATTTGTGTTCCTCTCTAAAATTCAGGTAGGTTAGGTCACTATAGCCAGTCTCTCTCTCCCTTTTTTTCTTCATCAGGGATTTGTTTGGTATACCCTCATCACTTGGCTTTCTCTTGAACCATTTTTGGCTTTTCTGCACAACATCCTGCTTTATGGATGAGGAACTGAGGCACAGATGGAGTGACATCCCCGCCACTAACCAGAAAGCCTATGGCAGACGACTAAATTTAACTCCTACACTCTCTCTAACGAAGTGAACAGTTTCCCCCCTGTGCACTGTTGCTATTTCTGGCTTGCTTAATGCCCATGAGTCTAATTCAAATGAACTTGCTTCATCTTCTGTGCTTTTATCTGCTTGTTCCATGGTCTTCTCACACAGCTGCAATCTCTGAGTGTTGTTATTTTTCACTTTCTACTTTTTCCCCTCTTCCACCCATTGTTTTTCACTTACTGAGGATAAGCAGCCTTCTATTTCTGGGTCATGCCACATCTAACTTGGGGATCATTTTCCCTTCTTGAATTTTCACACTGGAAGCTGCCTCTCCTCTTTAATTCGCAATTGGCTCTCTTGATGAAGTGTTTGGCTATCCTGTATACTAAGGAATCTATATGAAAATAAATAATGCTGGATAGTATGTAATGAAGGCCAGTGGAATTTATTCAGATATGATTTAGGTTGTATGTGAATAATGGTTGAAACGTAAGAGTGAGAAAAGCACTTTCCAAGCAACAGAATTCTTCTCTTATTGACTGAATAACTCTCAATTGTTAAATGTTTTAAGACTTTTAATAGGGTTGCTTCTGTTTATATCTTTTAAGATTACTTGAAGTAAGTTCCTCGACTAACTGAGGGTTTATATTTGCTGGTGGAGAATTCAACATACAAAATAGATCCCCCTACCTTATTTTACCCATTCCTTCTCCACATGGTCTACTGATGAGTGGTGATAGATTAGACTTTGGAGTTAGTGCTTTTCAGAAAGCTAGGCTAGTGTCTTGCAGTCCAGACATGGCATACACTTGTTATTTCAACACAAAACCTTTTTTTAACTTAAGATTGTCAGTCTTCGAGGGTGAAGAAGCATGGTAAAGGGCCTGAGACTGGGGAGTTTGAACCGGCCTTGGTAAAACCCACTGTGCTTTTCTGTTCTTCCTCCAATATATTTCCAAAATCAAGATTTGTACCTCATCTGTCAGAGGTGAAATGTGAGGTACCTAACTCAGAATGCTACAAAGAGAGATTATTCACCAGACTCTGTAGCAGTTGTAGCATTCATATTTTAACATAAGTGTCACTAAGTTGAAGGATGTGCAGGACTAATTCTAAAAGCTAAGTGTATTAGGAGATAGGAAAAGTTTATATTCCATTTTTATTTTGCTGTTCTTTCAATTAATCTTAATATATATATATTAGAGTAAGAGACAATGGGAAATAGAACTTGTGAAGGGTTACAAACAATGGATGATGTACTTGATAGACAGAAGTGAATAAGATGATGATTCAGTGAACTCTGAGCTTTTACGAAAGCTGTCTATAATGTGGTATCATGCCTCTGAGTGCACGTTAGAAGAATGACCTGAAGCTGGGATTGTGCACTTGCTGGCTGCTTGCTGGGAACTCGTCAGAAAACATTTATGGAATCAGGGTGGTTTTAATCTGCTGAGAAAACTCTTTTAGAAGCACCTTGTGTCCTGTCTCCACATCCAGAGAGACCTGGACCACTTGTACACGTCTCTCGTATCGAACCTGTCTGCTCACTTGTTATATGGACAAAGTAGATTTTGCTAGTGAACAGAAGCCAAACTACTTTTCATTTTATGCAATTATGTTTCCCTTTGATATTATACATTTCACGTCTTTACTATGAATATCTTTTGAGTATTGCTGTAAAAAGCCCTTTAGGTTCCCTTGCCTATTTCTGTTGTTTCTGAGTTACTGATTAGTAATTCTTGCGACAGAAGTGTATGGTGACTGCAGATCAAATCTGCAGTAAGGTTCACTTCCTTTTAGAACAAGCAACCAAGTCTAGCAGGCAGGGTGTTATTCCCCTGTAGGCATGGGGTATATTTGTTGTTAACTGTGTAATCACAAGAAGGCAATAATGACATTCTACTTTCCCACTTAATTTTGACTTGATTAAGGTGAGCATTGTAGCCATTTAAAAACAAAAATGTCTACTGTAATGTACCTTCATACTTGAGGCATGTGAAGCCTTTTCCCTATGTTTTTAATTATAGTTGGGGAAGAAAAGATGAAAATTAGCTTATAGACCTTCTGCCAAAAAAAATATGGAATTGATTTTAATTTAGGTTAACCATGGAAACCTCAGCCAGCATTCTAGGCAGGGCTGTGCTGCAGTAAATGATACCTTTTTCTCGCAACTGTGGTAAGTCAGCTCTTGAATAGAAGTTTTCTTTTAAGAGCACCGAGACCATTTTTAGCTGCATTACTGTGTTGTGAGTGAGATGGGTTTATGATGTTTGTTGCATTCTGCCAGGCAGGATAATGATACCTAATCTGTTTTCAGATTGTTTTTAATTTCTGCATTGAAAATCTGTTTTTGAATTAGTACTTGAGAATCATTAAAGTGTACTTTTAAAAATCTTAGAGCAGAATGTTAAGATAGAGCAACGTGAAGAGAGACATTACTTGGTACGTATTTTAAATGATTCAGAAGTTGTAGGCCAAAGTATTTGCTAAAAATGTGGATCAGTGAGCCCTAAGGCAAAGGTAAGTACTGGCTAGTCAAGGTTTGCCAGACTGCTGGAGTCTGCCAGGATTCATGTGGCTATCACAAGTAGCAACTAGTAGTTGATCCAGACCAAATCCTTAAATCTGCATGACAACCAGCTGGAGGAGGGTGACATTTTTAAATACAAAAATCTACACTGATTCCAATAACTGTAAGAAAACATCACTGTTTTCTCATCAGGAACTTTGCTGCTACAGTGGGAAAAACAATGGATTAACAGCAAATAATAATGAAGTGGTAAAAGTAAGAACAAAAATGTAGTATGGAAGTTAACATAACATGGCAGTGCAAATTCCTTGTATCCCTCTTGAAGGACAAGTGAGTTGCCTGAGCTGTTTGGTTTTTTTTTTGCTCATCTATCCTTCCTCTTTCTCCTCTCCTAGTTCATCCACAGGCTATGATTATTCTTTTTGCATGTAGAATTTGCCTGTTTCACTAAGCTGTTGGCTTCATCTTTATTTTGTTAAATCTGTAAAGCTTCAGGCCTACCTGTGGCATTAAATAAGTAAAATACAACTGCCAAAGAGGAAGGACCCTATTTTTGCATCTTGTTCAGCTGTGGTCCAGGATGGCTGACATACCTCTGCATCGGCTGTTCTCTCTGGTCTCTTGCTAGGGGACACAGTACTGGCAAGAAAAGTGTCCATATATTGCTTTATCAAAAGGTCTATCCCAATTTGATACAAGGGGTCCCTGCCAACCTCAACTGTCCTGTAATTCTGTGAATTCTGGGTCAGGCCCTCAGCCAGCGTAGCAGTGTACTTCCATTAACTTCAGATAACCCCACACCTACGGATAGCGATTACACGTCTCCAGAGCAGGGCTGGGATGCACGACTGACTTCAAACAGCTCAGTGTGGTCCTTCAGGAACTGACTCTGTGTGTGTGTGTGCGCACGCACGTGCACTCTTGGGCTTTTGCAAGTAAAGGGTCACTTGCATGTCTTGTGCAAGATATACTGATGCCTTCTGCCTTGATTTTTAGAGTACAGGCATTGCCCTGTACGCAGTAGCCCCAGTGATGTGCTGTCGTTCATTAAACAGTGGTAATTCAGTTGTATATCCAAACCCATAGTTTGATCCAGCTTATGGGCTGGGCTGTTTCTTTAGTCCATCTTTAACAAATATGGTTTTTGTTTTGAAAAATAAACCCTCTAACATACTCATTTGGAGACATGGTATGTAAAAATAGTTAAGGAATGAAAAGTTGTGTACTGCCACCAAAAGCTGCATATACATGCTTGACTCTGTAGCCTTGGTTGTTCGGTTTAGAAATGTTTCTTTTCTTCAGATTAAATGTCCTGTGATTATTTTCAGTTGTGTCATTCACCATCATCAATGCCATCATCGTCATCCTTTCATGTGACTTTTTAGTTTATTTCCAAATTGTTGTTGTAAAGTGCAATGAACTCAGTTTGTAAACAGATGATGAGTGTGCTTTGTTGGAGGCTCACCTTCGCATGGGCGTGTGGTTTGGAGCACTAGTGACACACGCTATGATGGTGGGTAAGTCAATATTTGGAAGATGATTCAAACAAATGAGACAAAATGATGAAAAGTATATAATGAGATCTTCATTTTCCCACCCTTTAAAATGACTGTTCAGTGGGATGGTTTAGTACACAAATGATGTTCCAGTGTGTGCTAATAATTTGATTGTGATATTTAGTTTTAAAAACAAGCTGGTTTTCGTGGCAGCAGAGTGGAGGAACATGCTTTAAATTTGTTCTCTGCCTCAGTCTTTTTAGATGTTTCTTCATTTCTCCATTCCTTCATCTTGTTTCATCGTGGTTTCTGTTGGATTCACATAGGACATGGAAGGTGACTGGCATAATGCTTCTGGACACAGCGTGTCCCAGGATTATTTGTTACACCTGCACATGTGCATGCATGTATATTTGTATATATTTATGGACGCATGCAGATGCATACATAACTGATTTGGGGTCTCTTTGTGATTTGAAGAAATGCTGAAACTCTAGTCCTCGCTAGAGCCTTGCAGACGTCAATTGTGCCATATCTTATTACGGAAACTTCACAAAATGTGCCTCTTTGTACGTGCCGTGGTGACATTTCAGTTCCTGATGCAGCAAAGCCATCACACCTGATGGCAGGCCGTGCCTTGAACATCCAGTTCTTTGTGATACAGAGCTGCGATGTTCTCTCCTCCCTCCCTCCCTCCCTCCCTCCCTCTTTCCCTTTGTAGGACAAATTCAAGCAAGTGTCGATCCTGCCACATGTACAATAAGCCTCGGTCTCATTGAGCTGAGAATATTCAGTGCTTCCAAAAATCATTCTGTGCCTTACGAGGATAAGTGAAAAGGTGTCCAAGCAGTGAATTTATTAAGATTTACTTTTTTGCCTACCCGTTTTCTACAGCTGCTAGATCATAGTTGGTTTGAAATCTTGGCTGGTATGGCATCATTATAAAAAGGGAATTATGCTAGCAGGGAATGCGTTTGGCTGTGTAGCACTTAACTGTTTAATATTAATTTGTTTGACTGCATATTTGTGGGTGCTGTTGTACAGCCACGTGAGCCCAGATGCCTGAGAGATTTTCCAGTGCCAGTCCCTGCCAGGGAGCTGAGCAAGGGCTTTTATCCTTGTTTTGACCTGATGGTTCTCACTGGGCCGTGCCGGAGGAGGAGCTCTTAGGCTCAACAACCATAACGATATATCTACTTTCTTTCCACAGTGTGCCACCATGGCTGTCTTCTAGATACACTAGGATACATACCTTTCTAGCCTGGTCAATGTATATGTGACTATTTTGCTGCCTTCTTTACCTGGTAAAATAGCTTTTAATTCTGGATTTCTTTTTTCTTTCCTCTTTTTGCTTTCGGAGCTTGCTGGTTAATTTTTCTGAGCAATTAAATCCATTTTTGTTTAAATGTTTTTAAAGTAGCAGTGCATACGCTTGCAATAGGCACTGTAAAATTAAAATAATAAATATTGAGAGGGCCATTTCGTTCAGACTGTGTATGTCTTTTTATGCATGCACAACAAATTGTCCCTTATTCCCCTTATACTGCAGCTAATAGCACAAAACTAATGTCAAATGATCACTGCTATTGACTGTAAAATTAATCAGACTTTGGCTTCAGATAGCCTTAAAGAACGACTTGACATATTAGTAGGCCGTGTTCTGGGAACCACCTGATCTTCTGAATCCCAGTGAGATGAAGTCTGGTTTTGTGATTAGGGCTCTAGGTTGGGATTTAGGAGCTCTGAGCTCAGTTTTTGGCTTTGCTACAGAATTCCTGTGTAAAAAAGGGCAAATCATTTAGGAAGTGCTTTATCACCTTAACAAATGTAAAAGAATATGTTGGCAATTTCCAGCTGAACATTATCATTAGTGACTGTTACTGCTTCAGAACTGATGGCAAAGGGTTGGGATTTGGATTATCTGTTAATTTAAATAGTTGTGGAGGGAGGTTTTTTGTTCTTAAAAGAAGCTTCAGAAATGTAGAGAAAGAAAAAAATTATTAGAAAAGCTTCTTTATTTTTTTTTCCTTTTAAATAACTTTCTATTTTGAAGTATTTAAAAAAACCCTGAAGTAATAAACAGATTCAATTGAATGTATTTTGAGGATTATCTTAAGTTTGTAATTTTTATTTGTAATTCTAATTCAGAACAGGAAACTAAGTGAAATCTCTGTCCTGCAGGGTGGGAAAGCTCATTTGTACCTACCTTGAACACCTGGCATTTAAGTATTTGATAAAGACTTCTGAAAGTTTAGAAAGATATTGATAACAATAGTTTGGAGTGCCACAGAATGGCTTACAAGCATTCAATCTAAAAACGCTGACTGAAGTTAAGTCCAATTAGTTGGAGGGTGGTCTAGTTGACTGACTTGCAAAGACCCTCTGTTAAAGCGGTAATCTCTCACTGACATTTTATTTCCTTTGAGCGGTTACTTAGGTGGTTTGCTGTTTGAGGAAGGTTTTCTGTGTTGTCGTGGCTGGAGGAAGCTCTCCTGCAAGACGTCAGCTTATCCCCAGCAGTGGCAGTCAGACCATACTTGGGCTTGGAGAAAGCCACGCTTCTTGTAAAGCCGCTGTTTTAACTGGCTGATATATTGTTGTCCAGGTACGTCATGTGAATTTGTTTGCTTAAGATTTATGAATCTCTAATTGAGTAAGCAAACACTAATGCTTGCCACATTTCCAGGTAAGATAGCAAATAAAACCAGCTGATCCCTCCAGTATGAAAGGGCTAGCAGTGATGGTGGAAACAGATGGGTTACCCACAGATGGAATACAAGAATAAAAACTTTCCACTTTTTCTCTTTTCCAGACATGAGTTGTCTGTTTTCAGATGCTATGGGCCATAAACCTTGGCAATATAAAAGCAAAGCAATTGAGTGTAAGGAGGCTAGAAGGCTTAAAAAAAAGTTTCCTCTTTTCTTGCCCCCCCCATCAAGACATGATGAATCAGTAGATTGAGACCACGGCTGATGCTGAGATGCACAGCCATCTTATCTTTTACAGGATTTATTATGAAGTGAGTTATTTTTCAGCATGGGTCTAAGTATTTGAATCTTTCCCTGAGTCTTTCCCTGGTTTATTAATGGGCTGTAGTGCTGCCATCACCATGGTATCCTGCTACTTCTTCCCCTGTGAAGACTGCAAAACTGCATGTTGATGAAATTTACATTTTTAATTCTCCATTCTCCACGCCTATACATATAAAAATGGTTTACAAAACCATGGGGGAACACAAACACAGGGACAATCTGGTATCGAGTAATGACTCGGGTTACTGTGTTGTTTTGTTTGTTTTTAATGCTCTTTCTTTATGCTATTATACTGCAGCCATCGTTGGTTCAATACCTGCTCCTAGGTAGACACCAGAACACCAGATGGATTACGTACTTTACAGCACTAATGATAGTGGCTGATAATGTGTGCAAATCTCCCTTTCACTGATTGTTCAAGGCAGTTAAGAAATACTGAATACAGCTGTACATAATTATGCTGCTTTTGAAACTAAACCAGCCTGTGAAATTTCTGTTCCTGGAAAATGGTCAAAATTAGTCAATAACATAAACAAAACAAACAAACAACAAAAACCCAAACCCTTTGCATGTACTTAGTTAATGGTATATTGTGACATTCTGTTTCTTAGATGCAAGGCTTCCCTGCCAACTCTATTGAGACTTTAAAGGGGGGGAAAAAAAGCTGCATAATGAAACTACAAAAAGGTGGTTTTGCTGCAGGTGTAGGAAGATGCTGATTTGACAATACTCTGTGTGTATGCACTTGTTTAAGTCGGAAGGAGTTTGTGTAGGACTAAGAGTGTGTGTGTCTTAGTGTGTTGCAGGTACGTGAAGGGACATTCCCTCTTTCTACTTGCTCCCTGTTTCTTTCCCATGGTTCTTTGAGTTACTGTAAGATCAACTCTTGAAATTCTCTCTTTTGGCTTGGTTATCCTCACTTTTTTTTCTTCTTCTATCATTCTGCAAAATTTCCTTTTCTAAACAACTGAAGAAAACAAGATCAGAGTTTTATTAGGTTTTGCCTTCCCATCCCCCAGTTTTTCTCTTGTTGAAACTTGCCAATCACTTTTAAAGCCTACATTGGGCTTTTCTGCAGCACAGGAGATATCATTAAGGCTTTAAACCCACTAATGAGGGAAATGTGCGCTGCTTGAAGGCTCCTGCAATATTAACTACATCCAATTATGTTAGGTAAACGTATGAGTATAGTCAAAACAGGATGAAAGCATATCTTTCTATTCAGGCCAAAAGCAGTCTTCTGAGCCAATCTTTCATCAAACTTACACTGGCTATTTATTTATTGGTTTTGCAGTACTTTTTTTACTTTTTTTTATTTTTTTTATTTTTTTTTTATACTGCAGCACTGAAGACAAACAACACTTATATACAGGAAAGGGCTATCTATTCCCAGGGTTGTGTTCCTTATGTAAAGAATATGTTTTATTGCTGGATAAAATATGTGAAATCTTAAGGCTGATAAATATTTTTTTCCTGTTTAAATACAGTATTCCTTCCTTATCTAATCCTCTCTTTTAGCTGACTATTTTACGAGTAGATGTGATACATGTGAAGTTGAGATGCAGTTTGTGCTGGTCTTTGCTGGTCCTGACCTTTGATTTATGTTGATTTGTCATTTTTTAAAGGGAAGTTCAACTTACGCAACTGGGTTAAACCACGACACCAATTTCTTTGGACATAGACTGTGGCGATATTTTTTCTAATAGCACGAGTTTTCAACAGTCCCTCATTTCTGACTTCTGAAACTGTTATTTGTCAGTAGCAGATTGGTTGTTTTGTTTACAGTTTTTTCCCTTTTCTTGACATAGAGCATCATGTCCTTTGATTCCTGCCTTTCCCAGTCTGCTTTTGTTAGGAGTAATTAGTTTGTCACTTGTTCTACAATTGATACAGGCTCAGATCACAACATTCAAGTTGGCCTTTTTACACACTCGAGCAATCAGAGTTCAGACCCAATACTTTGCTATGTTTTCATGTCTTTATCCACATTTGGAGGTAACTCACCTGCTCATGAACAGCAAGTCCTTTTGAAGCATCTGATGGTAGAGGAACTCATTCAGGTCCATGCAAGCAATGCTTCACAGCACAGAGAAGTGATTTACACATACCTAGGCAGAAGCCTAGAAGTTCAGCACTGAGCATCGGAGCAGATGTGACACGGCAATATATGATAGTTTGAATGGTTGTTGTGCATCATGCCTAAGATCTGTGTAGCCTACCTGAGTGTCCTCTTTCAAAGGTGGCCAGCAGCAGAAATCAAAAGACTAGCATAATAGCAAGATGGACAGTGACAGTAATCTTCCTTCTGGCTTATCTGCCCAGCCTCCAGCAACTAGTGCTGTGGTGACTTCCAGTGCCAGAGGCTGCAACTGGGTGTCATTTCTCCTCATGGTTCCATTGGCTACAAATCAGTTTCTCCTCAGCAGTTTTGAATCCTTTCTACTAACTACTATGCAAGCAGGTGACTTTTTTTTCCCCATAGATGAACTTTTTGTTTCGAATGTGATAGGAGTTATATTTGGAGACTTGTGTGTGTGCAAATGAAGTTCATTCCCCTTTAGTGAGACTTAATGTAACACAGGTGGTCATTATTATCCTTGGAAGCCTCTGTTATGCATTTTAAGTCTTTAAAAGTAGAATTGTCATCTCAAAAATAGGGGGAATAATTCTCTCTTTAGTCATTCATTCAGATAGCTTAATCCATTTACCTGTCTTTATGCTTATAGCCGAACTTAAACATATGAAAGGGTTTTTTCCTTTCTTTTTTAATATAATGATAATATTCTTACCTAGCACAATGCTAACAACCTTTTGTTAAGATGTCTTACCTGGACTTACCATTCCCACAGCAAGGTCTACAAAATGAATCATGTGAGCATTCCTCATCTGGTTCAGCTCAGAAGCTAATCCATCTTAATTTATGTATCAGCGCAGACTTTTTCAAAACTATGCAGGCTGACTTGGCACTGAAGCAGATGATGAGTGCTCACACAGGCTCTCCACCAACTCCATTTCAATAGGGGCAATCTCCAATAGATGGGGAGTAGCAAACAGCTGATGGGGTAGTAGCATCTTAAATTGATGCAGCTGTTTTTGTAGTGGTACTCTGACCATAGCCTGGAAAGTTCCCTTCTGATCTTTACAAAATTACCTAGCAATTAACTCTAGTAGATTTGTTCTGAGCAAAAATTTTTGCCATCCTGGGTTTTTTGCTGGGGATCCTACACTATGTAATGTTCATTCTGCAGGAGTAAAACCTCCATGGGAAAGGGTGTTTAGAGACGATGCGCTCCTTACCACTGACAGTAAGTTGCAGCTATAAATCTTATGGATCATACGTGAAAAATGAGTCAGCAGATCTTATTTTAGTCTCTAGTGAGAATTCTTCTTTGTTTATATAGCAACCACATACCTTGGCACCGTTTGTTGTAAATAGTTGATAGCAAACAGTTGGTTGACCTGAGCCTTAGGAGGGGACCACGCTGCAGTGTGTTTTGCGGGTGCCGGGGCAGTGCTGCGCCGTGCACGCAGCGCTCCTGACCACGACCAAGGAAAGTTGCAGAATGCTTACCAGTGCTGCTGACTTTTAATCAGTGTTAAATTCACCACACTTAAAAAGAAGAGAAGGAGGGGATGTAAACTTCAAGTCTTCACACTGCGTGGCTTGCTCCCAGCTCTCCGCATAACGAGTGCTCCCTGCTTTGAGCACTCTTGGCCACTGCTCGCTTTCATTTTGACTCACCTGTTTCTGAAGGCTCGGCGGCGGCTAGAGGAGGCTCCATTTAGCCCCACAGACACATACGCAGCAACAGATATATACAGGGATGAGGGAAACAGCTATCCTGCAGCAAAAGAAAAGGATTGTTGCTCATTGTTAATTATTTACTCCGACCAGTCTCCTCGCACTGGTGTTAAGCAATAGAAACTAAAATAACTACATTCTTTACTGAAATAATGTCCCATTCTTCTTCTTTTCCTTTCGCACTTGCTCTTGCAGAAAAGGGTTTGGGGAAATAAGTAGTAAAAACAAGAACTATCTTGCACTGTTCTCCTCTGCTAGATTAATTGTAAGCTGAAGATACACAAGATATTTTTTTTTCCTTTTTCAAGGCAATTGCAAAGGACAATTTCCCCATTTCCTTTTCCATTTTCAGTATGCGCATTTAGATGAAGCTAAAACTGCACTCTTGCACTTTTTATGCAGCTTTCCTAAAATAATTCTGAATAATTTAACAATGGCTCAGAAACATTCCAGTTTAACCAGTCGTTGACCTTCAGTCACATTTTAATGTCGTCAGGACTATACTGGTAGTTCATCAGTTCCAAAGAACATGTATTGTAGCAGAGGCAATGGTGATGCCTGTAATTAAAGTTGCCCAATGTGGTCCATTATAATGTTTACCTTTCAGTAGTTTATCAGACTTTAACTGCTTCAATTAGTATTTTCCGTTTAGAATTTTTCAGGCAAAATGGTCTCGTTATTTTGGAGAAGCCTAGGGAAAAGATAGGATTATTTATCCGTTGTGGGGAAAAATAAACCCAAAGTCCTTTTCTCTGACTTTGGCTTTGATCCCTCTAGTGTAAGGGCTAGATATAAAAACCACTTTGAAAATCTGACCAAACTGCTCAAGTTTATAAGCCCCTGAAGACTCTCGGTAAACACAGACTCAACAAAAATTATTAAAGACCATGGAAACTCACTTGCTAGTATCACTCTCTGGTGACAGGGCTCTACAGATCACTAACTTCTACAAGTTGTCATGTGGGCTTTATGGCTAAGGGTTGAGAATCCTGAGTTTGCAGCTGACACATTTCACGTGAAAGTTGTTGGGGTTTTTTTATATATGTGTATTATTAAAACCTTTCTGGACATTATTTTCTTCTAAAATGTTACATTTGCAAAATCAAATAGAGATCCTGTGGGGGAAAATAGTATAGGATAACGTAGCTAAAAATTAGACACATTTTTGCATATGATTGAGGATACAAATGCTGCACTCAGTCTAAGATTTTTTTGAAACCATTTTGCACTTTATTTTGCTCTCTGAATTTCCTCCTCATATAATCTTAATTGACTGCAATAGATGTCATGCTATATTGCCAGCATCAGGAATTAAAAAAACCCCAACCTTACGTGACCCTTAATGTTTTCTGAGATGTGATTAGGAAATGTGTGGAAGATAGCAGTTTCATGTTGTGGCTGATTTTGAAGAGTCAAAAGTTGAAATAAAAGTAAAAAGCTAGTTAGAATGTAAATGTAAAGTCAAAGTTGTTTTAATGTAAAGTCAAAGTTGTTTTAATGTAAAGTCAAAGTTGTTTCAATTTGCAAAGTAAAGTTATTTTGCTCCAAAAACATCTATAACAAGATATTTTGTTGGAACTATTCTCTATTTTTTCTTCCAGAAAGGCTGGAAAACCAAATTGATTTTGCAGTATTTCCAGTTTCTCTCAACTGTGGAGCTTTATTTAAGTTTCTCTAACCAGCTCTGGTTTTATTTTGTTCAATGTTTGATTTGAGTTTTTAAAGGGAACACCCCCTCCCTAGTTGGTGGTTGACCATGTCAGGTTAGATGTTCTCTGGATGCCCTGGCTGCTGGATGGTGCAGCCTTGGTTTTTCCCTCCTCAGTGGTCAAGTGAGCTCTCATTTCCTCACTTCTTTCAGCTGTTCCCTTGGTGCTCGTGGGAGCTTTTATATTATATTGGCAGTGCACAGTCAGTTTTGGCTGTAAGAACTTAGGCTGGTCCCAGGGTTAAGATTTATTCTAAGTAAAAATTTCATCAGGGTTTTAGACATGTTGCAGAGGGTTATTTTTTTCAATTTCAAGATCCCTTTTATTTATCAGGCTGTTAGATGCTGGGGGGGTGGGATTCAGCACCGACCTCAGATGTGGGAGAAGCAGCTGTGCAGATGCAAAATGAGTTCTTGTGATGTGGGACTTCATGCTGCACTGGCCAGTGCTGATGGTTGGAAACTAAAACCCCTTCCTTTCTCCTGCTCCCACCCACCAGTGAAGTCGGGCTTGGAAGTGCAGATACCAATAACTTGCAAAAACACTAGCTGTGTGCAATCAAACGTGATGGAACAGGCTGCCCAGAGAGGCTGTGGAGTCTCCTTCTCTGGAGGTATTCAAAACCCGCCTGGACGTGATCATGTGCAACCTACTCTAGGTGGTCCTGCTTTAGCAGGGGGGTTGTGCTAGATGATCTGCAGAGGTCCCTTCCAACCCCTGCCATTCTGTGAGTCTGTGTGTGCGCTGAATATGGGTGCAGCCTGGCAATTTCACTGGATGTGTGGTCTTCTAGCGCGAGTCGTCTTTCCTCCTTCAATGGGAAGTCCTAGCAGGCAGGACTATGGCAACCTCCGCTCGAGCTCCCCGTTTTCTTTCCATGTGTGCCTGGCTGTTGTGGGGTTCATACTCAGTGAAAGGTTGCAGGTGTTTCATTCTCACGGCTGGCACACGCTCCTTCCCTGGGCACTCGATAAAACAGAATCTAAATCCCAAATGCTGCTCTGTCCTAGTGTGCATCTGCTGAGCCTCCAGCTTGTCTACGCCGAAATGCTAGCGCTGGCTTTTTGGGCAGCACAAAGGGGTGGGGCGAATTCAGGATGTGACCCATCCCTCTAGTTCCATGTCATGGTGACAGCGCAGTAAAACCGAAACAATGGGGTGGTGAAACAGGCCCTCCAGATGCTGTGTTGCCTGAAAGAGGCCTGTTCTGCAAGAAAGGGAGCATCGAGTTTTGAGGCATGGGCTCCAATCTGTAGGGTTTTTGGTTGTTTTTAAATTTTATCTTATCCTAGAACTTTAAGATGACAAGATATGGTGATGTGCTTCACGCTTCATAATCCACACTGCTTGCTATTACTAGCCTAATATGTCGGAGAATGCAAAAGTAGCTGATACTGTTAATTTATTTTGAACAAGGTACTTGCTGATACTCAGAGGAGCATTTTAGCTGCTCTCCTGGAAGAAATCAAATACGAGTGATGTGAGGAACAGTCTGGTTACAGGTTGTTTGGGAAGTGAGGCTGTTTTACTGAAATTGTGAGCTCCAGGGAACTCGTGATAAGTCCTGTAATATTATCTGTATGCAATAGGACTTTATTATTGTTGAAATTATCTTACGACAAACACTTAATTCTTGATGTGCTCAAATTAATTTGCGAGAGTCAAATGATATAATGCTATTTCATATAAGCACGTTTTGACATGCTTTGATAGATTAGGATTTATTTTTTTTTTTTACTTGATTGAAACCAGACAAATAACCACAGCTATGAAATCTTGGGAGATAAAACCCTGAAAGTGTGCTATGCAACTACTTACAAAGTTTTATAGCCTAGCTCTTCTTGAGGGACAAATAAATGAGGAATGAAAGCAGCTACTACTATCAGGAAAATGCATTAGTGTTTTGACAGATAGATGTAGAGATCTTAATACACAAAGTTCGTTTTTTCCCCTGATGTGTAAATATACACTTAATGTAATTAGAAACAATCGTGAAGTAGCAGGCAGGGAATTAAAATTCTTCATTTAAGCGGATATTGTAAATGTGATTTGTTGACAGCTTGTCATGCTGCCATTACAGCTGACCTGGAGTTTTCTTTCTGAATGACTTTTGAAAGGAAAACTAACATAGAGAGAGATGTATTTGGCGGGGGAGTGCTCTGTCTCTTACTAGCAGCAGATGCTTAGAAAAAGAGCAGAGTAACAGGGCAAGTGCGGAGTGGTATTTCCTATAGAATAGCCCCCTAATATCTGACTGTCCGTGGCTGACTTCCTGAGCTGCAGGCTGCATCCATGTTTTTAATTTCTAATAGCCCTTTTCTTCCAGTAGTTTGATTTAAATAGCATCTTGAACCCATTCGTATTTTTGAAAACTATGAGGATTCTTCACAAGCAAAGTTTTATTTGCTTTGTTCGACATTGTTTTCAAATTTTCTTCTTGGCATTGGGGAGAAAAAGGTGAAATACTTTTTCCTTGAGTTGTTTTGCATGCCTTGGAGATCATCGGTCAGAAGTATGGATTCCAAATGGTCTGTTTCAAATTAGATAAATAACAGTTTGAAGTATAGTTTGCTTACCAGGATGTTGTCACGCAGGAATTGGGATATTAGGCAACAACTTTTAGGTGCTGCATGGGAACTTGAAAGGCTGATAGAAACCCTTTGAGAAGACTCTCAGCTTTTGATTATAGTTAAGTACCTACTCATTTGTTTACTTTTAGTGTTTCTCAGTGCTTTGAGATTTTAAGCTAGACTGGCCTGTTTATAATTTCATTCCTATATTACAACATCTGAGTGAAAGAGGTCAAACCAAAATTGTCAATAAAATATTAAATACATGAAAAAGTAACATTTTTTATATACACTCTGCTATGAAGAAACGTTTTGCATACATGTAATATTTTTAAACTAAGCCATTGGTAAGTCTCCCCTTCACCTGAGTAGCTTGCCTCTGCTAGTAATCAGAAAATCTTAAGCATTTAACCCCAATTTGAGGAGCTTAATTCAAAAATACAGATTAAAACCCCTTGCTCAACCATACCTAGTGCTTGGAAGTGTCTTGAGTCCCTTGGAGCTGGTGATTTCAACACCAATGTTTCTCAGGCACCTGCAATTCTTTTTCTAAACATCATCAAAAGCACTGTGGTGCCAAAGACCTACCTCATGTTCAGCCTAGGAGACCTATGTATATCATTCTTTGAGAGGAGATGGACCTCACAGGTACCTTCAAAATGGGCTGGTGGTTCAGGCTCTGAAGAAAAAGTAGCAGCAGCAAACATGTTCCTTTGAGTCACAAGAGAAGGTGATGGAACTGGACCTCTTCAATACAGTGACAAGGGGAGCTGCCCAGAATGCACGAAGAAGGCTCTCATGCATTTTTCTTCTGGAAATTGTTCCAAGGTGCTCATCTTATCTCTCTGGAAAGTGCCCTACCTAGCAGGTGATTCTTGGGGAAGATGCACTTGCGGCATTATGTGTTGAAGCTACTCCATACTCCATGTGGTCCTTGGCATTCACGGTGGAGAAGTTAGTGAATCTCTGCAGCCTAATAGCGTAGTCATCTGGATCAGGGAGGCCAAGGTTTCAGATACTACTACAAAATATTTCTCATGTATCTTTATCTAATGAGAGTTTGTATAAACAGACCCTTGGAGAGGGACAGGGACTTTAGCCCATTTCACAAGGGGAGTGAGTGCTCTAAGTCCAGTCTCAGTTCACTCCTAAGTATTGCCTGGCAAGGATGGGAGGGTTTGGGACTATCCCTCCCTGCACATTCCCGTAGCCTGTACTCCTGCTGTTGATAGTTCTTTACTTCTTCATGATTCTTACTTCCTTACTCTTCCTATCCTTCTACCCACAAAGGACTTACAACTTTTTCTTCCGCGTGTGAGTTTGGTTCTGTCAGTGATTTTGTGAAAGGGAGTGACCACCGTGACTTCCTTCACTTTTCAGTTGAAATAAAGGAAGTAATCCCTGATCACAGCTGTAGTGGCCTTTCTTCTGGAGCACATTGTGTTGTGATGTCCATAAGAAGGGAGGTGCTGAGGCCCTAGGGAAGTGTGGGACTCTTCCTGCATTGCTGTCATGGCAGCTCAGACAGTTCAGTGCTCAGCTTTGGTGAATTCTCTTCTGAGATATTTAACTGCAGACCCAAGGCATTGGGTCAGGATTATGACAGGGGTCAGCAGCCTAGGGGACAGGCAGTGGGAGGCTGGGTAGTACTTTCAGTCTCTCTTGGTATTCTCCAGAATCTCCAAGGGTGCTGCAGTGATGTCTCGGAATGAGCAGACTATGGAATATGATGTTCCTATGTAATGGAAAGATCTAGCCCATGTACACCAATGATGGAAAACATAGGAATATGTCTGTAGCAGAAGTTATTGGGAACTGTTTTTCGCCAAATTCTCCTTACAATCTGTAAAAGGAACCTTCTGATCCTCAACCTTTCCTCCACAAAAAGTGTGCATAAACAGAGAGGCTTTTAATAGTCTTATGACTTTATCCAACATTAGAAAGTCCAGTTATGTCAGCTGGAAAGTAGATTTAAACATTGTGTTTAAAAACTACTTCTCAGCAGAGCAAAAACTGCATATAGAATACAGGTTCTCTTGTACAACCTGAAATGGTAATTCAGGTAAAACACCTAATTAATTAATAGTAAATATTTTTGTTTGTTTGTTTGATTATTTTGACACCAAATATGCAAACTGACCACTATATGCAAACTGATGAAGGTGTGGACTTAATTTTGATCTTGCTTACACCAACGAATGGAATGATGTGTGACGTGCATCAGTCTGGGTCAGACTGCAGGAGGCCATATGTGTTTATTTTAGCATTTATGAATGGTTATATTTACCTCATTGCAATGACTCTCTTTGGTTTATGTTGACAAAAGCATGACTTAAGAGAATGTTTGTGAAGACAAGAACAGATGTATCCAGGCTGCTTGCCAGAGAGAAAAAAAGCCAGTATTTACTTGTAAGCTGGTGTTGGCTGTACCATTTTTCCAATGAGTAATGACGAACAGTAGCCATTAGCCAGTTGCTGAAGATCCTGATTTGACAGCAAAGGAATGGGCTTGGAGATGTCTTTTGTATAGTCTGATCTATACAGTAGAGTAGAAGACAATTGCTGTAACCACTGAAACCAATTCTACCTTGTAACACACTTCTAAGTATCTGAATGACCAAGGAGAACCTAAAAACTTAATGAAACAGATAATGCATGGATATTTTCTCCCCTTCTCTGCAGCATGTTGGTTTCAAATTAAGCTAAGAACTTTTACTAGACACTTTTATGAAATTGCAAAGCAACATAAGCTTTTTGGAGTTAGTTTGGTGATTTTCTTTTTCCCTCTGCAGCCATAAGAACACCTCCTAAATCATAGATACTAAGATCAAACTTGTTTTAAATGGCCCTTTATACAGGGGGAAAAGTGTAATAGTCTATCAGCAGAGTTAATGATGGTCTGGGAGGGTTTTTTTGAAAGCGTTTGCGAAGAAACGTGTGTGCACAGTTTTAATAGTAAAGGAAGGAGTGACTTCAGTCACCTGGGAGCGGCAGTGCCGCAGCTGAGGATTTGGATATGGAGTTTTGGAAGAGTGAGCCTACTTTGGGAGAGACAACGCCTGTGTGTAGTGATCATCTCTGATGTTGCATGGGTGGGAGGCCCCTCGCAGGCAGGGCAGAGGGGTGGGAGGGACCCAGTGGTCTCCCACACTGGGGCATGGTGCTTAGAGGGCAATGCCAGGCCTTCGCCCTCCATGAAGGCTGTGATCTTTGGGTAGGGAGTTGAGTCTTGCTCCAAGATGATGATGATTTGTGAAAAGTGATACACATTTTGAAAAGATGTGGCTATAACATCTGTGTAAGCAAGAACCTGCTAGATAGAAATGCTAATGAACTACAGGGTATATGGCATAAATCAACTCTGTTTTGTTTTTAATAACATGCAACACAGTGCTCTCCTGGTTCAACCAGAAGCCACTCCACAATGTGTTTTTGAATGTCATGAATGCAGGGAGAGCTGAGCATGGCTTTTCCTCTTACAAAACATATAGCAAGTTTGAAGGAATATACTGTATCAGTTTACCAACAGGGAATTTTTAAAACAAATATATGGAGGCATCTTCTGCATTCCCACTTTCATGATCCACTTACTACAGGCTTGGTAAGATGTATTCCAGGAGATATCTCAGGGGTGGTTTTCCTGTTACTTTTTTAATAGGAAGTGTTATGTTGATCTGGAAGTGTCATGCCACTGCCACTGGCTGGATTAAATACCGTCTGAGCAGTTCATGGGCCTACTGGTTCCACCTGCTGGCTGAACTGGTGGTGATGACCTGTCAATCAAGTGGTACAAACAGAGCTGAACAAGTAATCTTATGAAAAGATTTTACAAATAATTCCTCTCTGAGGGATGGGGAGAGAGTTTTGTCTTCATGCTACAAACTTTCTCTCTGTTTTTTTTCATTAAATTTCATTTCATTACATTCAATTTTAAAATGTAATTTCTTAAACAGGATGGCAATGCCTAATCACAAGTGCATTTTTAGCAAGACAAGGACAGCAGCTCTCTTTGAAAATAAGATGAACAAATTAACCCACTGATGTTCCAGCACTACTGCCTGCTCATCACTTCTGGAGCTCACCCAGGGAGAGGAAACCCAGACCCATTCCCCCTAGAGCTATCACAGATGCTGCATGGCGTGCCCGAGGGCTGGGAGAAGGACAACCCCTCACATTGGGAAGATACCCCAGAAATGTCCCAAAGAGGAAAAAGGGTGGGGGTGGAGGCATCCCAGAGCTGGACTTAATCCTGGATTCTGCAATGTCTATGGGTACAGAAGGAAGGGCTGGAGGTGAGAGGAGCGAATGACTCTCGTTAGCGTGGGTTGTAGGTTGAAGCTAGGGCCAGAGCTCAGGGGTCTGTAAGCATGGGATTCCAATTAAAGCTGGATCTTGCAAAGCCTGTAGGGCTAGAAGAAAGCTGAGGACTTACATGAAGGCAAATGGTGTTTGCTAGGTATGACTCATGCCCGTGTTAGTGTTGGAGTTACTGTTAGGATTCGGGATTTTTGGGTGCTCTAGAGCTTAGTTCCTTGTTTGAATCTTACCAGGCTTTCAGTGCTTAGGGTTGGCTCCAGCAGCAGCAAATCTTTTTTGATTGGTTTTGTTAGCACTAGGCTATGATTAAGTCTAACTTTAAGGTAACAAAGTTTCTGAGAGCCTGTTTCATAGAGTTTCATTTCTTGCTGTGCTGTCAAAGCACGTGAAGTAGATTAGCAGCTGTTTCTATGGAGGTGAGTGGTTTATATTGTAGGTTTTGGAGCTAGTAGATTTTTAAAGGTCTTTAGAGATGCCCTTTAGATTCTTTCAAGATTCACCTATTCAGGTGTTTTTTAAGAGTACATGGCTGCGTTAACTTTCTTCTGGTTGCAAACTTTCATCCCTCATTTTTCTGCCAAAGGAAGAAGAGAAGGTTTCTGAGGGAACATCGTGGTGCTACTACCCTTCCTGCTGCTCCAGGCAGTCATTGCTGGCTGCCAGAGGTTCAGTCTAGCCTTCTAGTGACAAACTGAGAAAAGGAGAAAATGATTTATGAATTTCACAAGGCTACAGTTATACTCCAGAATAAAACAGGGACAGGATGTAAGTGCATGAATAGATCCTACAGATGTCCATATTGACATGGTTCTTAGCATGGTTATGTCCTGTACCAATTAGTTGTCCCCCAGGTATGATCTAGGCACAGTTCAGGAGGTGAACGTACACCACGGCAGTTTGGATATTGCCATTCTCTTTGGTAGTGATTTAACCTCGGGGACAGGAGGTGTTCTGTACCACTTGGCCTCAGAGCCAGAGAAGAGTCACTTGCCCGAATTACTTAGTAATACACAGTAAGCCAAATTGACCTGGGGACAAACAAGCCAATAACTGGGTCTGAAGGGTCAGCCTAAGGAGCAGCATAATGGGGAGGGAATTCTTGCATCCATTGAAAAGATGCTGCTCATCTGCAAACATTATTTTGTTTTCTGTTTTAAAAGCACTGGTGTTTTAAAGGATCTGTTGGGAAGCAAATCCCTCCAATTTCCTTTGTTGCTTCTGATGGCATGCCTGTGATTGTGGGAACTCAGTAGCACCTGCAGGTATGCTGCAGCAGATTACCATGCTGCCAGTAGTTTTCATGCAGCATTACTGTACCATGGTCAGAAATGGTTGATTACACAGGAGAAGGAAGCGCGGAGCAGTTGTTGAGTATGTAGATAATGCTAGATGGAATATGAGTCTGATTGCCTTTGGCTTAAAAGCAACCTTCTTCCCTGCCTGAAAACCAAAATTCCACCCCTGAAAATATTACAGCTGCCTTCCATGGTAATTTTTTTAGTAATTTTTATAGGCTCAAAAATTCTCAGATACAGCTAGTACTTCGTCCATTCGGAGAGAGGCGACACTTCATCTTTCACTAAGATACTTCAGGCTCATTCTCATACCAAATCTATTTTCATTCCTGCTATATGAACCTGCAACATAGGTTATGCAATTAGGAGGAAAGTGTTTGCAGAAATGATAAGGAAAACCTGATAAATGAAATCCGCTCTACACTGTCAGTCACGCTGATGCTGTTCCAATAAACACAAATATGTTTTTGTGTACCCAGTTTAAAGAGACAGAGTAAAATAATTTACGGCCAAAATTGTCTTTCCTTCCTTGCAGCGCTTATATGTATATAATGCTATACACACCAAAAATATGTTAAGGGAGCATTACTGACATAGAGTGCTAAAAAGGCAATGCTATGGTTAGTGTCATAGTTACAGCATTATAGTTAACAGGCTTTTTGTTCAGTAACTGGGCCCCTCTCTGTGAATGTGCTATATACAGTCTTTATGCAATTAGGAGCATTTTTTAGGGTGAAAGTTTGGTTTTAGGATGGGGATTTGCTTTCAAGGCAAATGCAGTCAGATTTATATCACATCTGTTATTATCTAAGTGGAGCCTTGTCGTCCAGAGGAGATTTGTCTTACAGAGTGCACAGATTGGGCAGCCTTCAATTTAGGAGTGGATGCAAAATACTTTTCCAAGTGTTGGCCTATAATTTTTTCCTTTTTTCTTTTTTTTTCTTTTTTCTGTACACTATTCAAACCTTGCTTGGAAGACAGAATCAGTCATTTCCTTGTGGGAATTGTTATTCTGCTCTTTCACTGTAGTTTCTGAGTGCCTCAGAAATGTTAACGTATTGTTAGCCGATCTGAGGAGGTGATGTGATATCTGCGCTTTATAAATCAGGAGTGAAGGCCAGTGGTTGAAGCACAGGTCCAAGAGTGTTTGCTAATTTGGGGGGCCCTGTTCAATGATCTGATTTCTTGGACTAATGCATTTTGTGTGATCAAGGCACATTCCCTGTTGTTGATTTCAGTGGCATTAGTGAGTGCTCAGGAGCTCTGCAATCTGGGCCTCAGGGCTTGAAACTGAACACCAAAGATATAAGGAATACTTATTTGGTGACCATGACTTGGTGAATCATGATTTAGTGTTCCCTTGTGCTCCCTAGCAGCACATAAAAACTGTGGAGCAGAGGCTAGCATACAGTACTTTCGCCAAGGATGATGCTCATTTCCAGTTGTCCAGAGCCTCTTTCTTCTGATTCTACTATGCCTTTGAATATCTGTAACAAATGAGGCAGTGCTCCAGTGAGTGATGGTCTCTCTAGCTGCATTTCTGATCCTCAGAACAGATACCTACCGACAAGTTAGAAAACAGATCATTTATTTAAAGAGGATACTCAGAGAAAACAATCCAAACCACCTCAGCTTTGACAGCCTGTCCCAAGTTTTCCTTGTTATTGCATGCAATAGGGTAGTCTATGTATACATTTAAAATGTGCCCATATTTTATCTTACAGTAGTCATCTAATGAGACTACCTGAGTCAGTCTCTTCCTTCAGCGTAATATCCTGCTACTCTACTCTTCTACTTGAAAACAGCTTGTCTTTGCTCAAAACTGGTCTGTAATGTCAGTTCAGTGACATTAGTTTACTGCACTGGGTGGTGTTGCTGAGAATGTAAAACTATCCCATTAGCCTGTTTGCAATATAAAACAGGGTTCTGCATTTTACAAGCTTATGCAGTGTAGTGAGATTCTGGCAAGTGTAAAGGAAAAAGGTGTTAAGGAGAGCTGGCAGCTCCTTAAAGAAAAGATATTAAGTGCAAACTCTTCCAATAAGGAGGAAAGTTAAGGAAGTGCCGTAGAAGACCAGTGTAGCTAGATTGTCAGCTCTTCATGGCCCTTGAAGAGAAGTAGGTTTTTTTACAGAGTGGGAAGTAGGTCAGCTTTCCAAGAACACAGATAAAAAAGTAGCATGTAGGGACAATAAAATCGGAAGTCTTGAGGCACAAAATGAGATGAAAGTATCCAGGTGTGGAACAGGTGGTAAGAACTAATTTTTCTTGTACATTAGTAATAAAAGAAAGACTGAAAGAAAATGTTAGAGGGTGAAATGGAAGGGCATTGGAAGGCCAAAGTGTCTTTGGTTTGTTTGGGTCTTTCCCAGTAAAGTGCATACCGCTGCTTCTGATAATACGGGGGACCGTACTGCCACTGCGACCCTGGGTGGGCAGGCAGGGGCCTGGGTGCCAGAAGATCTCACATGGGCAAGTGTCTCTCTACAGCCTGGTATCTACAGAACTGTACACCTTCTGCTCCCACCCACCAATTTTAGGATGGTTTGTCTGGAGGACATTGCTGTATAGTATCTGAAATACTGATTGAAGATGACTTGGAAAGTGTTTGGGAACAGTTCAGTGTCAGAAGGGATGCATGAACTGGGAGTATCCCACAGGTGGCTTCCTTGCAAGTGCTATTCTGTACTTTTGTTAATGGGTTGGATGATGGCACCGGCTGTGATAACAATTTATATAGAAGGCACTAAGCTGGTAAGGATGAAATATGCTATGAAAGAAAGGGTTACAATTCAAAGTGGTCTTGATCTGTTGGAGATATAATCATAAAAAGAATGGTCACAGTTCAACAAGGACATGTTCTACACATGACTCTTAGGAGTAACCAACTTTAGTGATAAAGGCTGGGGAATAACTTGCTGGGGAGTAAAAAAAGTCTGAGAGTTGCAGGGAACCACAAACTAGTACATGAGTCGATATTGCCATACTGTGTGGTATGTGGTATTTTGGGGTGAATAGAGAGAAATATGAAAAAACATATGAAAAAATCCCTCCTTGGTTGGAGTACCATGTAAAGTCATAGAGACTATACCTTGAGAGAGATGTGAATCAACAAGACTATGCAGAGGGACAGCAGGGGCACTGAACAAATGGTCCCAGATAGCATGACTGATAAGTATTATAGGTTATTATAGCCTTCTGTATGTATGGGCTGCTACAAAGAGGGAGAGAATAACCTGTTGCCTGTGTTAGCACAAAAACTAAAGACCGTAAGTTCCAGCAAGAGAGAACATGCCTCCATGGTAAAAGTAGTCCAGCACTGGAAGACTTTGCGTGGGGATGTTTTTGAATCTCCATTTTTAGAGGCTTTCAAGAACAAATAGGAAACATCCTCTGGCAGTAATACAAATTTTAGTAGATTATACTATGGGGCCGGACATCTCCCGACACCTCTTCCAGGTGTAACTGCGTTGTTTTCTGACATGCGTCCTCTTTCATCTTTTTTTATCCTTTTACTCCTTGGTGAATAACACTGTTGTCTGGATAGGAATTTCTTAGTTGAGGGATTGGGTGGGGAGGAGGGAGTGATTAAAATTTAGCAAATCCATAGCAGTCATCTTGGTATGGAACTTCTTGGGGCAGTGCTTTAAACTACTATGACTAACTGCCGAAGCTGTAAGAGTCTCAGACCACAACTTCTTAGTGAGAGTGTCCCTTAGCGACAGAGTATCGACTGGGACTTGCTTTCTAATCACCAAATTTTCTGAAGACTTTTAAAATGCATGTAACAGTCTGACATAGCAGCTGTCACCAGAAATCGTGTCCCCCCACTGACACCACGTGTGATGCGTTGGCACTCATGTCACACAGAGAAGGAGTGTTGACAGGTCCTCTTGCTAGTCACCTTAGAAAGGGAGGAAAGAAGCCAGGGTTCAGCAAAGGGGAACTGGCAATCGCAGGAGAACACCAGGAACAGCAGTCTGAGCAAGGGACTAATGGACTGGCCCGGTGCTTTTTTGCAAGTCCAAGAGGAAAAGCATGCAGCAAAAGAGAAATTTTCTCTAACCTCATCCATGTTTAGCTTGGTGTTTGGGACTGATTCAAACCTCTGTCATTGTAGGACAGCAGTGCAATGCCTTCATGGCCAATCCTTTCAAGTTCCAGAGTCTTGAGTAGCTCTAGGTGCATTTGTCTTAAAACTGAATCATGTCTTTTTTTTTACTTAGAAGCCAAGCTTGATTTCCAAGCCAATGCTCGACAGTATCCTTTGTCTTCGTGATGACAGATGGAAGTATGTCCGGAGCCTCCTGACCCCAGCCTTCAGCGATTCCAAACTGAAAGAGGTAAGGTGTAGGCTGTGTTGCTTTCCTAATTTAGAAGATATAATTGTTTTCTTTCATGCAAGCATCTACTTATATAGCTCTATATTCAGAACAGACAGAAAACTTGTACTTTGTGCCAGTTTATTTAGACCTGAAGAGCACATGCAGTGGAACGTACATACAGTGTGGTCCAGGTCATAGATTGGTGAAAATCAGAATAGCTCATCTGAGAATATGATCCTCTAGCTTTATATAAACCAGTTTGTCCAAAAAAAAAGTGTAGCAAACTCGAAAAGGACCTTACACACCTTTACTCTCCCCACACCCCTCCCCGCCCTGTTAAGAGTAAGCTAAAATACAGGAAAGGTTATTGCTCCCAGTTGGAACATAGCTTTTTGTGATTTGCAGAGTCAGCAGCTCTCACGTTAACACGGGAACTGCTGTCAGTCTATTTTCATTTCTCCATCTCCTTCCCCCCCTCCTCCTTTTATTCTTTAATCCTTTCATATAATAAAATAAGTCACTGGAACAGAATGTCATTGCCAGATAAATACCTCTGACTGAAAATAAATGTCTCCACGCTGACCTGCTGCTAATTTCCTATAAATGTCTCAGCATTTACTTAGCCATGGGAACCCATTACCCGGTAACAAAGTCATATTCCAGTGGCACAATATCTCTTAATTAAACACAAATAAATGATTGACTGCTTAAAGTCTTCTTTCAAGGGGGGGGAAAACCCCAACAACAAAAAAACTACCTCTTCCTTTATGTATTTTATTCTGAAAGGGAACCATGCCTCACTCCGGTGCCCAGTCCTGGGTTGTAAAATTTTCCACTGGGCAGACGCTTGTGTTGTTTTGACATGCCGCTGTCGAAATCCACAGTAACATCTAAATGTGTCTGGCTCTCCTAGCTCTATAGACAGTGGTCGCTTAGCAACGCCGGCTGTCACCTCCTTATTATGGTAAATTCTAATTGGCCGCCAGCCTGGCAGAGATACTGATTAATCACGACTGACAATGCCATTGGTTATGCACCCCGACATTTGCTCTGTCACTGGCTCCATCGCGAAATTTTAGCGAGGCGAGGATGTTTAAATATGCAAGCGATTAGTTGCTCATGGCGTTGTGGGGAGAGTAGAGTTTTGCATTTTCCTAGCGGAAATTAATCTGCCTTACTGCGGGTCATCGGCTCTTTGCTGGCGGACTAACAAAAGATAAAGCCGTGCTCCCCTCAACTTGCGGAGAGCAACCTCTGCCGGCACCAGCCAGGCAGACTTGATGGAGGAGAGCGGTGAGGGCGAGCAGGTGGAGGTCCTGGGCGTCATGCTTTGGGGCCGGGCAGGCACGGGTTTGCAGGTTTTGACCGATTAAACCAAGGTGGGAGGAGAAGTCGCGGTGCTCACTTTGCACTGCTTGGTGGTGGAGCTGCAACGCAAGAGTAGTGGTAGGAGGTAAAATGGAGGGCTGGCTAGTGCCTGGCAGCCGTCTCACATGCAAAAATTGAAATCTTTATTTTTAGCGTGATAATCAGCTTTCCCTGGGCTGCCTCTTCCCAAACTCTGTGGAAGGTGTGCGATTGTGAGGGGGCTCAGGGTGACCTGGAAATGGTCACTTTCTCCTCCCAGTCTACAGAAGGTGGGAAAACAAGGAGTGGGGAAGGTCTCTGTGAAAGGCCTAACTTTGTTCCTCTGTCCCATGTCTTCGCCAGAAGACCATCCACCGATACACAGAGAGACGCTTGCAGTAAGCCCATGTGAGATTAAGAACCTCTTTTGAATGGATGCACTCCTCAGCCTCGCATTGCATTTTCTATCCAAATACATGAACAGTCCTGGGATTTGAAGTTAATGCAACTTAAGTCCTCGCCCATGTGCTTCTCTTCCTGTTGCTTAATTTAGAAGCCATACCAACACTTCTCAAAGGAAATCAATGCTCATTAATTATGATCCCACTTTTTAACTCTCCCATATTTAGTACTCTCTCGGAACCTCTACAGCAGCATGGAAATAAAAATACTGTGTTCTAGTATTGGCCATACTACAGAGTATTCAGAGTTATGTAGAAGATATCCTGTTTATAATAAACTCTTCCTCACTATCTCAAAGGAGTTACAAATAAGCTACTTTTGGTATTAATTTATTGCACAAGAACCTGGATATGGGTTTTTTTACACATATTTATAAATACTGCTAGACACATTCCTCATTTCTTCTCCTAAGACATTGATTCCTTTGCCACAGAGATCTGAGCTCTGACAAAAACCCCGTACCAAAGTCTTCCTCTCTGTTCCACTCTGGATGTCTGTCTTGCCTCTGTTCCCCTGTGCGAATTCTCCAGTGATGCTGGAGAGACTGCAGACCTCCCGAGTGGCTTTGGAGAGTGGTTCTCCTTGAACACCGCAGCCCCTAGTGCCGCTCTGAACATAGACTTGTCTGTCTGGATGCTCTGAGAGAACTGGGAGCTATTAGCCTGTGACAGAGCAATAAATGTTAACAACTCCTTGTGCTCCCCATAGAAATCACTTCAGATAAAAATGTGCACAGAGGGCCAGAGAGTTGAATGTAGGTTCCTGATATCTCCATTTCAGAAACACAAGAATCTACTACTAGGCTAAAGGACAGCTTCAGCACTAGCAGCACCAAGAAGCCGGTCTTCCACTCTTTGGCCTGGCTGCTGGAGGACAAAACCCAAGACAGAGCTAATGAATGTTGCTAAGGTTTGACCCGTAATGCCCCACAGAGGCATCTTCGTGCTGTGGCTGGGGACAGAGGCGTACTTTGCTCTTGTCTTTCCGCAGAAGCGGTGTAGCGTCACTGAGAAGTTCACTAAGCCTGAGGGATTTCCCCATAGTTTGGCAAAAATCCCCAGCAGCCAGTCGCCAAATGAGGAAAAGTTGATCCCAGAAATTTTTGAAGTTTGCAAAGTTACGAGCAATTAACTGAAAATAGAGGTTACAGAGCTGTTTGGTAGCTGGTGTAGTGGTTGGTGTGTGTATGCAGAGAGTTGTTTCCCTAACATTTTTCAAGATTTTTGTGGCATCTTCTCCAGCTTGCTTTCTGTCTCTCCTCAATTTCTCTTTAAAAGCTGTGCACCATTCCACTGTTGCTTTTATGGATTTCTACAAATTGTGTGTTCTCCTTTTCCAATTTTCTTTTTCCAACGAGTATGTAAAGATTAGTAAAGATTAGTGGAGTCCACTCCAACTGAAGGAAGGTTTGGCTCCAGGTAACATTAAATTCAAATACTATAGTGGTGAGCATAGCACAAATCAATAGACTTCTAAGCTTGATCCTGCAATACGATTTGGTAGCATCCCACATGAGATGCCACTGGAGTCGGTAGCAAATCTGCTAATAAGCTTTTTCCAGCAAGACCCCTGAATGGACCTCTTAGTGCCATTGCTATGGTAGCACTAAGAGTGAGAAATGAGAGATATGAGACCCAAGAAGTTTCAATTCCAGCTCTGCCACTGACTGCCTGTGGGTGATCTGGCAGAAGCTACTTAAATTCTCTGTGCATGAAACTATTTTCATCTGTTAAATGGGAATAAGACTGACCACTGAAAGTTGATCCAAGATGTAATTGATGAGAAATTGGTGAAGTAAAATACCTGGAGGTCGTTAGGTAAAAGATGCATTTCCCGGTGTTCCTGTCATGCTTTCCTCAGCTATGATTGTACTGAAACAAGCTGATACGTTAGCGATCTTGCTGTACCGATCTTGATTCCCTATTTAGTATTTCTTATTTTGTTCCTCTTCTTTTTGCTGTGGTGCCTGTGATGATCCTGCAGTTCTGGACCCCTTGTCAGACTTGATAAATAGCTTTGCTCTCTTTTACAGCCACCACCAGCAGAAAACCTATTGATTTTTATTTATTCTGATGGTGCTGCAGTAGTCTTGTCATCTCCTATCAGTATGCTGGGAATCCTCTCCTCCATTAACCAACCATTAAAACAAAACAGAACACAAAAATTAAAGAAAAGAGCACAGCATAATGTAGCATTGTCCCCAAAACTCTGCAAAGTGGAGTTTGCATTGAGGCATTTTCTTTCAAACAAAGGGAGACACAAAGCCGAACTTGCGATAACATGACAGAACAGTGCAGGAAAATCTTCTAGTGTCTTTCAGGCATGTAGATCTTCCGGGTCGCAGTAGAACATAAGATCTGACAGCCCAACCATTGAGGTTTCCTTGATTTGCTGTTACTCTGCTTGTGCACATTGGTGAGAGCCATTTTGGAGGGGTCTCTGGAAATTGCTGTTGTTACTCAGCAAAGGGAGTGTGCTCACCTGAGACAAAGCAAATCATTAATGTAAAAGCTGATATGTGGAATGTGTGTATCCTTGAGCCACAAGTCAGTGCCCAGTTGAGTTGCTCACTTTGGTAAGTTGTGTCCATGAATAGCAGGGCATCACTGTGAGGTGATGGAAACAAACCCTCTCACAAACATCTTCCTGACGCTCTGCTCTTTTCCTGGTTTTAGTCAGGGACTTGAAATCTGGTACAGAAGCAATTCTTATGTTAGGGATGTATTCTTTTTCCTTTTCCTTCCTTTATAGTTCATCCCATTTGTGCGACAAGAGGCCGAATGTGATCTCTGCATACTAAAGCTGAACAGAAAAGACTCCAGTGTGTCTGTCTACAGTGAACATGATCCAGCCTTCTACTTAATAGTTTGGGTGCTAATAGTAAGAGGAGTAAGAATAGTGAATGCTGAGGACTACATCTAACTAGAAGAACGTGACTCCAATGCCTTTGAACAGTGCAAACATCCCCATGCACTGTGCATAAGCAGAATCAGAAACTAATTGTTGTTATGTGCCAAATAGCATATTGGCAGGATTTATACAGCAAAGCCCCTGGCATCATGAAAACCCTAACCCCAAATGCTCTTCTTTGGCAGAAAGAAAGAAATTTGGACTCTGGGCTACTCTTGCTATTAGATAACTGGCAGATCAAATATTTACAGGGACCATATTGTTTAGATTTTTCTTCATCCCGTTACCCTCAGCCAATCTGAACACAGAGCAGCTGGGGTTTGTTTACCCACCAAGAACTGAATCTCAGACAGGTTATGCAGCTTTTATGTTCTGGCTGGCGAATGAGAATGTATAGGAAGTTGGTGATACCCAGGGCAGTGCAGATCAACATGTCTGTTTCTGTGCTGGTTTTCAAAGTTTGGTATAGTTCACCTCCCCCAACACTACTTTATTTTTCATGGCAATTGAACAAAGAGTTTAAAGTGTTAAGGGACTCGAGACTGTTTCAGTCTGTGGTCTTTGTAGTTAGCAATCTTGGACTAATTTATGTCCCTCAGGGGAATAAAAACCCAAACCCAGGATTCCTAAGTAGATATCCCCCGTAGCTTTCATATGCAAATAATTGTCTCATTGATATGACTCTGTCCTATCATGCTAACAATAAATCAAATCCATGTGCCCCCCGTCCCCATTTTTCTGGTTAGATTTACTGATAAAAACGTCTTATGGTTAGAAATTAATTGCAACGGTATTTTGAAAGGCCGGTGGAATGTGGAAAGTGCAGAGGTGCTGTGAGATGCCCTGGCCAGACGTACGTGCCCCTGCCATCTCAGCCAGCTGTTGGAGAGCAATAGCAACCAGCTGGCTGGTTGCAGGTCTGGTGATGTGATGAAGAATAAAAGAGAAAATAAGGCAATAAAAGGAAAATCTGAAATTATCACCATCTGTTTAGGAAACATCATACCTGTTAAAATACGGATTTTCATTTTGTTCTCCTTGACTGGTTCAGTTCATTGGAGGGGCTGCACCCAGAGATTATAAAGCATTTCACCCTGGTTCAATCTGTTGAACAGTAATGTATTAATTTTGTTGAACCATTTGAGAAGAAGCTCACTGCGGGGGACCTTCTTTAGAAAGCCAAAAGGGGAAGAAAACTGCCACATAACGTGGTGTACACCTCCCCATCACGTAACAGCTACTTTTACCGAATACTATTCTGGCTTCAGAATTGTCTTGTGAGACTGTGGCAAAGCCAAAATCAATCTGGCTTTGTACTGAAATAATGACAACCTGCTCTGTCCCATATAGGTACGGGACCTCAAGAGCAGCTAGACACATTCTTGACTCAGACTTCTGCCTTTGGAAAACATGTTGGATGCTCCCGCGTTGGCCTTTTGACTGCGTATAGTATTGCCCATGTGTTAGGATGGCACTGTGCCTGTGCACAAAGTGTTATGCCAGTTTCACAGAGGTAGAAGTGCCAAGCAAAATGGACTTGGCTGGGCAGGCTGCATAGCTCTCTGAGTGTGCTGAGAGGCTGCAGTAAGTCTTTTTTGGTAACAAGAATGTCAGAGGAGTAGGACAAGTCTGTTCTCATGTTTGTTGACATCCGTATGCTGAAGGAGGTTGTTCAGGAAGGAAAGGCAGGTTTCTGTGTGTGTCTGCTGATGCTTGACGTAATTGTTGAGGCAAGACTGTGGTATTAAATTGTAGGCTATAAGGATCTATCAGCAGTCGATATGGAGAAAGAGCCATAGCAGTTAATGCCTTTGGGCTCACAGCTGGATTGGTGCTACACCCTTCCTCTGCCTCCTTGTAGAAGTAATGAAGGCAAGAGTCTGATGCCTTTCATATATAAAAAGCTAAAGAGAGAGAGAGTTTAATGAAGTCTTGAAGGTTGCTTATGTCATGGTTTCCATGAAGCCCTAAAGAGGAGACAATTGCACTGTTCGCTATAGCCAGGCTGTGGGTAGGTCTAACTGACCATCATGTGTCAGTGACTGGAAAAACCATTAGCTGCATAAATTCAGGTGAATGTCCATTTAATGGCATCATGACTCCAGAAAACCCTTTCCTCAGGTAGCAACAGCAGTTAGCCCTCATCAACTTGTATATATGGAGCTTTTCTAATGTACACGTTACATCTCTAAAACTGGGGGACAGCAGGATGGAAATGCTGGGCCTCTGATGCTAATATCTTTGTAGCACTTTAGGACTATGGAAAATATTATTCCTTCTGCTCTGGAGCATATGTAACCTAAATGTAATGTACTGTAAATATGGATCGTGATAAATCATCAGTTGGAACAGGGAGTGATTAAAAAGAGAGGGGGGTGTCTTTGCTTGATAGCTCTCTGTATATATAGCCACAGGTGGGCAAGAACCAAAGGTCAGGTAAGCAACAGGGCCTCTTGTGTTTAGGCCCAGAGCTGGAGAAGGGCATGCATGTAATGTGTAGGTTTATTTTTAGCAGAAAGTCCCAACATTTCATCTTACCTGTGCAAAAGTTGCCTGATCACACCTGCAGAGGATCTTGAGAGCTCTGTCCCATCAACTGGGTAAAGCTATTTTTGAATAATTGATTTTTTTTTTAACTTTTTAATGTTTTTCACAATACAATGTGTTCCTTTCTAGATGACACCGCTGATAAACCAGGCCTGTGACGTCCTGCTGTGTAACTTGAAAGTCTATGCAGATTCTGGCAAAGCTTTTGATATCCAGAGGTATGTTCAACATGCCAGAAATTAGTAGCAGATTTTTTTTTTTAAAAAAAGTAAATAGCAACAGTTATCCTGAATATGCGCTTACTGTATAAAAGAAGGTGGGGTTTTTTTTTCCTCCCTCACTTTTATAAGTGCAGATCAGAGTTTAATAGAGGATGTGTCTGATAGATGCCTCTTCTTCCTGGGGGCAGCCATTGCATACTTGAAAAGTAATTTTGGAAAAGCATCTAATGTATTTCTAGCTGTTGTTTAATGACATTTTAACAGCTGGAAGCAGAAAGGAAAGCTGCATCAGTCCCTGTCCAGCCTGTTCTCTGCAGTCTGCCAATAATGTACAAATATAGGAATTGATCTAGTATCAAATCCCTCTAGTCCATCACCCTCTTGCTTTTTTCTCATATGAGGTTTTTTGAGCACTTAATAATTCTTACCACATTCGTCCTAACCCCCTCTAATGGCACGCTAGCCTTTTGTGAAACAAGGGGATTGGTACTTCAGATGAGAATGCACCATTGATTTATAAAATGACACTTTAATATTTTCCATACTGTGCTTTCTCCCATTTGTTATGCATTTAATATCCTATTATGTTTTTTGTTGCTCTTTCATCAGAGGTCTTCACTGAACTGTTCACAACACTGTCTAGTCCCTTCTCTGAGTAGATGCATTTCTTCTAGAACCTTGTATGGCATATGAGTAGTTCAAATGCATTCTTTCTACTAGGCACTATTTTGCATCCATTTCATTTGCTAGGTTGGTCCGTGCCCTCTGAAGTTCTTCGTGATTTCCTCCAGACCAGAGCATTGAAAATAACTTTGTTTGATCTAAAGAGACAGATATTTAGCCACAATTCATCCGTCTCCTTTCAAGTACATGTGCAAGTGTATGTGTGTGCACAGAGATCTCTTTATTAAACATCTGAAGAGATGCGATGAAACCTTGAGATACATTACGCTTAGCCTAGTGCTCTGATGAAAATTGACCTTTTGAGTCCTTCCAGGCTTTTCCCTTTTTTCCATTTGTCCTTTTTCTTTGCCTGGTCTTTTAACTATTGATCCGTGATAGGGTTTCACTTCTCAAGAGGCACTTTGGAAAAGACCTTTTGAAAGTATAAATGAATGATGTTGACTATCTCAGAATATGATCTTCCAGTTGTTTTATCATACTACCATTTCAGCAAGTTTGACATATATAAATGTGATTCTCATTGCCCTCCAGTTTCCCAGAATTGACTTGGGAGCTATTTTTTGGATGTAAATACCCTATCTGCAACTTCCTGTTGTCTTGTATGTTAGTCATCCTTAGCCATTTTGTGTTTCACAAACAACTCAAAATTTAGTTTTTAAGCTTTTTCAGTACCTTGGAGAGGTGGATGATCAAGTGCTTCTGAAATTATTGTTTTACTGCATTTTGTTTTAACATTCCAACTTCTAATAATGCTTTTTTTTTATTGTATGTAAGAGTTCAAAACCCAAAGAAGTTACTTAGCTTTGTAGTATTGTTGTTATCTTCCAAACCTGCTTTGGTGTCATCAGAATGACAGTGCCCAAAGATCATAGTTTAGAAGTGCTGCTTCACAATATACATACAGGATATACTGGGCCCGAGTCTGTCCTTCTCTTAGTCCATGCTCGCTCAGGTTAAAACACCAGAGAATTTGATGCTAGCCTTTTGTAAGGGAACACAAAAGAACAGTCATCGCAGACTTGACCACAGATCAGAAGAATCAAATTTCAAAGATATTTTACATTCTTCGCCCATTTATCTCAAAACTAAATATAGCTTCTAATGCCCAGTAGAAATAAAGATGGTGAGACAACTGGATAGATGGTTAGATACACAGGAAGAGATTCAGTAAGTTCTGAAGTTTCTAGATCATGGGCCACAGATCATTTGTAGTTCTCAAAGCATTTGCTGCTCCTCTGCAGAGATACAGATTTCACATGGTTTCAGTTCCTCTTGTTTTTGACCATAATTTTACATTACAAAGGAGCTATCAAGAAGACGAAGGAAATCCTTAACAGGAAATTTTACTTAAGCACCTCTTGTCACTGAGAGCTTCAGCTGGACTGGTGGTAAATGTGGTTTCTGCAGTTTAAAACAAGAAAGACATTCTCTCTTTTAGTGGGATGCATACTTAGAAAATGCTTATGAATCCCTGACCTGTTGCATTTGATTTCTAGGTAATAACAAATGAAATTGTTTATTTTTGATAATTTTTTTTGTGGAATTATTGAGCTAGGTTCACTTTGTAGACAGAGATCATTATTAAGCACCAGCATTTGTCAGAATGATGGAAACATCTCTTGTTGGCAAAGCTCAAATCTAAAAGCAAAAAGAAAATCAGAGGCAAAAATTAATGTTATGTAATGTTTGTAGAAGCAAAATATTAATGGATATGTAATTTGTAAGTAATGATTTATCATTCTTCAACTTAATGCAGGTGTTACAACTGCTTTACCTTGGATGTCGTTGGTAGCGTAGCTTTTGGTACTGAGGTGGATTCTCAGAAGAATCCCGACGACCCCTTTGTTAAGAATTGCAGAACGTTCTTTGAAATGTCTTTGTTTAGGCCTCTCCTTATTCTAATCCGTGAGTATAGTCTACTTTTGTCTACTTCTTTATGTTAATTTTCTAAAAGTCATTCTCAAATTGCAAAATATGCTGAAGCAGGAGGTCGTATAGCTGACTTTATTTCAGAGGTGTTCAGAATGCAACCTACAGGCCAAGTATGCCCTCAAGATTTCCACCATATGCTCTACAGCTCTTGTCACCATTAATGCAACTTCCTCCAGAAAATGAGAGTCTTGGAGGGCAATGCCCCAGGTTGATCTGAGTGGAAAGTTTCTGGAACCTGTAGTTTCTACGATACCTCTTTTAATACATTTCCACATTAAAACAGAGTAACCGCCATTTAGAGCCTGAGAGTAAAGTTTCTGTGCACTCACTTTGCTTGGTAGAGTTTTAAATCCCACCCATAAACAACATTGGTTGTTAGTAACCAATTAAAGAAAAGAGGTGGAGGAGCATAAGCACATAGTATAAATTCTCCAAATTCTTATTTGAATAGCAGCAGCAGCCTGGTTGATGGCTATAAAGGATAAAGATGGTAAGTGCCAGTACAGGCTGTCAGTAAGAGAATGCATTTATTTTCAGGTGAATAGATAGGGAATACAAGAATGGCGTATAAAGCCATTTAGTTCTAGGCCATGAAAGCTAAGGCTTCATGGTGACAATGGCCTTGTTAGTGCAAGGGCAGTGAGAATTGTTGCTGAGGAAGCCACAGCATAATTGAGGTTTTAACATCTTGCTATCTAGATCTGCTCACAGTAGTGTCAGGTGGCACAGTGGCAAAGTTTCCTGTGCCCATCTGATCCTGCTGGCATTACAGATTGCACCTGTACTAGCAGCACATGAACTGTTTCCTTCTGGAGCCGTGTATGCAAAATATCCTTTTTAACCTGATGACAAAGTGTGATTTGTGATTAATTTCTAAAGGAACAGAAATGTGCCCCTATATGTCTAAGACCACGTCCTTCATTAAATAAAATTTCTGTAGGGTTTGGGATTGGATTCCTTGGTTGACCTCTTTCTTCTGGTACATTTTGTGGTCTAAATTTCCACACTCTAGTGCCCTGTTGGCAGCACAGGGTTTTTCTGATTGTTAGTTTTAAGCCGTTCGTAAGTTAATGAAGTGTTTATTAAGATGCAAGACTTCACTTAGATTTCTAGTTCCTGATTATGAAGACCATGGACTGGAGACCATCCTTGTGATAATACCCACTTCCAGAGTCTGTGGCCTGTTTAGAGAAGCAAAATAAAATACCAAACCAATATCCTAATATTGGAGAACTGTAAATGAGAATGACTACTACACAATTTCATGCATCGGTGCCATAAGCTGCTAGGCTAGTTCAAGATCCCCCACCTTCTGTATGCAATTGTTTGAGTAGGCAGGGAAAATAATTTTCCCCATTGTTGTGGTAGATCTGTGGCATCAAGAAGCTGAGCTGAAATCCTGAAGCAATGTGGAAACAAGCCCAGAAGCTATCTGTCTGGCAAGGGAGTCCTGGCCAACATGGAATTTCTGAAAGGAAATCCTTTACCATCCTCTGAGGATGGAAGAAAAAGAGGGAGAGGAGGAGAGAAAGAGGAAAAAACAGGCTTCATGAAAGTAACACATCCCACTTGATGAGTGTTAGAATATTAACGAAAGGAGGGGGATATCATATGCTTTACAGTCTGATTCAGTGTTTTCTTCTTTAAAATCTCTTACAGTTTCTTTCCCATTCATAATGATCCCATTGCTCCGGATTTTGCCAAACAAGAAACAAAAGGAACTGAATGGATTTTTTATCCAAACCATAAAAAATGCAATTGTCTTCAGAGACCAGCAAGATGCAGCTGAGGTAAGGCTATTTCTGTGATAAATATATGGATAAGCAAATGTTTGGAGGAAAAACTGGAAGTGACATAAGCCTCAGTTGAAAAAGCAAACTCAGTCTGTTTGAACATTCAAAGCAATTTAGTGAAAATTTTATTCATTTTTAGCTTTATGTACCATCAACCAAGCTTGGTACTGATGCAGAATTGTTAACATGTAAGAAAGATTGCTTCTCTCAGTATTTCTGTTCAAAGAAGGATGCAGAAAATGTTACATCTGGGATGACTTTTCAACCCAGTTTCTAGACCCAGAAGGAAGAATTCACCCTGTAGAATTTTTTCTCATCTTAAAGTCCGGTGTTTTGTCTATGCTACTTTTCCTTAATGACCAGAGAAAAGGGAGCCCCCACTGAGTATTTCAACCCAGTCATTACCTAGGAGCTGAGGCAGGTTTTATATAGTCCTGTGACAGTTCCTATGGCTTTTGAAAATGGAAAGAACCTGAATGTCTGGTTAAGAGCAGACACTTGATATTGAGCTGGCTAAAGAGAAAGGTAGTAGATTCTACCTGAAGTATTCAAACTAATGAGTATGCATTATTAGCAAATAATTTGTTACCCATGTATTTCTCTTTTGTGTGGACATAAGGCAGTTCTGGTTTGTTTGGGGGCTTTTTGTTTTGTTTTAATCATTGCTTTATGAAGTATCTGAAGGCACATGCATTTTTATGAAAATCTCTCTATTTTTGATATACGAAGTGTTTGAAACATAGGCATGTGTTTCAGTTCTGTGATGAAAAAGTTCTTCAGGTCTGCTTGTCCTTTTGGACCATTCATTACTGCAGACTGCACATAATATTCCTAAAAATAAGTTAACCACTTAATTATGGATGTGTAGTGAGAAACAAAGAATATCAATGAGAATTCCATTGTAAACATAACTGAGACAAGTTTTGCATGTCAATTGAGATGAAACACACTACAATATACACATTAAGAAGCTGTTAATATTAAAATATAAGAGATCTTTCTTACCACTTTGAGATGAAGAGCAATTCTGATGGGGTAACAGCAAAGGTGAGAATGGATCCTCCCAACTTTTTCTCATAGCTTAGCCCCACAGCTGTCACCTTTCAGGAAAAAAGGGATTTTAGTTTCGTTTACATCCAGGATACATTTCAAAATCAAGTTGGTTTTACAAGATACTGCTGCTCTTTGCTGTCTTGCATGTTCTGCTCTTTGATTTTTTCTACAGTGAAGTCTCACTTTTGTATTTGTTGTGCTTTATCACCACATGCTTCTTGTCTTTTCTGCAGCTCACCTTTATGAGTCTTTGGCCCCACTAGCCTTTAGGTCTTTGTCTCCATCCTTCTTTTACATCCAAAAGATTTTATGTACCACTGACCCACCACAGCCAACTGTATCCTGGACTGCAACAAAAGAAGCATGACCAGCAGGTTGAGGGAGGTGATTCTGCCCCTCTACTCTTCTCTCATGGGACGCCACCTGGAGTACTGTGTCCAGCTCTGGGGCCCCCCAGCAGAAGAAGGACGTGGACCTGTTAGAGCGAGTCCAGAGGAGGGCCATGAAGATGACCAGAGGGCTGGAGCACCTCTCCTATGAAGAGTGGCTGAGACAGTTGAGGTTGTTCAGCCTCAGGAGATGAGAAGGCTCCGGGAGGACCTTATAGCAGCCTTCCAGTACCTAAAGGGACCTACAGGAAAGCTGTTTACAAGGTCATGTAGTGACAGGACAAGGGGTAATGGCTTTAAGCTGAAGAATGGTAGAGTTAGATTAAACATAAGGAAGAAATTCTTTACTGTGAGAGTGGTGAGCCACTGGAACAGGTTGCCCAGAGAAAGTGTGGAGGCCCCATCCCTGGAGGTGTTCAAGGCCAAGCTGGATGGGGCTTTGGTCAACCTGATCTAGTGGAGGGTGTCCCTACCCATGGCCGGGGGATTGGAACTAGATGATCTTTAAGGTCCCTTCCAACCCAAACCATTCTATGATTCTGTGATTCATAAACATGGTTCCTGGCCCAGGCTGAGTGCTGGAGGAATATTTTCTAACAGGGATGGTGTATCTAAGCTGCTTGCAGACACCTCATTTCTAGTGCACAGACCCAGTGTGAACTTTAGCAGCATACTGGTGCGGCTGTATGTACGGAGAGTTTTGAATCAAAGATTTATGCTGAAGGGTTCTGCATGAAAAGTCTATTCTGTGTATGAATTATAAAAGGATAAAAGGGAAAATGAAACAATCTAATGTGAATTAAAAGTAGTTAATGTATTAACTACTATTAATAAAATGCAACATATTTCTGTGGCAGTAGCACCGAGGGCATCGATCATGGGCTAAATCCTTCACTATTCTAAAGATGTTTGCTCCCTCAAACTGCAGACTAAGATAAAGGACAGCAGGTGGGTATGGCTAGGAGAAAATACAAAGAAAAACAATCTGGTAGCTGCAAGAGTGGGAGGCAGCATTCTCTGCATATGCAGCCTGTTTGCAGGTTTCAGTCGTTGATGGAGCAGAGGTTTAAGATAATATTGGAAGGGATGTTGGGAGGTGCTGTAAGAGATAACACACGGCAGTAGCTGCCTGGTATCGGGGCAGTGTGGAGGGAAGTACAAGGTCCATGTTTGCCTTAACAGCGTATGCACAAGTCCATGACTGGCTGTGGTCCCGTCTGCTCCTGGACTTTTGCCTAGTTTGCAAAATTGGCATGTGGGAACTATTTCAAACGTTGGGAGTTAGATACTTACGACCAGATTTCTGAGAGCGCATTAAGTTCCCTTTGCAGTTCAGGATCATTAGCACTGCTTTCAAAAGTGCCTGGAAAGTTTGGAGCTTCCTTTTTTTCCCTTTTCACTGCCTGTCTTGTTACGTGCTCTTAGAATTTTGACAATTTTAGGTTGGTGGCACACAAGTCTTGTTACAAGTATAGGCAACTTAATAATTTGCCAGGAACATAAAAATGGTCTGAAACAGATCAAAATGCAGCTGGGTCCAATTTAATGCAGAAATGTAATCTGTAGAGATTAGGTGTCCCAGATAGTCCTGTATATGAAGGAGAATTATGTCCTCTGTCCTGGGTCTCGAATGATGAAATGTACCCTCTGAAGTCAGTCAGAATTTTGGCACTGAATTTTAATGAGGCCAAGATATAACTGGTAGCTAGTGGTTCTTTGTGCTAATAATGGGAGCTATAAGCAAAGTCTTATGGTCTCCCTGTGCTGCGTTAGGCCAATGGGTATTCCTTAGGTTGCCACGTTGCTAGCTGTTACATTGTGTGCATCTTTTACTCCTCGTTGATTTTATCACCATTAAAAATGCTNGGGTAGGCAAAACAATTTTAAAAAAGCCTTTGGAACAAACTGTAACACAATTAAAAGCTCCACAAAAGTGATTCAGCTGAAGCTTGTCTTCCTCTCATCTGTAGCTAACGTGAACAAAGAAGAAAGGCCAAAAAACAATGTGACAAGCAAAGTCAGCCTGTTATCATCCCTGTTCTATCAGTAAATGAAACAATGCTTCTGAATGCCTAAAGATAATCCCATGGGCAGATAGTAATTTTACAGCCAGGTTTAGATCTAATAATACGCTTGCAGTTTATATGAGATCTGTGATGTCACTTTCTCTCATCCCATCGGTTAGTGCTGCAGATGTCATTTTAATTATATATTATCTTTCTGTGGTCAGTCAAATAATTTCAGTCCTGGATATTCCACTCATTTGGCTTATGTACAAAAACATTTAGTGGTTGTGCTTTAGAAATTTTAATATATTACATTTATTCATGGATTCCAATTATTGTAAAATGCTTTTCCCACTATTTACAGAAGAGCAAATTCACCCTGCTCAGAAGAAACAGCACAAATTTAATGCACCACTTAACACCTACTTTGAAGACTCCAGCAGGATTTAAGTGTTCAAATACCTTATCCTGATTATCTGCCCAGGTTTAAATTTTTCCCTTAGGCAAAATGTTTCCAGAAACAGGGCAGATAGACTGTTTGTTTACTTCAATAAATGATAGTTTGATAGATTTTCATTTAATAATCTGATACGCAAATCATTATTCATGTAAGAGTTGTTTTTCTATCATGTTATAGCTCAGTTCTTAACTTACCAGTCTGTTTTAAATTATGATATCTAGATGAAGGAGTCTGTTGTGGTGCTCAAAATTGAGTCTCCTTTCTAAAACTGTGGGTTAAAATTAAGGCCCCTCAGCAGATGAAAGGCCAGAATTTCATTTGTAAGCCATAGTAATAATAACAATGGGAATGTAACAATTTAAGGAAATTGCAAAACATGATTTTTGGAAAATCACAACAGGTCTCTGGGAAAATCCAGTTTTCAAAACATAATGCCCTTGAACAAGGAGAATTGGAGAGTTCATAGAGGCTGCAACACATTCTTCTGGCATCTCCTCATTTTCCCACTCATACTGTCTGCTGTGAATGCATAATTCAAGGTCACTGATCCACGCCAGGCAGGTAGTGACCTGGCGATGTTTCTGATGATGAACAGCTGTTTCTTGGTGGTCTCAAGCTGATTTGAAAGGAGAGGGTGACAAAGCACAGAGAAGTACCACCAGTACTGTATTCATTGGCATCTCGGGTGGCAGTTTAGTCAATCTGGCTGGAGACCTACGGACTACCAGAATGCTTTTTGGTGTAAGCGCAGAGCAGCCAGAGAGAACAACGGGAGAAGAGGATGAAGGCTGTGCTGCTGTGAGCCACGTGGTGTAAAGCCACAGAGAAGCTGTATGATGCTGTCAGTCCTGGTGATGATCTGGCCTCCCGTGAGTTGGTACGGCCCTGGGATGCTCTGTGCTGTACTGCATTAGGTCTAGACCAAAAGAAGTTTTTCCTCTGGTCAGCAATTGCCAGTGAACAATCGCGGCCGCCTCCAGTTTTCCTCACTTCTCATCCTCATTCTTACCAGTCCTTTCCCTGATCCCCGGTAAGCAGTCGTGGGCTCTGCTGCCCCTCCGGCTCCCCACACAGCCAGGCAGGCACGAGTCATTCCTGGTGTGTGGACACCCTTCGGTTTTCCAGCGTCAGCTAAGGAAGCCTAAAAAGGTTGGAAAACTGAATTTTGCGGAAGTCTGATACTAAGCTGTTTAAATGCCTGCAGAGGGGAGAGACCTGCCCTTTCACTAGGTAGCAATAGTACTATATTTATGTACTATAAGGAAGCGGTATCTTTTAATATCTTTCTGGGAGAAGATGGCCTGGTTACGACTTAAATCTCTGGAACACTGATTCCCAGGGAAAACCGTGCAGTGAGCTCCCCTAAATGCTTTACCTAAGGGGAGGAGGGGCACGTGTGTGTGTACCTGCATTCTGGAGGATAAGGGACAATCTGAAAACCTAATTACTGTGGCACTCTGTTCTTTTCTCTTCTTTCCCCAGCAGTTCCCTGGAGTTTTTCCTTTTCATGAACTAATGAACTATTTTATTCAAGAGCTGCTTGAAATGAGTTGAGCAGAGGTAATCCTCCTGAAAGAGTCTGATCCTCTCCTTGTCAAGGGAAAACTATACAATTACTAAGAAAACTTAGTTAAAAATTTGCTAAATACTATGTACATTCCAGGAGCTATGCGCATGTTTGAACTGTGGAAATGCAGTACAGATGTTAAAAAGTAAATATTTTTCTTAGGAAACAGCAGATGGGAGGATTAGACACCTTCTAATAGTGTGCAGTTTTCCTGCCTTTGTAGAAAACCAAGCAAAACTTGTTTATATTTGAAAGGAGGTGGTGTCCATTTAAGGATACACAATATGTGGCAATGTTAAATAATCCATTTTTATTGATTTATCAAGACAGTAAAAAAAAAGGATCAGTGTGATCCTTTCTTTTTTTTTTTAAGTCTGTAGGAGGGATGCTGCGATTCTGTTCCGCTGGGCTGGTCTCATGGTTTGATCGTGTCATTATCCACTGCCTTTGTTGGGTGGAAATGTGAAGTGGGCTTTTCAGAAAGGTAAATGTGTGTCTTAAAGATATAGAGGGAATTTGTGCTAAATACGGGGTTTGAACCCAAATGTCAAACCTGTATCTCTGCTGTTTTAAGCAGAAGGGTGTCATTCCTCTAGAATATGTTAAAAACCTTTTGAACAGTAAATCTGGTATCTGTGCTTGGACAGCAGACAGTGATTCTAAGAGGGAAAAAAGTGGCATTATGTTAAAAGACATTTTAGTTATTCACCTTCTTCTAAAAATCAAGCCATTACTGCTTGCTTTAAAATTGTGTTCCTTCCTTCCTACATTTGAAGAAAAATCCTTCTTTTTTTTTCTTTTTTTTCTTCTTAAATATGTAATGAATTTTATAACTTCCTCAGGATTTCTTAAGTGGGCATTTAGACATAGCAAGCCCTCAAAACCTTGAATCGAGATGAATTTGAAATCCCTATTACTTTTGGTCACCAGTTGAAATTTCTTGATCAGTCTGTTGTTATCTTTCCAACGATGAATTGCCGGCCTATGAGATGTGATCTTTTGGTTTCAGACCTGGGCTGAAGCGTCTGGCTGAGGTGCTTTCATCATGAAATGCAGTTCTGCAGTCTCTCTGCTGAAAAGAGATCAAGGATAGAATAAGTAACGAGAGCGGTGACTTTCTTGCCTCCCTGAGGCGTGTTGATGGGGAAGCAGGAAGATTTTTGCATTACTGCTGCAGCTGTCCCAGTTCTGCAGCCCAGCACTCCTGTGAGCCCAGCGCTTTACGAGCGCTGCAGTCGCAAGAAGAGAGCAAATGTCTGCTTGGTTACCTGCTGCCAGCAAGCACATACCAGGTCTGCTCGCTATCGCTCACCCTTTGCTCTTATCGCACCATTTCTACTGCCTCCTGGTTTATGGATCAGAGTACCTTACGGATCCTAGACAAGGAACAGGCAGATGGTATCATATATATATTATCTGCCCCACTCCAGTAAACCCTGCAGCAACCGTAACAAAATGATCTTGGCATCTGGGACTCTTTATGCAATGCCTCCACCTCTCCCCGCTCGCTTTGAGTCTTTTTCAGCCACTGCTGTGTATCTTCATTTCTTCTTCAGAGGGTGACAGGACTGGTGTCCCTATCTCTTATTTCACATGTCCCACCTCAGCTAGTCTGGGGTCCAAACTGCCATCGTGCACATGAGCAATCTCGTTGACTTCTTGGAGCACTGCTCACATGCTTCAGTTTGCAAGAACATAGACTTGTACCAAAGGACTGAAATTACATCAAAAGACCAGGGTGTTCATACGAATTAAGCTGGTGAAGTTTTTGGGTACCCAGAGTTGCCGAGAATGATCTTGCAGACAGTGCTGGGAAAATGTAAGTATCTACACAGGAAAAGCTAAACTCACTTTCTAAGAGATGCGTGGTGGAGCTCCTTCAGAGGGCCTTCCAGAAAATGGTATTCTTGCCCCTTTCTGGGCAGAACAGGGGAGGTTCAGACGCTCCCTATAGCAGCATTAATCCACAGAAGTCATTAGGCCAACAGGATGCCTTCAGAGTTACAGGGAGGAAGGACTTAAATGCTTCTGTCAATAAGGTTTGCATGTATTTCCCTCCTGTTTTCACCAGCCGGTGTGGGAAGTGAAAATGGACATTTGGCTTTGCTGATCTACAGCATATGAGAAACATCTTTTAATTGAGAAGGGTGGGATTTTTAGTGTTGAAAAAAGGCTTTTTCATCCAGAGTAAAAGTAAATAAACCCACATGCTCAGTTGTTGGTAATGTCAAGGGGTTTAGTGACTTTTTAAAATTGTGTTTATATGGTAAAATCAGTCACTTAAAATACTGTTTATCAAAAATCCAGGCCAAAAGATAGCTTAAGGACTCTTACAAATAATGTTTGCAGTAAAATTTCTCTGAAAAACTGGAGGAGGAAAGAATTAAAAGGCAAATCTGTCTTTTTCAAAGAAACCACCCCATCCTTGAAGGGGAGATCAAAAGTCCTCTTTCTTATGTGTTTGGGGTTTTTTTGGTTTGGTTTTTTTTTTCCCAGCCCTACTTACACCTCCTTCTAGGTGCTGGTTGTTGTGGCTATACCCTGTTTTTTCCTGTTCCTGATACCGAAAGGGAGGGAGTGGTTACGCTCTGGTTTATGTGTCCATAAGAATAAGAATAGCAAGAGCTGATTGTGGTTTGAAGGTGCGATCCAGCAAACACTGGTCTGTGTCACTGAGCTTCGTGGTGGCTTGACTAGCACAGGTGAAAAGTGGAAGATGAGGAAGCAAAAAAAAAAAAAAAGGGGGTTGTTCTTCATAAGGGCCTGGGTCTCTTGCTTCTCCTCTGCAACCAGACCTGCCCCACTTCATCATGACTTTTTTTGTTTTGGGTTTTTTTTTTTGCTTTACCCTCCCTTGTGATGGCCAGGGGACCCTGTGGTTGTTATCCAGAGAGAAGTTGAAACACTGAAAATCCTGTTTATGACTGTGGTAATTCCCTGTAGGCAATAACGTCAGTGCTGGCCACTTGTCCCAGCCTGATCCTGTGCTAGTAATGAGTATTCGCAGCATGCATTTCAATGTCTGATTAAATCTTTCTGAAAGGCCATCTGTTTGAGGAGGATGTAGCATAGGCTTTAATACTTTTTATACCTAGTACTCAGTACTGCTGTTTCATGACCTTAGACGTAAAGTTTGTCTCTTGGTTAGTTAACATCTCTCCTGATACTCCGATCTGAGAAAATAATTGGATCAAGGCTGTTGCAACCTGTTGGGTCACTGTGTGTCATTGGGGAAATGTTCCTGGGTGTTGGGTCACGGGAGTTACACAGACCCAATGAGACTTTGCTACGCCTGGGCCTGAGAAATAGGTATCTGTTTTCTGGGAAGGGAGCAAAGCATCTCCAGCTGCCTTTTCTTTTCTGGCTCTTGGGGCAGAATCTGATGCAGTTCTATATCTGTTGATACATGCCAAATCAGTAACTAATCTGGCCTTTCTCTTGCGTGTTCTCATCTGTGCAAAACATCCAACCTAAGCAGTGTTACATCTGTCTTTCAGGGTTATTTTCCTATAGGCTTGGAAGCACAGTTTCCCTTTGTGTCTCCCTCAGCATAAAGGAAATCTTCTCCAACTTGTCTTTTCCACTTCCTGTCATTTGCTTTCCTTCGTGGTACAGTCTCGGTATTCATCCCTTTGGCTGAAAGAAAAAAAAAAAGTCACCCTAAAGTTGTGCACATTCTCTTTCTTTTGTAACTTCTCTCTCTTACATTTTCTCATCTTTTCTGTACGTTACCCTTGCGGTCTGTCCCTCCCAAGTTTCTCAGAAGATCCTACTTTAGGTCACTGAAAGCCCTTCCTTTTTCCAGCTTAATCTGTGATCTGGTCTTCATCCAGGGTGTGGGGTTTTCAGTTCAGCAAAGAAAGGGAACCTTTCCATAAAATGAAATCAGCTGGAGATGAATTTTCTGCATAACAGGGTGGTGGCCTTTAATGCCAAGGTGGGATATAAGATCTAATCTTCATTTACATCGCTTTTTTTTTTTTTTTACTTTATTTAAATCTGCACGGGATCCATCGATGGGATTTTTATGTATTTATTTTACCTTGCCGTTCAGAGCAGCAGCATGTTTTTTTACTTTCCCTCTACAGTCTTTCTTCTCACATATGTAACTAGAGCATAGCATCTAAATTCTTAATTTAGAAAAAAATAACAGATTTACTGACCTAATTGAATTAACAGAGCTTTCCCTTTCTCTGTCAGTTTTAACATTTTCAGTTTTGTCTTTCATATTTCATCCTTTTTTTTTCCCTTTTATCTGTTACTGGCTCACCATCCTTCCTCCCAGAGTCTCTCCCAGAACTAGGAGGGGAGTTGCAGCACTTGTGATATTAGCAGGTGATCTTCAAATTTGTCTCTGTTAGTCTCTCTGTGTCTGTATTTGCCTACAGTGACCTCTCTCAGCCCCATGCACTGCCTTTTTTTTGCAACACAGTATGACCTTTTCTGAAGCAGTTAGGAAAAAGCCGTTCCGTGATATTTTATTCTGGTTCAACCGTCTTGTCCATCTGTTGGCATGTTTTGATCTCTGGAGGTTTTTCCCTTGATCTGTCTCAACTGTTGTTATCTACTTTGCACTCCTTTGATATTTCTTCCTTTTCTCTTGTGTCTACTTACCTTAGCAGATCCATACTCCTACTTGTAAGAGACACCGACAGCCCATCTTACCAACAGGAGAACCATTTATATGGCTAGCATTTGGATGCCTAGTGCGTGAAGTTGCTTTTCTTTTGAACCTGGTGGCAAGTCAGTCTGACCATCTCAATGCACAAAGGTGACCAAGTTTATTTGCTGAGATAATTATCTTCTTGCCACCGTGCCCCGGCTGCCCCAGGGGCTGCCTCTCCCCCCTGCAATCTGCCAGAGCCAGCAGAGCCGGAGATCTTCGCTGGACCCCATCCGCTCATGACCATGTCTGGATTTTGAGGATAATTTAACATTATTATGGAAAATGACAGATTGTCTGTCGCTGGAAACCTTGAGGAGAGGCTTTCTAAAACGTGCCCTCGAAGTCAGCTGGCCGCGAGGCAGGAGTCCCTGCGTGGCATTCCTCAGTCTGCCTTTTGCTAAGGAGCATCCTGAACGATTGTGGCGATTCCTCTCCCTCCCTGCAAATCCACGTAGGAAATCCTGCATCCCCAGCAGCCGATGGCAGCCTCGCCTGGCTTCATAGCCTGTGACCGTGCAGGGCTTTCTCTACTTTATTTGCCGTGACTACCCTTCATTTTTCCCTCCCACTGGGATAGGCAAGCTATATCTAAGAGAGAGAGAGACTAGAGGGGAGCCGAGCACCTCCTTTCTCTCTTCAATAGAAATGTACACTTTTTAATAATGTAATCTCAATTAAAAACATACCAATTAAAATGGGCTTTTTAGTAGGTCTCTGGGGAGAGGGAGCCATAATTCACAATAAAACGTAAAGCTTCAGAAGCAGGGAGAGCTAGGTGCATTGCAAGTGCCCAAATATTCAGTGATTTTAATTACAATGGAAACTTGATAAATTGCTTTGTGCCACAATCCATTATTAACAGCTTAATGAATATCACTGCTGCCTGGTTTAAACTGCTCCACGGTGAAAACTGTTGTCAGTATTTCACTTGCCAATTCTGCTTTTTAGTGTGTTTGTAACCTGGCCCCTTAAAAAGGGGAGGAGGGTGAAAGTCTGCAGGCTTGGCTTTGGGGCCGGGTAAGTTCTGCTGGCTGCAGCATCCCGAGAGAGACAGGAGGAAAGACGGAGCTTTTGTGTTTCACCAGTATTGGGACTGGCCGGGGTTAAATCTGCTCCTTGCAGAGGTTAAGAGCAATGCCACAGCTGTTCTTTGGGCATGCAGAGGGCCCTTATGCCAGCTGAGGGGTGACCCGAGCACGGGGTTACCTTTACGTGTGCTGTGTCTCTGCACAATACCCGTTAGGCTGGAGGACTGCTTGGGGAATCTGCTCAGGAATAAAGGGAAGCAGAAGTGTAGCAGCCCGGGATCAGGCACGCCAGTGAGTGTATTTTGGAGTGAGCAAAGTGCAAGTTGGTTCAAATTTTCCAATTTTTAGCCAGCAAAAAGCTGTTCTGAGGTATGGACTTAGGCAAGTCCTTTTGGAGCGTTGACATGTAAACAGTGATTGTGCTCAGCTTTGAACAGGGAACAAAAACATCTGGTTTTTTTTCTTGACAGTTGCGGCTGTAATTGTGCTAATGTTAAGATGCTGTATACTTATATGTGTCTTTATAGTAAACTAGTACTTTCCACCCCTTTACAAAGCGGCTTAATATTTCAAGGATAAAGGTTATTACTAGGAATGTTGTTATTTTCGATACTAACAGCAGGTATAGTGGGCTTATAGTTGTGCCCCATTGAATTGTTAAGCCGCAGGGATTTAAATAGCCGTGGTCTGGCTTCTACGAGATTTATTACTTATTGTGGGTGTTCTGTTTTCACTTTTCACTTGATTGTGTGGTCTGACTTGAGGGTCGCAATCCCTGAAGTGAGGTTACTGCCAGGTGTTTGACAAGATCTGAGTGAGAGGCAAGGTAGGGCTCAGGACAGAAATGACTGGGAACTGCTCTTCTGATTCAGAGAAGTCACGAGAGCGTATATGGGCTAAACATGATTTGTCTGAATGTAATTAATGTCTTGGGTTTTGCTATTATTATTCTGATTATGCTTTTCTAGAAAACAACAAAAGCGTATTCACTTTCCCCATCTCAGAAATGGCAACATTACTCATAATGATGTTAACTTGCACCCTGCCAATTACGCAGAGCTCTCCTGGTTCATTATATCAATAATTACACATAGGATTTTTTTTTTCCCTTGTGAAAAATCTTTCATTGACAGAGGTGTAATGATGCCTGTAAGTTCCTTAAGTATTACTCAGTCAGGGATATGTAAGATGTGGGAGATGTCCTCATATTTTCGGGGAGAAAGACAGCCGGTATTCTGGCATGCTGTTAATATTCATGTGTTTCCGAAGTTGTATTTTTTTTAGTTTGACTTTAGGAAGCATTCCAGACCACAGGCTGCCTGACTGTCATTTTTCATACATCCTTGTACTGGCAGAGGACAAAGTGGCATGAAATATATAAAATGCCATTTAATTTTTCTTTTGTTCTTTCATTCACGCACACATGCTTCTTCTGTGTGTTTATCGGTGTGCGCAAAATGCCTATAGTTGCAAGATAATGGCCGTGTAAATATTAGAAAGTCATACTGAAACTCTGTGAAGGAAAGGAGAGCAGGGGGAAAATCCTTCCTGCTACCAAGGAGCCATCTATTGGATAAAACCCATAACTGAACCCAAGCATCCATGAAACTGCGGAGGATAACACAATTTGTTATTGGTCACCGAGTAGCTGAAAATAATCCTTTCCTTCCCAACGCCGCTTTCACCCGCTGCGTTAGAAACCTGTACCCCTTCACGCACACACAAGTGGAGAGTCAGATGTAGAGGCAATTTACGTACTGTAGGTAAAAGCCAGTTTAATATAGCCAAAGATCCAGGATAAATCCTGATGTAGGGTGCAGGTGTGATCCTCAATGGATAAGCCAGCAGTAGGATTGCCCGCCAGCAGTGGAGAGCAGTTGCTCAGAGAAGTAATAGAAAAAGCAAGTGGGTTTTTTTCCATATTATTAATAAAGAACATAAATAACATTAACTGTACTATTTTGTAACAGTATATGTCATTTTTATCAGTCTCACAGCCATAGCATATTTTTTTAGTTACCCAGAATTACTTAAGGCCATCAGAAAACCAAATAATGAGGTGTTCCTTCCCTCAAAATGTATGCAATCTATATGTAATGTGATGCAGACAGAGGGGATCTTGAACAAACCATGGGGAGATATGAGGGAGGACAGGATGTGAACAGTAAATTCCCAGGATGGCCCCGAAACATCCTGAAGGATTTTCAAAGCAAGCGGTGGGGTTTTGCAAGCATGTTGAAGAGAGCATATGGGGCAGGAAGAACAAAGGATAAAGAAGCAATAATGAGATTCCTGTGCATTTTCTTGAATGTCAGGCAACCGCCAAAACCAGAACTGATTATTAATCAGGAATTAAATTTAAGCAAATACAATTATAATCTGTGGCAAATAGAAAAGGAACTGAGGGCTGCCTGCAGCAGAAGCCTTTAGTCAGCAGCTTGAGCCGGCAGAGGGTCAGGCTTCTGGGGGTCAGACACTGGGCCTAAAACACCCCCTTCCTGCGTCCTCCCTTTCCCCTGCAAGTAGCGGAGGGGAGGAGTGTCGGAGGGTTTGCTGGGAGGCCAGCTAAGCTTTGGGAGAGGATGTGTGCATACAGCGTGCAGCAGAGCGGGCAGCTCGCTGCTGATCCGGGAGTCGGTGCCTGTTCCACGCGCTGCCGTTCATGGGGGAAACCCTCCCAAGTTGTTCTTCTTCCCCAGTGCCCAGTTGTTTCTTCTCTTGCTGTATTTGCCCACTGTGTATTCTGATAACCTCGCGCCTCCACCTCCGAGCAGCAAAACATGCGTGAGGCAGGAGAAGCTCGGCTACTGAACACACAAGTCCAATATTTATTGTTTGTACTCTGATAATGCCGGGAGTCGTTATCGGAGTGCTGTTATGCTAAATGTTTTGCAAATACAGAATAAGAAGGTTGCAGTCCACTGTTATTCGCTACCACTGTCTCTTGCTGACCGCGATGCCGGGATTGGGAAAGCTGGATAAGACTCGCTAGCCATTGCATTTTGGGTTGTTTTCTGAGCTCTCCCCACATGTGCGTGCGATGGAGGGAGCTGTGGTGGTTGTACTGTTGGGCTGTGCTCTGGGCTGAGGCTGCCAGCCCAACGCGGCAGAGATGCCAACCAGCTGCCACAACGTGCGTGACACTTATTGCCATTAAACTGAATCTCATGGAGAACCTTAGTGCTTCTCTTAGACACCTCGACCATTCTGCTCAGCCTGGTGTTGGAAGGAAACACCCCAGACTCAGTGACAATGGTCAGTTCCTTAGGGGTGTAAATGGACCAGGCTGCAGGCAGTCCCTTGGTTTTACACTGAAGAACTACGGGAAGGGTTTCCAGCTCTCTAGGTAAGCCATAGGTTTCTCTGTGGGCCCACATAATTAATGAAACAGTCAAATAGGTGTATGCCTTGTTTCCTCTCTCCCATAATTGTAATATCTCTTCATCCAACATATCACTTCAGCCAAGTTAGACCTCCGGCTAGGATCTTTGCAGCTCACAGTCAACAGGTCCACACACAGTTAGGATTAAAACCAGCCTCCTCCTATAAGAGCCATAGAGAGCTATGTTAAGCTTGTCACAACTAGAAACAGGTCACCGCTCGCTCTCTCTGCATTCACTAACAATTAAAACTGAAATTCAAATTTATTTTCATCCCTGGACTGTGTGGGAAGGTCTTGAGGAGGTGGCTGTCTTTCAGGGTGGGAGCCCTCTAGTGCCACTTGCAGTAGTTTAAGCTGAAGGGAGATGGATCCCTTGTTTATAAGAATTCCCCACAGCTTTATTTTCAGGTCGAATTAGGCTTGCCCATGTCTCTGTAGATCACTAATGCTCTCACTTTAACTTTGTATTTTGAAGGTCAGAAAAGTGCAAAATTTTTGAGGAAGAAACCAGCAGTACCTGAGCACTCTTCTCCCTCATCTCATGAATGAAGGCACTACCACGGGAAAATAGTTTCGTATTTTTCAGCAGTGTGATTTTTCTGTTACCAGCATGCTTTGTTAAAGACCTACTGAAGTAATATATAGAGAGACGGACATACATACAAGTACACCGAAGTTGTATTCAGATGGTACGGGCGTAGCTGGGTGAAATCTAATGATCTGCAATGACTCACTGGAGGAGGGGAAACCTCTCCGGTGACGAAAATGGTTCCGTGCTGGGGTGGACTGCCTGGGGAGGCTGTGTGAAGCTGGAGTTTGGCTGGGTTTGTAAGAACAGGCTAGACAAACAGCTGTCAGGGGTGGTTTGGCTGATGCTGCCTCCTGGCAAGGGGATGGAGTAGATAACTTGCTGAGATCCTTCCAGGCCTCTTTTCCCCCCCGTGTGATGGTGCTTTTGCCTTAAACTCTGTGAGTCTGTGTAAATCTGTTTTCATCCTAGGTTTTAGAGGGTTTTCTGAGATCATCATTAGCTTTTCCTCACGGGGTTTTATAAGATTTGATGCGTGTTGTACCGATTTTACAGATGGAGAAGCTGCACCGGTTATAACTGTGTTTTAAAGGCAAAAAAGGGAGTGCAGCTTTAAGCATCCCAGCTTCTGTGGATGTCAGAGCTTTAACCAGTAATTTGTATCAGCCACTCTGCAGATTTAATCGCAAACTCAGCCAATAAAATCCATGGCATACTTTAATTTACACTTACTCTTGTTTTTTCTATTTTTATTTTTTAAAACAGCATTGGTCACACATAGAAGATATGTTTTGTTACCATGTTTAATACTTTCCGTGCTCAGGTGCTTCCATCAATTTGCTGAGGTGCCTGCTCAGAATTTCATGTGGCATTTTTGCAACATTATTGTAGGGACACTTCTGTTTTCTTTCAAGTCGAAAGCAAAGGCATTGTTGTGACTTCTGATATCAAACACGGTGACACTGAATACTCACAATGCTCCCTCATTGCTGTAAACTACTGCAGAAACTTGCATAGGAGTATAGTGATGATAATATATGAAAATATCAGAACAAGTCCAAAGTTATACAAAATCTGCTCAGTCTGGGGTTTCACTACAAATGTTAAGATCAGGCCAGGCTGGCAAAAGGCAGCTTCGCTTTCCAAGTGGATGCTCAGTAAATAATTTTTTTTTTTGCTTTAAATTTACCCAGGTTTTTAATGCAAGCGATATTGCTTTGTAAGACGTGCCTGCCCACGGACATTCAGCCCATTTACAATAAAAACATTACAGTGATTTCATCAGCTGATGTTAACAAATGCAAACAAAAGATTTTTTCCTGCCAGACTGAAAGCCTCCCGGCCACTCTCGAGCAACGGCCGTACCCTGCAGTTCAACAGACTCCAGGTCCTTCCAGAGCTGAGCATCACCCGTGAGAGCACCATGCCCTCAACCTTCAGACGCACAAATTTGAGGGCTGTCAGCTCTGGCCTCCCAGTTAATTCCAGCTTCTGGGTTCAAGCACAAGGCAAAAGGATGATCTCTCTGAAATGGGACTGGATGTATTGGCAGAGAGACTGGCTTTTTTTTTGTGATTTCACTGAGAAAACAAATTAAACCTGCAAGTGTTAGGGACAGGTTGAATTTGATCCTTTCAAAGCAGTTTGGCAAATGATAGTTTTAGTGAGATTGCATTTTGTTCTTTTTTTTTTTTTTTTTTTTTTTTTTTTTTTTTTTTTTCCCCAGAAAGATCTGGGTAGCTACTGCAGTGCTTTAGTGAGAACTTCAGGGTGACACAGGTTTCTCTCACCTAAAAAGATGGTTGCTAAATCACACTTACAAAAGTGACCTGGATATAAACTAATATAGCAGTTTTTGTACAAGTTTGCAGGAAACTGAAATAATATTTCAGAGAGATATGAGCTTTATACCTGTAAGATAAGGATTCTGAAGTTTAGCTTCTGCTTTTTTTGAGCTGCCATCAGAGCATCTGAGAAAGGCTAGGAGGGTCTGCTCAGTTTATTGTGAGTGGTAGTATATGAGCATCATCACATTCGTATGACGTTTGCACCACAGCAAGTGCTTTATAGAATACCAACCAGTTATGTCTTCTACTTTGCTTCCTTTCTTCTTCTTTAAGTTGCTTTTTGTAGTTCTGGGCTCTTTTGGACTCAGATTGGGGAACTGAATGATCAGAGTGGTGCAAAACTTGAATATAGTTTGCAGAAAATACAACTGAAAGCACAACATTAGTTACAAAAATTCCAACTAATATACCTGAAGTATATTAGTTTTCCTTAAGTAATTTTTTACTTCACCTTGCAGAGAAGTTGCATGGCACAATCTCTTTACAGAGAGCATAACCCAAAGGTCCCCTGAATCCCCAAAGCAGCAGTGAATTTGCCAAAAGGTCAGCCAGTACGTCAATCTTCGGTACGAAAATACAGTTCCCTGTTGAGGATGGAAAGAGCTGGAGAAATCCCCTGCCCCCCCCCAGGACCCTTGCCTCCTGTGAGAAAAGTCATGGCACATCACGCATGTGAGCGAGATATCTCTCTTCTTCTGACAGCAGCAAAACTTAGAAGCAGTGATTTGAGGAGGGGTGATAGATGCTGCCGAATTGGCCTTCCCCGGTATAGCACGTGTCTATTCTTCCAGTGTGTAGCACGTAGCTCGTTACGGTTCTGTGCAGAATGATTTCTCTGCATGGCCAGGTGATGTTTAAGGAGACTAATGAGAGAAATGATACGGCCCAGAACGCTGGTGTCAGGAAAAATATTGCAAGGTGTCTATCTTGGGGAAGCTGAAAGTGGGGCTTGTCTTATTATATATTTCAAAGGGGATGTCTATGTCACCACCAAGTTAGACACGCACCCTGTCCCATACTGCCTTCAAATTAGATTTTTTTTCAAATAGTAGCTTTTCTATTCAATTTTCATTGGCTTAATGATAGGCTCTGTGTTGTACGGGGGCAAAACAAGAGTCTGTCGCATTGGCATGCCGTTCTTTTGAAGCGGGAACTTGTTTCTGAGGCCATTGTAACATAACTATGCGAGTGTCAGAGGACAGGATAGAGGCTATTATGGACTTCTGCTTTTTGTGAGGAGAATCAAACAAATGTCCCCGATGGAAAAAGGAAGCCAGCAGCTATGTGTGATGACCAGAGAATGTTTTTAAGCAGTGACATTGTTAGTACCTGGTCTGTTGTCAAACTGNTTTTTTTTTCCTGCTGTCAACTGAAGTGGAGAAAACCCCCGTGAATTTTCATGAGATACCTTTTCCTCATTTCCAGCACTTAACAATGCAATTATATTTGGTTTTATGCTAGTGTTTGCCTCTATTGCCATTGTTAGGTTTTTGAGTCAGAGTGATTTTTCCATCCTGATGATGCGGAAGAAAAATATGTTTCATTATGACTGGTTATAACCCTGGAAATCTTTTCTCTCGCTTGGGTTGATGATGATTTTTTATGTTGCATTCTATACTGATGCCTAAAGTGAAGTAGAATGAACCATAAGGAAGAGAAGCTTTGCTAAAATATAGCTCCTTCCACCGTGTAGAATTATCTTGAAAAAAGCTTGCATCTTTCTAATTTTATGCTTTTTTTTTCTCCCCCACTATTATTCCAGTAGTTTTTACAAATGAATGTTGTTTGTAAGGATTGTTTATGAAGCCATTGCTCTCAGCAACCCCTGCTCACCTGTGAACAAATTACGTGGCCCAGATAAGGTATCTAGTTGTTTCTCGATAGGGTGACCTTATAAACAGATTCTGCAACAAGACAAGCTTTTAAATTCCTAACAAAATATATTATGTGAGTAATAAAAAGAGCTCCTCAAAATGGCCACAGAGGCATTTCAGAGCACATTCTTGGGAATATTCACTTGTGCTAGCATTCATTAAGTTTGCTTTCAGCAAAAATTCTCATGAATGAAATTTTATTCACTAGTCATTAGGATTATTACTTTACTATTACAGCAATAACCAGATGCTTTGTATAAGGCCAGGACCTGATTTTGTCTAAGGCTGGAGAAACATCTTACAGGGTCTCCAGAGAGTGTATTGTCTAAATACAAGACCAGACTCAGCTAACAGCTCATGACTGGGAACTGCAAACCCTCAGAGAGCAATGGGTTTGTTTACAAGAAAATTCACAGCTAGAGAAGGATGAACGCAGAACCAGCCCAAATGTTTTATTATTTGAACTACAGTATGGTTACAGTGTTACAACTCCACTGACTAGGAATGTAATTATACATTTTGATGTCATAAAGGTAGTTTAGGTGATGATGACTAGTCTTACAAAGAAAAGGGAGTATCTCTACAGATGCAGTTCATTACTATCCTGGGCTAGTTTGTCCACACACTAATGAACACACTGGAACTGGGTTGTTTTGGGGGCTTTTATTATTTTATTTAAAAATTTTCCCAACCCAAATGCACGCAGCAGGAAAATCCCTGAAGTGTAGGCTATGCCAAAGAGTTGGACTCTGAGTTGTGCAATGCAGGGACACCCAGAATGTGAATAAAACCCTTCTTGGAAAAGTTAAATGAGATTTTTAGCTGTGCACAGCTGAAGTATGCATGAAGCATTGTTTTCTCCAGTTTAGAAGAACAGAAAAGAGCAGAGGTATCCCTTCACGCTGGAGGAGGATGACTGTGGCAGGGCAGTTACAGCCTTTGGCTTGCTGTATTAGAAATGAGAGACCAAGGAAGCATGGCCAATTTGAATATGGAAATTGTGCCTAAGTCTAGGCGCAAGGAAATATTTTCAGAGCTGGAGCTCATTTGCTGAGCCCAATGTATGTATGTAATGTTGCTTTGTGTGCCTTTACTTACTGGAGGAAAAGCACGTATCCTGTGCCTTGGAGGTGATGCAGTTTGGCAGATTTGTTGAGTCCTTCAGCGTGCAGTGACTGGCACTAGCTACTATCCGGAGCATCAATTCTTGGTTGTACCAGGCTGCAAAATGCACTATGGTCATGGGTACAAGGTGCATAATGTACCCACGCAAAATGAAAAGGTTCTGTGGGGTGGAGGGAAGGAGCTGTAAAGAGGCAGTGTGCTAATCCTTTGCATTACACAAACCTCAAAATAACCATTCCTCTCTGCCTGTAGATCGGTCAGAACAGTTTGCTCTAGCAGCAGAGCTAAGCACAGGACACTAAGTATTTCTCCTTTTTTGTTGTCTCACTGCTCTCTTTTCCCATGTTGTGTGGAAAAAAAAAAATCTGATTAAGTCCTTTGACATATATAATTAATTAGTCCTTCCTTACTCTTATCTTGTTTGCCTGTCCTTTTCTCTGGCTTTTCCTTTTTCTACTTTATCTCTCAATCATCAGATCCAAGAAATCATTCAAATGATTTCTTTTTAACAGATAAATTCAGCTCTACAGCATTTTTTTTCTCTTTTGAAGAAAGACTTGGTGCCTTCTTTTGTCCATCCCACTGCACAAATTGTCATGTTCTGGCACTGCAGTCACTTCTAAGTCCTTGAGCTATCATGTATTCTGTTGGTATTTGAAGAATTGAAAATCAATCACATAGCCTTATGGCTTAGGTTCAGCACAATTCTATTATGCCCACTCCCAAAAGTCAATTCAAACCTTTTGGGTTATATTTCAAAGCCTAATCAAGCTTGCTGTTCAGACTGGTTTGAAGTCAACTCACTCTTGTCCATAGGTCTGTTTATTAGAGTTTTGCTGTCAGAAAGTAGTGTGAAAGAAAGCTGTTTTCATAACAGTAGAATCATTCAGTGGGCATTTTGCAAAGACGAGGCACCCGAACAGGTTTTATGGTAGAGGAATGCTTACTGTTGTATTGCGTTTCTGCAAATATGTTTAAAAAAAATAAAAATGCTATATTGGTACAAGTGCTCATAACTGTACTTTCTCATAAAAAGATGCACTAGTTTACTGAGATCAGTTTCTAGTCCTGTCTTGTTAAGCTGGCACAGAAATGATTGTAGATGCAACCCTAAACCTGGATGGTGACTTTCATGCTTTGGACCATGTGAACACAAGAGGATGGTGCCTCCAAGCGGATGGGCCAGCTCCTCCAAGCACGAGTTGTGCCACCTCCACTTGGCAGGTGCACATGGGACCGTGCACTGACTGTGCCAATCCCCTTACTTCCACAAGTGCCGAAACCTCACCCTGAGGACGAAGGAAGCTCTGTGTGGAGCTGGCCATTAGCAATCCTCCGTGAAATTATGTACCTGTTATGTATTGGGGGCAGATCAGTCTCATCCCACTGGGAAGAAAGCAGTGACCAGCTCTTAGTGATAGCATTTCTAGCTGAGTTATAGAAGTCTTCTCATTCAGTGGAAGGCTGGTGGCCGTTCTGTGGGAGCCAACTGGGCAGTACAAATAGGAAACAGCTCTCTCCTTCCATCCCCCATGGGTAAAGGCATTTCTCTGTGACCCATTCTTTGTGCTTCTTCCCATCCTGTATTCTGCAGAGGCGCAGAGATTTTCTTCAGTGGATGCTCGACTCCCGCGGCTCTGCTGACACCCTGGCAGCCGGGTGTTTTGATGCGATCAGCCCATCTGCCGCTTCCAGACAGAACGAGGAGCCTCTTGCTGGCAGGGCCCCGTCTGAAAAGGTTCAGAAGACGTTAACGGATGATGAGATAGCAGGCCAAGCTTTCCTGTTCCTGATCGCCGGGTACCAGACCACCACTAGCACACTGTCCTTTGCCACGTACTTGCTAGCCACCAACCCGGAGTGCCAGGAGAAGGTGCTTCAGGAGGTTAATGAGTTCTCAGCAAAACACGTGAGTACAACATGCTGGTGTGGAGCTTCGTGCGGGGAGCAAGGCAGTGTGAAATGTTGTCGTGCCACCGTGGCACCTGCATGACTCCTATTTGTCTCAGTCGTGTACGCATCGATTAACGTTTTATTCAGATTTTCAGCCAAAAATTAATCTATGTTATTTAGGGTTTTTTGGAAACTGGTAAATAATGTCACAGCAACTGAAGAGATGGCCCAGAAACTTTGTGTCATAGTGAAAGCTTAACCTTTACAAAATATTTTACATTATTGATTATTAATTATATATTACATTATATACATTACCAGCTGTCACCAAACTCTAAACCTACACATTTCTATTTTTTTTCCTCTTGTTCAGATACTTTTATTGGTTTTGTGGTCAATTTTATTTACTGATCTTTGTAAGGACATAAACAGTGTTCTTACAAACCGTAAACTGTGAGGTTTTGCTTTAATTTTGTGGTTTTTTTCAGCAGCAGAATACAGATGTATGCTTCAAAAAAAAAAAAAAAAGACAATATCTAATTCTCTTATACTCTGTTCAGTTTACTTTCTCTTCACTATCTGTATTTACCAAGGGCATATATGTTTCCTGGATAACTGTTGACAATGTTTTATATATCTAGCAGACCATGCAGCAGCCATTCTTCCACCTTACACTCTCTGAACAAGTTTTTAGTTATAAAAATTCATATTGAGGGTCTTTTTCTCTTCTTGAACACTTTTATAATGGATCACAAGGCTAACAGGAATAAAATGACACCAGGCATGGTTGTCTTGCAGGATTTTAGCTGCTGGATTTGCATGCTGAAATCCTTAACTATACAATTTTGGGAGTTTCATACTTTTTATGCGTTCCATGCTCTGTGTTGTACGTACAGAACAAGAAAAGAGTTGTGTAATTTTCTGCTTTGCTGGTAATAGAAAATTCTCAACTATGCAGAAGCATGCCCATTCAAAAGCTGCCATTTCCCTCCTTTTGATTGTGCAAACATGAAAGCCAGGATTTGTGTACACAGAAAATGTCTTCTTTTGTCTTGCATGATGAGGTTCTGAGCGTGGTGGTTCTCTATCTAAGATTGCTTTTGCTCTGAGGGTGCAGATGGATGACAGCAGTGGAAGTTAGGACTGCACAATCTGATCCACAGAGTTTTTTCTCAGTGCCTGCTTCATACCTCTGGTGTGAGTTAACTCAATACAATGAAACCATTGATGTGTCATGTTCTAACTTACAGGGCTTGGGTTATATTCTTAGGTTATTAGCTCTGCAACACGCCAGCTGGAGCGTGTTTACTTGTTTCGTTCAAACACAGCAGACCTAATTATGCCCTCATGTCCGGTTAGTTCAACTGACTCCCTTAAGGCCTGCAAAGATGTGAAGGTGCAACTTGGCCTGGAGTATGTGCAGTTTACTGGTTAATACTGGTGGAGGAATTGCACATTGAAACCCCTATTACGCAGCCCCAAGGGAAACATGGTTCATCTCCTCGCAAGTTCCTGAAAACTGACAGCCTAGAGAAACCAAAGTGAAATTGCTGGGAGAGGTATCCAATATGATAGGTACGCGATGTCATTCATATCTGTCTGTAGATGGGTGTATGAATTAATAAACATTTCCATGTAAGTGCATAGAAAGCTGACTGCAAGCAGTCAGCCCTGCTCATTGCAGGGAGGTTGGACTAGATGACCTTTAAAGGTCCCTTCCAACCCAAACCATTCTGTGATTCCATGATTAACTGGCTGATTGCTTACAGACATTTCACACAGGGAGACCGTGTAGGTGGCTATGTCTACGTTACCAAGTAGCGTGCTCCTGTAGACACAGATTCATCATCGAGCACGGTTGGTAGTAAGGACTGTTGGGTGCACACTGCATACACCTCAGGAGTTTATTTTGGGTTAGTTTGAGTCTGGCCCTGGGTACCAAATTCCCCGTAGCAGTTGGATCGATCTTCTGGTTTAGTTCCAGATCAAGGAGCCCTTGCTGTGCATGTGGAGGCTGCCGTGTGAACCAGTGCAGGAGACTTGCGTGTTAGTGTGCTCCTGATCCAACCTAGGGAGCTGAATGGACCCTATGTTGTATATGGTCTGTCAGAGCTGTCACTCACTATTAGTAGTATTTAAATAATAAACCATTCAAACGCGTACTGCTGGACTCTCTTGGTTCTCCAACAGGAATATTTTGCTAATAATTTCAGCTTTTGCGGTATCTAGGAGAGATTGTGGAAACAGGGACACTTGTGTCAGAGAAGTTAAAACTTGATGTAGAGAGATGGCACTCGAATGAATGATTTTTGCAGGTCAGCGCTGTACACAGTCTGTGTGGTGCATCATCCCAAACCATGCTGTCCCATGTCACGTACTGGGTGGAAGTACCCTTCAAATCACTTCCCCATACTTTACTAGTTTTGAGGTTTAGCTTTAGATGATGCATATATGGCTGTATGGCTAAGGAGAAGAGGGAGAGGATAATTATTCATCTGCTGTCCTTGATACCAGGAAATTCATAGATCTAATCTGTGCAGCCTCATCCTTCTAAAGATTTCCTATTATAAACAGTTCATGATTTGAGGAGGGGACAATGCACTGCTCAAGGAGACCATCCCAGAATAAGGAAAAGAATGCAATAGTTCAGTCCCCTTAGTGACGTAGTAGTAATTAACTACTTGTAGCCTAGAAAATAAGATCTGTGTAAATGGTTTGCAAGTTACAGGAGCAGAAGCTATTTTAACACTGGGAATATATACTATGTTCAGTTGTCATGCAAGGGAAGAGGAAGGGAGGAGGCACAGCAGCTACAGACTCAGTTATCAAGTCAGTTGCTAAAGAAATTTGATTAGGTTATTGCTTGTGCTCAGCACATCAGCTTTGCGCTTATCAAGGTGCTTTGCAGTTTTCAGAAAGGGCTTTAGAAGGCCAAAACATGGAGAATGTTACAGTCAGGTTGTTTTGACAGGTGGTGGAAGACTGCTTTGATTTGCAGATATGCAAGTGTTAAACACAGTACTCTCTTTAGCCAAATTTATACTCAGGTAATTAGAACTACAAAATGCTCTCCACCATGTCCCCCTTCCTGCCTCATGCAGCGTGTTTTATTGCCCTAATCTGTGGTGTAGAGCTGCAGTCTGATTTTACAGCAGCTGCTGTGTATCATCCCAGAGATGGCTGTACTTTGGTGGTGGACAGAGTGATTTATGTGTAGATAGATCTAGTTTATATACTCATTTACTAAAGTTTATAAAGACATTTGAGAGCCATCTGAGAAAATGTGCTATCAATGACAGGCCCACTTCCAGATTTTCAGGCACACCAGTCAAAAACTCAAAGCACAGTGACCTTGTGATAGCCAGCAAGGAGAGCAACATGTACACCCATCTGGGCGTACAGCGGTGTTTGGATGGCTCTGGGGGTTGTACTTGAGGACACCCCTGAGTTTGCTCTGATCTTCAGCTGTCTCGCATGCACAGTGGTAACCTTAGCAGAACGGGGCAGGTGAAGGGGAAGCAGAAAGCCAAGGCACTGCTGTGGTAGAGATCCCTGTGCTAGTGTGGCGCAGGCTGCTGCGGTGTGCTGCAGAAATAGGAGGTGAGGTGCGAGAAGGGGTCTAGCCCCAGCGCTATGCTGGAGTCAGGAGCCCAGAGGAGAGGCAGGTCCGACTGACCGTGCTGTAGTGCTGTGTTGTGTCCGGCCAGTTTGCGTCAGAGCTTTCTTGGGAGACCTCTCTGTCACTCTCCACCACGCTGCCTGAATGGCATTTCCAGGCAAGTGGCCTCAGAAAACAGTGCCTGGAGTGGCCTCGGGTTTTTTTTTACCCCCAGGACCTTCCTCATCTGTTTGCTGAAGGGCTTTTTAGGTCTTTTCTTGGCTGATAGCTCAGTGTGGAGGCTGGAAAGTGAGAAAAGGCACCTGGCCCATTCCCAAGTCTGGCAGGCAGTAGAAACCTCTATCCTTGGTTATAGCAGAGGGTAGGACACACAGGTTATTACCCTCCTCGCCTCTGTCTGGATCTTTGGGGCGTAGGGAAAGGGAGTGCACAGCTTCTCATCATCCCTGGGGGAAGCAGAGAGACAGGGCACTGAGGGGTGACTACTGTCACCACATACTGCATCTTCCCATTCTACCTGTGAATCCCGGTGTCTGCTCCAACTGCACTGGGAAAGACAAGTTTGAGCCTAACTCCTCTAACAGATGGACTGAAATTAAAATTGTAGAGATTCTGACCTGGCCCTCTTCATGAATCCCTTGGGGGTGTAGTATATGGCCTGTGAAGGACCATTCACTGAAAATGAGATGCACCTATTTGCTGCAAGCTTGTTGCTGGGTGTGCAGCTTGTTTTTATATCATGAAGACAAAGTAAACAAAATTAAAAGAGAGTTAAATATGAGCTAGTGGGGTCAGGATACCTACATCTGTGTGTGTATAAAAGAATATTAGTTTCTGCAGAGACCACAGATCTGTTTCCAGGACAGCAGAGAGGGTTCAGATCTTCAGAAGATTGTAAACTGGCACAAGATGTTTGGTATTAGTACAGGTATGATGATATGCATCAGTTGAGAAGCTAGTCTGGTATATAGCAGTAAAAGAGGACGAGGCGGGGCAGGGGGGGCAGGTTGCTATTTCAAGACCAGATTATTTTTATAGGGTTTGTGGCTAACCATTCCTAAACTGCTGGAGGCTATACAGTTGTGAAAGAGATGGTTTTATCCACATTAACTAGGTGAGAAGGAATACACCCATGGTGTTCACCCTGTCCGTTTCAGTCAAAAGCGATCCCTGTGCAGAGTTGTTAAAGAGCCCTTCAGAAGGCGTGTACTTTATGAGCAGTTTTGGTACTTGCGACTGATTATTTTATTGTAAAAACAAGCTGCTTTTTATTTATTTTTGCGTGCGTGTGTGTGTGTGCTTAGCAAAAGCTTAGCAAGCCTGCAGCACGCATTTGTTCTGAGCAGATGGACACTTGCTTCTGAGCTCCACTGCCCCCTGAGCTGCTCTGTGCTTAGGGCATGAAAATCCATGCTGGGGATTCCCTTAATATGAGGTCTCTCTTTTTTACCTTTCTTCCCATTTTAGCATTTAAATGTCTTCCGCCCTCCTCCCCTCCCTCCCTTCTCCTTCCTCTCAAGCCTGAGTCATTCACAATTAGAGGTTTTTTTTCTTTTCCTGGGCTACACAATTTTAGACAGGAAGATTAGTGGCACAAAATTGATTGCAAAAACATAGGCGATCAAGTTAACTTCTCATAAGAAGTTATTTGTTGCCCTTAGGTGAAATGCGGTAAGTGGCTATGTCTGTGCTCCTGATCTGTTGCAAAGTAAACACAGCAGGTTAAACCACTGAAATGAGGTCATTTTTTTGAGGGAGGGACAGCACGTGTGCTTTGGGGCAGCTAAGGAGGGCGAAAGAGGTATAAGAATGAACTGCTCTGCCTCCATGTAACAAAGAAATGCATACCTGAAGGTGTCGAGTGTAGAGAAATCTGGAGCAAGGAGCACCCTGAATTCTAATCTCAGATTCAGGAATGATTTACTGCACATTCTCAGTAATAGACAACTGTGTCTTGCATTAACAAATTGGAAGACACTTAAAAGTTTGGGGTTTTAGCTCGTATCTACATAAACCTCTCATTACTTAAAGCGCCACAAGGAGAAGTTGCATTAAAGTCCTAGTGCTGGTTACAGAACCTGAGACGCGTTGCTGCACTGATACGCAAGGATGGGGCAGCTCTGTGCTGGCCGGCAGAGGTCTGGGGAAGGACAGAGTAGCAGCTCGCCTCTCCTTGCTGCTAATGCGTAGGAATACCTTCAGGACCCCTGGCAAAGGTGAAGGAGAGCACAGGAGTCAGGAGTAGTAAGTAAAGGTAAATAGATGAAAGGGCAGCTATTACGGTAAAACATTCAGTGGAGACTGCAAGACCAACTGGGTTTTCCATTCTGTATTTAAAAAGCCATGTACATCACTTATTTATCACTGCTTGATGTGATACTTAGGAACATCAGTGTGGAGAGTCATAAAGAGCAGGATAAGCCCCAGCATGTCTCTACTCCATCCAATTTCCTATCCACACAAAGCACTAGCGTAACGATTCAGTGCTGGTGTGACTTATCAACACTTTTACCACTGGCTACAGCCCATAAAGTTTAAAGAAACTTCAAAATCCTGCCAAACTCTCACTATTTAAATGAAGACTTGGAGGTTTTTCTTTAATGGAAATAAAACTTCCTGTTCCCACAAATATTTGCTTTTCTATTGCTCTAGGGCCCAGGAACATTTTCAGTATGTCTAATTGAAAATGTTGATCAGACTACGTTTCAACTGTATTCCTCAAGGTCAATAATATTGAATGACACCAGCCCAAAGTCATTGCAATCTATAGTTTCATTTATGAAAAGGTACAGTTTAATTCCATTTTAACTGCTGTGTATTGGTCAGTTGTGAATGGGCCGGGTTGAACTGGACTGATACATAAACTCCTCTTTTATGATTTTTGACTTTGGTGCTGTAATTTCTCAGACATACTTGGTGTGGCAGTTGTTCATCTCGGGTAACTCGGCACGTCGTCATTGACTTGAGTGGAGTCATACTATTCTACACTGGCTTATGATTCTGTTCTTTGCATTGAAGAGCTCCTTCACTAATATTTCTGCAGCCTAACGGAGACGTCTTATTGTAAAGAGATTTTGCCATTTCAAAATTTTCCCTTCCCATAAAATTCCCAGAGAGCGGTGAGAGATAGGACCATTTTTATGGTGTCTCTGTGTCTGATAGAGTACTTTAGATTTTTAAGCTGTTTATGCAGAGAATCTCCTTGGTAGCACAGACTGCTTTCTCCGAGCATTAGTGAAAATGAGAGGTGAAAGTCAGAGAGATGGCACTGTCAGGGAATTACCACAACAATTTGCATGAGTTTGGTGCCTTTCATGCAGTATCTCAAGGCACTATGCTCTCAGAAGCTTGCCACTACAGAGACTAAGCTTCACTAAGCAAATATTGCTGACTGTGGAGGCTTGCATTTATCAAGGCAGACTGAATTGTAAATAGTTTGCAGAAGGAAGTCCACAGAAGAGAGCTGCTGTTACACATGCATACACATACACGCACAAAACATACACAACCAGTAAGCGCAAGCAATATTGTATGGTGTTGCTATTTATTTTGTTGAAGGAAATGGCCCTCTGATTTCTTTATTTGTTTAAGACGATGTTGCAGACCCTGACATTATTCACGAGTATCAGCTGTCAGCAATCAGTTTTGGGGTTAACAAATAAAAAGATGCTTTTACACATGTAGAGACCGAATGTTGTTAGGTTATATTTTTGCAGCTCTTCATACAGTTGCTCAATGTCTGAAATCTTTGTCTCATGGTGCTTCTGTACCTACAGGTTGAAGATTGCTGAGTTAGGAGAAGATAATAAACCTTTCCCTGCATTTCCCCCCTTCTCTTAGTATCTGCAATCTGCTGATTTGAATGCAGGGTTTGGATTCAAGAGACCCAAAGTCACTTTTTTTGGGCAGAGGTTATTTTGGTTCCTAACTCTTTCTAACTTTCATTCACTTAAGGACCTCTGAGACTTGAGCCTTTGGTCTCTTCACCGACTCTACTGTGTCTCTACTGTAGAAGCCGAGGTAGCCTGAGAAAATTCTTGAGCCCAAGCCCGCCTTGTGTTTGCCCACTTCACCACAAGCCTGTTCCTACACTCAGACGCTGAGGGGAAGCACCTAGGGAGAAGGCCTGGGCTCAGTTTGCTCACCTTGCAAGCCTTGGCAGGTATCTCTTTGCGCGGGTTGCCTTCTGTCCCAGGCACCCTCACAGTGCCAGACACAGAAGCTGTCCTGGGGGCTTTTCTGGAAGATCCCCGTTGCTTGCTCCCGCTTTAGAGAAGCTGTGGTTTGTAGGCAGCCACGGTCATCCTTCAGCAGGAGTACGGGCAAGCAGGAAGAGCATGACCTGCCAGGAGCCACCTGAGGGCAATTCTTTTTGCTTACCACGTATTTGTAGTTCTTACACTGTTATCTACAGGTCTGTGCTCTCCACAGGTACCTCTTAAAAAGATAAGCACTTCCTGAAGGGTCAGGTTCTTTATACTATGGAAGGAGTTGAGTTGATCAACTGGTAAGCCCAGGGTGTCTTTTAGAAATGTTTCGACTTTGCTTTTTTTGAAAAGTCTACTGTTAGCTTATAGAAACAGAGTCAGTGTTTCAAACCCCAGTAATGTCTTCAAGGAAAGTGTATTGTCCCCTTTCCTTGACTTTTCCAAGAACCCTACCAAAAAGACAACCTAGGTATGAAAAAAACTTCTTTCCTGGGGAAATCCTTTTGACAACCAAGAATTGTTGATTCTGTGTGGCCTGGTATGAGGTGTTCTTGAGATGATTAATGTGCTCATATTTCAAGGAACTTTTTGTTGTTGTTGACATTGCAGGGTTCATTTACGCCTCTTCACCAAATTAAAAAAAAAAAGAAAAAAAGATAAAAACCTGAAAACCACAACTTTTATTTTTCCATTTGTTCACTTCAAGCTTATCAGTCTCTTGCCCATGACGACTAATTTATCTTTTGCTTGCACTGTCACATGTTGCTCAGTGACTCTGCTTTATTGCTATTCTTGAGCAAAACTGAGTCTCAGGTAATATATGCGAGACAGATACTCATTTTCACCCCTGAGTTTTCCTGGTATTTTGCCATCCTCATAATAATTGACCTGCTATCACTGCTACAGGGTTCACGTTAAAAGAATAAATTTTTCTAGTGACATGGAACATTTAATAGTGAAGATCTTAATAAAACAGTACTTTAAATGTGATTAGACAGTTTTGTTTAAAGAGGAAGTACAGGGAAGGATGTATCTTCCCTGTCTTTTTATTCCTCCCTCCCCACCCTCCATCTGAGGCTTTTGTGGAGGAAAGAGCATATTTGCTTTTAATCTAAGGAAAAAATATCACTGCTGAGTAAGAAACTGGTTACAATTTTCTTCAGGATTCGTATCCCAACTGCTCCTGTGTACCACTCTGGACATTTTATGGCAGTCGACATACTTCCCCCAGGGACAGAGAAAACCAAATTCATACCAATATCAGTGTTTAATCAATGCTAACTACCAGCATCAGTGTTAACTTTTTAGCTACAGGTAGGTAGCGTTATTTGCAGATCAAATTTTGCACTGGGCAGTTGAGCCTTGCAAGAAGTGAATAAGGAGATAAGCTGAAAGGACAGTGAACAGCACCACCCCGCAGCACCACTTTGGGAGGGACATGCTTTCACCAGTCTTGCCGGATGAGTTACATATGGCAGGAAGAGAGGTGCACATGGCATGGCTTCTCACGAATGGGGATGCCCTTCGGAAGTATAATGCCTGATCTTTTAGTGGCAGTCTGTCTAGCACTCAGGAGTTTTTTGGGTGTGAAGTAAAGTCCAGAAAGGTACTATACTAATACAGATATATTGTTTTTTTTCATGGGAGTTAGGCACCAGAGGTTTTCCATAAGGTGTGTGCTGCTGAATTGTAAATACCTAGCAATGAAAGGGAGGACAGCCAGCCATAGGCACAACCTTGGATGCAAGAAATCAGAGAAACCAAGCCATCTGGCCCTGAGAGAACTTACAAATGAGAGAGGGTGGCCTTGGACATCTGTGTCAGAACCCCACACTATCTCAGCGTTAGCAGCCGATCGCATTCATCAGACAGGAAGTTGTCTCCTGGGGAATATTAAACACTAAATAAAGAAGCATTTTCAAGCTCTGTGTTAGTTAGCATCCATTTGGAACGAGATCCCACCATGAGGTCCCCAGTATAATAGGCAGATTCTTCAGGGTATGAAGATGTTGGTCCAAAAAAAAAGTCATCATCTGCTGTGGAGATCTCCACTGAACTGTCTACTTCTGAGATGCCTTCAAGACTCAGGGATAAAATCTTGCTTTAATAGCACTTTCCCTGGTCAGGCCAATAGTGATTCTTGAGATCTGTGAAAACAAATATCACTTTCTTGGTAAGGACTTTTCATGGGCTGAGGAAGAGAGGAGAGAAGGAGTAGTATTGGGGAACAACTCATAAAACAAAAACTGATTAACAGGTCCTGTGTGTGCGCACACATGCTGCACATGAGAGAGAGGAGGAGGGAGAGAATGAATCATGGCTGAAGAAAAGAAGGTCTTTCATGTGAAAGTTCAACACAGATTCCTGAATTGCACATATTATATGCATAAGGTGCGAAAGCTGAGCTGAGGAGAGCACGTGCCTAATTTGTTAAGAAACGGCAAATCCCCAGCAGCAACCAAGATGAAATTGAACTTGTATTCAACATATTCATAGCTTAAAAATGATCTTAGCTTGTATGAATGTGAGGTCAAAAATAGAATTTTTCCTCCAGGTATGTACATAAATTAGGTAGCATTAATAGGAAGTAACCAGTCCATTTATTTGTCAATAAGCATTCAAAGTGAAAGGCTGAATGAGCCTGTGCCAGAAGGAATGGAAACTAGTTTGCATTTCATGATTATGTAAAGTAGTTCTTGGTAGAATGAACTTCTTGTGACCTCCTCCCCCTCCCTCCTTTTTTTTCCCCTTCTCTACCACCCTGGCAGCACATATGTATTTAAATAATTTCCATTTCTAACAATGTGTTTGTGTGTTACTTTTAATCAGCGTGAGATGGCTTTTGTATTGTTTGTCCTGCTTCATCTTATGCTTCCATTTTTATATGGAAAGGAAGAAAAAGTGGTATTTCTGGGCGTGCCCTTGCTCTAGAAATGTAGTGGTCTTCCAGTGATGTGAGTGAACATTTCCTTACTTAACCAGATAGCAAGACTGGTGCAGAGGGAGTAGTCAGGAAAACGCGAAGAAATGTAGGAAATCCATGCTATTTAAGGACTCTTCCATTTCACACCAGTTAATAGATTTTACTCTCTCAGAGAACTGGCTGATACCAATTTTTCATTAATATTGCCAACTAATTTGATACCTGGTTTTCAAAATACAGATTGCAGGTCTTTTCCAAAATCAAATCCTTTAAAGCAAGCAAAAACCTTGTGCCTCAATGTAACTAGTCACGTTTTGAATGCTTTGGTCAGTGCCCCAAAATGCTTTCTATGGAAGCGGGCTGGTCAGAAGTGGAATTTCACCGCTGTAGCAGCTGCCGAGATAGGCAGTCAGGGCATCCCCTGCCTGGGGAGACAAAACTTTTATACACTAGAAACGCCAGTAGCTTGTATGGACTGGACTGTTGGTTTCTAGCCAACACCGAGCGGATAAATAGGTGCTTGAATGAAGACTCGTTTAATAAGTGGTACCAAATTCTGCAGTTTCCGTAGTCAGGTCTCAGACTTAATGAGATGGAAAACTCAGTTACTTTCTCAGTCCTAGGAATTATCCTTCCTGGCTGCCACTGAGGCATAGTGCATTAGGGCACGTTGTTCAAGCAAAATAATTCTTTGGTACTGTTGACTCAATATTTTCTACAGGTATGAAATCTGTGCTTTCAGAACTTGACAAAATATTCATATTATTTTATATGTAAAACATTTTGATTTTACATGCATCTTAAACAAAAATTGAATTTCAGAAAATTTCTGAATAAGTGGGAGAAAAAAATACATAGTGCTTTTTATTATTTATTTATTTACGTATGTATGCTTAACACACCCTCAGGTCAAAAGAAGGAATGCATTAAAAAGATTTTGACCTCATTCAACATAGAAATCTTGAATGAGCTTTAATATCTTTCTCAATAATCCTCGTTACACTTCAAATTTAGAGGAGAAAATTGAGAAGAACTGGAAAAGTTCTGAACAGCGGGCAATTATCCGCAGCCCCTTTCTGCTGTTGTTAATCTAAATGAAGGAACAAGGAAGTAACAAGATATCAGAAAGTCATTGTACTGTGAGCTGGAACAAAACACTTTTAAGAGCTCTTGCTTTTTGGAATTTGTTTTCAAGATGCATCAAATTCATATGCACTCAGGATAAGATATGAAGAAGATTTTGTGCAGTCAGGAATGAAGATTTAATAGCCTGATAAGTAAAGAACCTTACAGATAATTTCAAGGTGTTAATCTAACCTTGCTGTGCCTTTAATCTTTTGGTGTTCTGGAGAATGTAAAAAACAATAGCTGACTGCTTTAATATCATAGAGTAGTCATGGAGAAAAAATTTCTTCCAGCAGAGCAGCTTTTAAATAAATTATTACTTTTTTTTTTTTCCTCCCCATGATGGGGAAAACCAACTGTAAGATGGATTTAAAGGGAAGTGAATTTACTAAGTGTCCTGCATCTTTCTCTTTCGCTAATTAGTAACAGTCAAACGCTCTTGTTCTGCAGACAGTGACTACAAAGAAAAGGATAAAGAACTTGGGAAAGACTCTAGAGCCGAAATAATTAGGCAATTTATCATTTAAGGTAATTGGACTTGTGCAAAGCAGCATTATTTACCACAGGTTTCCATTTCTTCTAACCGGGTGTGAAAAATACGTCTACATTGATTGGGAAATGCTCTTAGTGCTTTTTCCAATATGCATTGTGCCAGGGACATTCAGTTCAAAGTGTGGTGTTCCTCCCAGTGATTTCTTTTCCCTCAGTGATCTTCAGAAGCAGCCTTCAGCTTCTAAAACCTCAAACCAAAATTAGATTAAAGTGCCCAATATGGGGTCAGAAATGGGAGGGAAAGAGAGAGGGGTTTCCACCAGGGAATTTTCACTTAACAAATGAAAGCCTTTGCTTTGTTTCAAAGGAAAAATTGCCAAGTGGAGGCACATCTTAATCACATCGGTAGCCAGCTGAGATGTTTATGCTAATTTCCAAAGGTATGTAAGTATAGGAATCAGGGGGTCCGAAACTCCTGCCTCTGTGGTGTGAAAAACACAAGCATTTAAGCACCCCCGACGGATAGCTCTGATGTTGTTTCAGCGTAAGGGGAGGTGAGGGGAGCAGTCGCGAGGGGTTTACTGGAATTTCGCTTCACAGTTTGCCAGCAGTACGAATGCCCCTTCACCCAAAGGTGAGTTTTTCCAAGGCAGAGGGCCCAGCCAACCCTTTGCGGTTTGTCAAATTACGGCACTCTCCAAGCTCTGTGCTGTTGCCCTCCACTCTTGAAGATTACGTCTTCACAAGCAGCTTTGCTTGCGGCGGACGCTCTGGAAATGTTCAAACTCCCTGGATTTCACCACCTGAGTCTCTGGTACGTGGTGACCCCAGGGCTGACCTTCTGCCAGACCCCCGGGGTGGCCCGGGATGTCACATCCCAATCCAGCATATGTGGCTTTGCGCCACGGGTACTTTGTGGTGCCGGCACCCCAGTGCTCACATACGTGTCCCCAGGCTTTGGGGCGAGGAAATCGAGGAGTGGGAGAAATTGTTATTTAAAAGTGATCTTGCTCTACCTGCCTGGTAGAAAACAGCCAGCGGAGATCCCCGCTGGGAGGAGAAGTGGGGGGGGGGGGAAGAAGGGGATGTTTAAAAGCATTTTACTCCCTGCCTGTGAGAAATTCACAAATACACACTGCCGGGCTGTCATAGGTGGGTGCCGCAGAGCTGCTTTTAAGTGGCACAGCTTGACACCAGTTGCATCCGTGTCTTCAGATAGTGTCACAGGTTGCGGGGTTTTCCCCCAACGGCTTGTTATTTTAAAACGTTTGTACGTGTTTGATACCTGCTTTAATAAGAAAGTCATGACTACCAGCAATTTCCTATGGAGATACAAGGAACAAGAAGTAGTAGGTTGTTACCTAAAATACTGCCTGTCGCCTGAGCAAGCTCAATGTGAGATAAAATGCACAATTTGGATGCAAACCGGGAGTGCTTGATCCCTTGCCAAAGGATTGTGTGAGCTCTGGTACTGAAAGGCATACCTCTGCAGATGTGGCCACATTGTCAACCGAGAAAAATTCCAACATTTGTCAGGTTTTGTGCCATATCATAATTTGTTGGCTGTTTACATTGATTACCTGTGTCGAGCAGAGCAGCCGGATGAAATTTCAGGGCCTTTGGTTTGTTTGTCTTAGAGCTAGGATCCAAATATCTTTGAAGTGACCCTACTTCTTTACCAGGAAGGTGCAAACTCTCTTTCTGCCCAGCCCAGCAGGAGCTGAGCAGCAGGACGTGGCTCCTGCGCTCACGGCTCCTTGGAGCGGCGTGGATTGTGCCGGTCCCTCACCAAGCCGGGTTTGCCGTACTTCTGAGACCGTGCTTCCTCCTCTCCTCCTTTGTTTTCCTTTTCTGATCCTTTTCCTTCTTTCCTGAACAGACAGGTCTGTGCGGAGAACTACCAGGAGAAGCCGCTCTGCCCGCAGAAGCCTTGCGCGTAACCTTGCTTGGCATTTTGCATTGCGACAGTCACCTGTGCGACTTTGCACAGGGGCTGTAGTCCTCCTTACTCGGTTCTGTAGTGGAACTTATGTCTGTCTTATATTTATCCAGCGAGACAAGTGGTTGCTTTACCGACAGGTTTCAATAATGTTTAACCCCAACAGTAACTGTCAGGCAAATGACTTTTCTTTAGGTTTCATACTCTGCCACTTCAGCAGAGCAGACTTTTGCCAACAAGAGAAGATACCATATTTTTTCTAAATATTTTAGGTTATTTTAGCACTTTTCATATGATAACACCCAAATGATACATAAATACTAACCCGTAAATGTACCTACAAGACTTGTAAAATTAATGATCCTGGTTTTTTGGGGTGAAGCACAGAGAATTTAAAAGTTTTGGCATGGGAAATAAAGAAATCATCGAGCAATATTTGCATGTTCTGGTTAGCTTATGTCCCACAAGGAATCCTTTGTAAAATCACCTGGTGTTTCCCCCCATGGGTTTAAGTGAAAATACAGCGATTTTCATCAGAGATCCAAATCACTGAAGTCACTAGATCTACTGGTGTGCACAAATTAAAGGATGTGCATGCACCACTCTATGCAAGGACAGAAATGCAAATCGTGTTTTCGCTGGTGTTTTGAGTAGTCCCTACAAAGCACACTCCATTCTGCAGGGGCGGAAGAAAGAGGTATTGTCAACGAAATTTATTAAACAATAGATTTTAAGTTTAGAAGCTTGTTACTGTGCAGTCTAATCTTGTGTACAACCAAAGGCATAGGACTTCACTGAATTAATTCTGTTTAAATTAGTATATCTGTTTACAAAACCCCACCTCCCAATTGTTTTAATTAGATAGCATAAAATGTCTTTCCTGACTTTGAAAATGAAGGATCCCAAGAAGAACAAGCAAAACAAAATGCTTTAGTGATCTTTTTAATTATCCTTTTTCCATTATTGCAAGTTTTGCTTTTCTAGAAATGTTGGGCAAAACTCTCTTTAACATGTCGTTTTTATAGGATTGTGGAACCTTCCACCTTTTGCGTTTAATTAAACATATAAATCCTACAAAGTGTATCCAGGGTAACTGCAGACCAAGAGCCTGATTCTTGGTTTACATTTATGCCCTCTTTCACCACTCCTGTAATGGGAATGGGCTGTCAAGGTGTGTGTACATCATCCTCACACTTTATCTGCAGCGGTGTTATCATCACCTCATTCCTGCGTGATACTACCTTGTTAACATATCAACAAGTGCTTGCAACTGTGGTAAGGCTTGGTAGTGCTGCCGTAGCAGGACCTCAGTGCAACTGAGCATCAGGCTCCAAAGACACCTCTCGTTTTCTTACAATCCAGTTGTTTAAAGGAAAGGAGCAACGCTCATCTTGCTGGCAGGGAGCACAAAGCAAACCAGTAATTCAGAAAATGATAAGAGAAAGAAAAGATGAAACATGGCACACTCCGTTAGGTTTTCCTTCTTTATTAGTGGGAAGAACATGAATGTTTTTGTCATGCCGTGTACTGACTTTGATATAGGAAGTGTGCAAAATAAAAATTTTCTTAGAAAAGTTAAAGATGGAGTGGAAACAATTGTTTTATTCTTTTTTTGTTCACACCACCTTCTTTCATATTCTCTGTTGGACTGAAGTAGGAACCTTGATACAGGAATTGCAGATAATTTGATTAAATTTTGGATCTTACCGGAGATTACGTTCAGCTTGTAGAGTAGTAACAAAGAGATGCCTGTCATTTAGGAAATCTGCAAAGACTTGACCCAAAGCCTCTTGGTTCAGATCCTGAGATCAATGCTGTGCTTTTATACTCAAGAGGCTGCTGTTGCTGGGCTCAGGGTTACCGTTGCACGCTCAGCCCCAGAGGACCAGCTGCTCTGCTGTAAATTGGGGCTGGTTCTGAGGAGGAGGGAGAGACACAGTAAACACGCAGAGTAGCAGTAAATGACAAGAGGATATGATATGTAACATTAACCAGGCTCAGTGTTTGCTTAGGTTGTAGAATGGTCTTTTAAATCAATCTTTTATTATCAGTGGAGCCTTAGCAGTGCGCTTAAATGGAGAACAACGCAAGGACACAGAGACTTGGTGCGAAGTGAACATCCTGATTTCTCTCCTAGCTCTGATTTTACAAGAAAAGCCATAGATAGATCCAGGTCATAACATTCAGATGTGAACTTTTTCCATGGAATTAGGCTCTGGTTCCATCCCCATTTCACCATAAGGATTCATCTTGCCACCAGTCCTGACATCCTGCACAAACAGGACTGGAAATGTCACACAAGGAGTCCTCCTGCTTCTACCCTAACTTTTCTGTCAAAAGTGAATTTACCACAGTTTTGTTTAATCTCTTCCCATAATTAATTCTCCTTCTCCTAAATAAAGATTAGGTTTGTTTCCATTTCCAGTGTATTGCCCTCAGAATTTTCTGAATTTCCATCATTCTTGGACTGCTGTACAAAAGACCCTTTGCACAGGAAAAGCATTTTCTCCTCGTGTGAATACAATTGTAAACTGCAATGATATCACCTGTTAGTGTATTCTACTCTGTAAGTTCCTAAAATGATTTCCTTTTATGTCTTTTAATTTTTTGTGGGTTTCTGTGGGTTTTGTTTTGTTGGGGTTTTTTGGGGTTTTTTGTTTGTTTGGTTTGGTTTGGTTTTTTTAAGTTAGTATTTGTGCCTGTTTTCAGAGGTTCACCTCTGGGTTTTTAACGTCCTTTGGAAAATGTGGGTATTATAATTTGGATAGAATATTCTAAAAGCAGTCTCCACCAGTGTGAAATCTTACCAAACTTACCTCACAGACCTGGTTTTGCTCAGTGTGCCCTTGTTTTAAGTGTTGTAGTAGTTGTTGGAGTTAAATGTTTCCAAGTGTTGTTAGATCTTTTTGTCAATGTGTTTTTTTCCTGGTTTTATACTTTTATAAATACAGTAAGAGAAATTAGATGGAAAGCATTGTCACAAGTTGGGAGTTCAGGTTTTTGTTTTGCAGGAAGACCACGTTACCAGATCGCTTAACTCCCACCAAGTCAAAGCTAATTGCTGAATGGTTGCTTGAAACTGAAACAAAATCTGAATACTGCCTTTTATATTTTTAGCATTTCAGATGAAGACAGTAATAATTTAATCCCGCTAACACTCTGACTTTGCAGAGAAATGTGGTAGCCACGAGACACTTGCTGTATACAGGCAGATATACAAAGCCTAAGCAGTGCATAGGCAAATGCTACCAAGCCCTCATGCGCATCTATACGTATCTTAATATATGTACATTTATATATCCGTCAACACTGGACTATGCTATGGGATGGTAATGATAGACCAGATCATTCTTGGTAGTAGATTGTTTTTGAAAAAGGAGGAATTTCTTTTCCAAGTCAGCAATGGGGAGAAAGGGTTTAGTTGCAATGCGTTACCAAAGGGTGCAACTCTTCCGTGGTGCAGTACGCCTCCTCTCCTGGTCCAACTCTGCGTTACTGCCAGCGATGCAGTAATCAAACCAAGCGATGGGATTTTAACCTCTTAATTTCTGGACTGCAAGAGGCAAACAGAGAATCAAATAAGCCCACATTACCAGGGGGAGCTAGGGACGTTTCTCCACTGTGCTAAGAGGTACTAGTCTGGGTGAACACGAGAGATTAACTGGAGCTGTTTGGGTTTGCTGCAGGAGGGAAAGCTGTAGGAAATGGATTTACATTGCTCTGCAGAGCGAGGCAGGAAACGGATCTCTAAGTTAGAAATCCAGCAGGGCTTGTGGATGTATTCTGCCTGGATGCAGAGCGGGGAGAAGCAGAGCCGCCAAAGGAACACGGAGATGTAATGCGCAGTTAAACCTGCAGCACTGGTAGGACTGGACAATCACTAGTTAAAGCTAGTTAATTATTTAAGAAAAAAATTATGAAGTATAAAATATTCAAACTGCCTGTGCCTGATGCATGCCATTGCCACAAAGGCACACACACCTGGGTTTTAAATTCTTGCCTGTTTATTAGATTCTTTTAAAGTAAAGATATTTTAATACTAATCGCGGAATAATATTATTTGTGAACCATTAATAATAAACAAAACATGAGGGGGGGAAACTTTGCTATCTGTTTCTTCCAGAGAGGGATATGCCTGTTCTCTTCAAAATGAAAATCATTTCCAATGTTTCTTAGCTCTCTCGGAAATGAATAACTTAGTAAGCGTTGTGATAATTGTGCAGAGAACCCGTTACGGTAACAGAGTGTAGCTACAAACTGACTGGGAAATTGGTGCCTTGAGTCTGAAATTACATGTTGCAGTTACCAGGCGTCATTTCAGATTAGCTGTACCTGTCTCGTGGGCAGCTCGCTGGGAGCCGCGCCGGTGAGTCAGAGAGACCCACCATCTTCCTCTCTTAGGAGCTGGCCTGGAGTAGAGGGCTTAACTTAGAAACAAAGACGAGAAATAAAAATCAGGCTATGCTGAGCCCAGAGACAGGGTCTGACAGAGAAGCAGTTTGTTGGAAACCTCAGGGGGAAAAAAAAAAAATAAAAACCACCTAAAAAAACCCCCAAACCCACCAAAAAACCCGCCTCCTGCAAAAGCTTGGAGATAGTGTTAGGCAGCTTACATACCCAGTGACAACTCTCGAGTACCTGGCACTCGCCTGAACTCGCTGTCGACATCTGTACACCTGCTCTTAGCAGGCAGAAGGCAACATTTCTCCGAATGTATCTAAAAATGGCATTTCTNAAAGTTTCCATGTCTGTTATTTCTCAAAAAAAAAAAAAAAAAAAAAAAAAAAAAGGCTGTGAGTCGCGGTATCTTTGCCAAACTCCATTTACATGTTGGCTGTTTAAAGACCCATCTGCAGCGTCGATCGCCTGACACCAGTTCACTTCCTGTCCTAAATTGCTGAAAAAATCCCGGCGCATAAAATCCCGGTGCCACGACTTTTCGTCGAATCCATGACCTTCTCCCTCCCCACGTCTGCTCTGTGCGCTCTCTGCTCGCCTTCCCGTGTCCTGCCCTTCTGCGTCTCCATGCCAAGGCTGGGTTGGGTGAGACCTGGCCCCGCAGACGTCAAAGCTGGCACTTCCCAGCTTCTCTGCTTGCAACGCCATATATATTTGTATTTCCACAGTTGTGAACTGACGTCCTGACCCCTAATCTGGGCACCGTTGCGGGGTGTGCACGAGTAGTTCGAGTCACCTTGGGAAGCAGGACTATCTGTATGTGGAAGCACGCATTTTGAAAGTGCACTGAGATCCTTCAGGGTATAGGTTTTATAAATGAGAGATATTATAAATCCTGACTGCTTGATGGCGGGCGCTAGAGTGGAACATTTTGTCATCAGTGCTTATTATCTCAAGATTCTTAATTAGTTTCATTGATAATTTTGTTGCACTTGAATGTTTCAAATGATTAAATATTTCAGTGCTTGTTTGGTGGAAAGTCTCTCCGCTGTGTGCAGCAGGACATAATGCCAAGCTCCAGGTAGCCGGTGGAGAAGCGATGTTCACCGTCCCTTTTGCAGCCCCTGGTGGGAGCTGCTCTGAGCGCTGAGGTTGGGTCTCATTTAGGAGAGTCTGATTTAGGAGTACCAGAAGGGGGAATGGTGAAAAAGCCTAGTTTTCCCTCTCAGCTTTGAACGCAATATTTTTCCTCCACTGTCTAGTCCACCATTCGGGTGTCCCAGCTGAACGCACAGGAGCCATTTGCCCGATTCCTGCAGAGAAAGATATTTCAGCTAGATGGGTTTTCCAGATGTAAAGAATTATACCTGGAGGAGGCTGCCTGCAGTTTTCTTTCCCTCCCCTTCACGTCTGTGCTGAGGGCAGCGGGTTCCCATGACATGGCTGCAGGTCGGTGAGTCTCCCATTTTGCATTTAACGTGCGTGCCTTCGCCTCCTGCCCACCCTCCTGGCCGGGGTGAGATGTGCCTCCAGCCGCTGCTGGGGCTTGCGCGGGGCGTGCACAGGCACACCCCAGCCCGCAGAGCGCAGGGACCGTTTTAATCCCTTGAAATGCTAGCAATACTTCACGTCCAAGCTAAAACCTGTCCTGAATCACAAGGATTTTCACCACAGCACGTGGCGTGTCTAGTTTATGNATTTAGCACACTATAGACACCATGTGGGGTTTTTATATCATTAAAAGAGAAAAAAAAAAAAAAAAAAAAAAAAGCAAAACCCTTTAAATTGCCACTTCTCATAACTATTTACTTAAACCGTAGGCCTGGATGCTGAATGTCTGCTGTAAATTGATGGTATAAATTCCCTATTTGCTTCAGCAGAGAATTTGGCCCTGTGCCTTGAGAGATGTAAGAAGAGACTGTTTTAAACCTATGGTTAGGAGATGTGCACATTCATATCGTTGCTTTAATCTGATTACTTTTTTTCTCTTTATTATTTTTTTTTTTTTTTTAGACCAAGTTGTGGGGTTTTTTTCAGAGCCCTGTTCCTTGAATGTTCCCCATAGGTGGAATGTAATTAAACTCCACTGGCATCTCCTCCTGCTGGGATTTAGACTAGGGACAGATCTTTAGGAAGCATAAAACAAATACTGTGGAAAAAAAGAAACCTTGTTAGAAGAGTTGCCAGAGAATCCGCTCTGCTCCATTTACAAGCTGATAGTTTTGAAAATCTGCCCTTTCTCCTTTTGTGAATTGGTTTCTAGAAATTGTTAATTAATCATTTAAACACCAGGGGTGTGGGGGGGGAAACCCACGAATCTTTCGCAGCTCTCATTCTGCTCACGGGCTGAGAGTCCACACATTGGGAGGCAGTTTTTGCCTCAGACCCTGGCTTTTGCTTGAAATAATTTGTTGGAGAAGGCACCACCCTGACCGTGCCGAGGAGGGAAGCCTCCGACAGCAGTGGCAAGCTCGATGGATGCTCGGCCCCTCAGCGTGCTGGCGTGATGGTGACCTGTCTCTGGGAAGCCCCTGTCACCGAAGACGTGGGGCAGCTCTTTCCCGGAGCGGGTGGGAGCCGGTTCCCCTCCGTGCGGCCCTGCGAGCACGGACGGCCTCGTGCTACTCGTGTCTGTGAGGGGCTGCTCCGTCGCAGCTCCCGTGAGGGAATTCCCATGCTTCACCAACGCTACCTCCGGCTGCAAAAAAATAAAATGAGACCTGCCTCTCGGTTCTGGGGGTATAAACACAGAATAACCTTGACAGCTTGGGGGGTTACTGTGCTGGAACTGGGAAGACAATCTCTCCCCAGATATTGCTTGACTAATTGCTATCAAAGGTAAAAGTGAAGTGATAATAGTTCGGGATCAGGTCCTAGTGAGCTAGTATCTATATTGCAAAACAAACTAAACCGTAGCTGGGATTGCCTTTGATGGTCCTCCTGCCTTGGGATTTAAGATGTTCTCTTTGGAATCAGGAAAAGACCTAATGCTGAGAATGATGTATTTCTCACTTGCCTGATACGAGACTGCTTCCACTTTTGTACGTACTCTCGCAACAAGGAAATGAGAATCCTTATTTCCTGCTCAGCGCAGTCCGTCGCTGTGGATGGTGGAGCAGAGCTCTCAGCCCAGTAGAGGAGAAGGTCGTTGCGCTGCGTTCCTTGCAGGGCAGCAATTGCAGTTGCTGAGACCCAAGGTGGGTGCAACCCTCCCTCAGTTGGAGAGTAACTTGTCTTGTAGTACTTGTTGCTAGGTTGTGGTAGGAGAAGCAGTATTAAGAGATTTTTTTAACCAACATTTGGGGAAAAGCATACAGCACGCAATGCAATGGCTAGGAACTTTTACAGCAGGTAGTAGTCCAATCAAAAGCCCTTTTTAGTGGTTTATGTATTAACCCTATTAATTTCCTTTTTTTCTGCCATCTTTTTATCTATGCCAATTGCTTTAGCGTCTGGGTGCCGGATATAGATGTGATCACCACACCGCTGTAGTGTAAACAGAGTACAGGTCTCCGCGAAGTCCTTGCTCCCCCCTTCTCCCTTCTGTTATCTATCCCCTCTTCCGGGCTCCGTAATTCCTTCTTGCTCTCCGTTGTGTTGTTGGTCTCACCGTGGCGTCCCTCGTCCGTGAGGGTGCTGTGCTCTGCACTGCTCCCTGTTTGGTGAGGGAGGTTTCTTTTTGTCCGTCACGTGTGGCATCAGAGTGACCATATAGAAACAGGATGTTCCCGTAAGTGTTGTGATCTGAAATCCCGCTTGGTGCGGAGGCCACAAATAATTTCCAAAAAACGAGTACCCAAGTTCACCATGGAAAAACAATCCAGTCTGTGCATCTGTTCACTGCTATTAGGGGTATTAGTTTTCAAGAGCAATCCATTATTCTGTGAAGTACCTTACTTTGCTAGAGAAACAAGAAAACCCACACTTTTAATCTCCTGAAGCTTTTAATGGCATCACAGGATGCAGGTACTTGAGACACCGATACCTACAGCAGAGGGATGAAATGGCCTTAGCTTCTCCTCACCGTTGGCCTGAAACCAGCAGAAAACGGAGCTGTGCCATTTTAAGAGGATTTTGCCAGCAAGGACATTTTTTGTAAGCACGTCAGGTGCATGCACTTGGGCAATAAAGGCTATAGATGAGAGAGAGGTCTGTGCTTTGAGCGCTCTGAATTTTCTATAGCTGTGTATTAAATTCAAAATAGCAGCCTAAAAGCGTACCTTCATCTGCAGAGACTGCTGAAGGGGGGAAAAATGGTGGGGTGGGAATTAGCTGAGGCCCCGTCCACCTCATAGCTGCGGTGTTTTGGGGGCCGGGGAGGCTTCAGCATCAGCTGCTGAAGTGCAGCAGGAGAAAGAGCAGCAGCAAGCGGGGGAGCGGGCTGCTTGCCTCTCTGTGCAGCCGGAGATAAATTGCTGCAGCAAAACTGTGAGCGGTGTCTTGCAAAGGGAATGGAGGAGCTGTGCTGGGGGTTGAGGGAGACGAGTTGGTTTTGGGGGTTGTCTGGAGCAGAGTGACTTCGGAGCATTCTGACGTGTTCCGGCCGCAGCAGAAATACGGAATGGGGATGAGGAGGCTTGCCCGCAGCCAGATACATTATTATATTCTAATTGTATTATAACTAGCCATACTTTATGGATTGTTTGTCTCTTCATGCTTGGCTATGTACTCTTTGTGTGGCACGCGTACGGTGTGGAGATGCGCACAAAGTGGCGAAGCTAGCGTTTGCTGCCGTACTTTTGCACCTTCTCCAATGGTCGCTGTAAATTTGTCTCTTTCCTTTTTGAACTACGCAGCCAGCACTGTACTAAAATGCTCTTTGTGAAGAGAAAATTGAAGAGAAGAAGGGGGGAAAAAAGAGGGCATGGGTGTGCTTAATGAAAAAAAGATTCTCTGTGCTATCGCAGGTGCAGTTGATGCTGTTTAGAGCAGTCACTCATCTCGCTCCGAATAAATAGTAATGACTGTTTCCTGTGACTGTGCTGTGAATCATATTCAGTCCATGCAGGGGAGTAGAAAATAAAGCTGCATGCAATCCACACGAGATGATGGCTCTTGTAATATTCAGCAGTTGGGCCTGGTTAGAAGCGTTTCATTATCTCAGAATTAAGAGAGAGCTTCCTGCTGTCGCAGAAGCTTGTTTATTCTTCTGCCGTCCCTCCCCCTCCCTCCATTCTTTTGCTTTAGCATATATCCCCTCTCCCTTTCTCTCATCTCTGAAATGCTGGCTTAATGTTTTTGAGCAGAACTGCAAGGTCAAATTAGGGACAGTGGCCCTGAAAGTGCGTTAGGAGTTTATTGCATGTTTTTTGGCTTAATAGGAGGGCGCCTGAATTTTCTTTTATCTTTTGCCCTCTGCTTCTTGTCTTAGCTTATACTCAAAATTTATCAGGAAGAAGCAGAACAAGCTGAACTTCTTTCCCATTTCTTTCTCAGTTAACTTCAGAGCTTTCCTCCTTATCCTTGGCTTGGTCCAGCGTTAATCAGCGGGACTCTTTCGGTAAACTCCAGTTGCTGTTGCCACCCGAAGTCACAACACAGTCGCCGCTAGCAAACGTCTGCTCTGTGGGTGCAGATTTGTGCATAAGCTGGATGTTAGAGGTCCGCTAGCCAACGGATAGTAAAACCAGTCAGATTCCCTCCTTGGCTGGAGGGCTGAGCCAGAGCTTCTTGCCTCAACCTTTAAGGAGGAGGCCAAGAGCCAGAGCCTGCTCTTCTGTCGGCAGAGTGTCAGGCGAGTAAATCCGTGTGAGGCTCACGTGAACCCACATCACGAGCTCCCTTTGTAGTCGGTGGGGAAGGACACGTGGAGGGAAATGTGTCCGGTCCTAACGTCTGAATGATCCCCTGAAGACATTTCTTTCCCTGTGGGCTAGGAAAAAAGGGAGCCTAAGGTAGCTGTGTTTCTAACATAGGTGCCAAAACAAGAAGTGGTGAAGCTGCGTGTGCCTTGCTGCTTCAGAGGCTGTGGAGGATGAGACACACAAAAGTTCCCAAGCCCTTTGTGTGTCCTGTTTAGAATAAGCATGGATAGCATGTTTCTGCGTGCTGCACCGCGCTGGAGTCAGGATTGCTGGGAAGTCCCACTTGCGTATCAGCCACAGTCAGCAGAGGCACGCAGCTGGAAAGCCAAAGGACTGCCTCAAGCCAGGTGTGATTCAGGAGACATCTCATCTCAAGAAGAGCTCTGATGCAGGTTTCCACAGCTGGATGATCGCTTTGTCTCCTTACGGGTGAAGGAGGATGAGCTGGGCTGTGTATCCCTTGAACATGGCCCTGCTGTGTTTAGTGGCCAGCACATTCAACGCTAGACGGGCGTAGCCAGGGCCTTTACGGGGCATCCAAATTCCGCTCGTAGCTGGAGCGATGCAGGGACGGACCTGTGATCCTTCCTGGCTCCTCTCCAGCAAGTTCTGAAACTAGAGGGAGAAGTGTACTGCCCTAAGGACACTGGCTTACATGGACGGTGCCCTCCTGGAGGGTGAATCTGTGAATAGTAATGAATTCATTAAACCTCCTAAAGCATCTCTGTTCCAGTAGTGTTTGCCTCAGCAGCAGTCAAGATGGTTAAAAGGCAATTGCAGCCACTGAAATATGTAGCAAAACTATTATCAGAAGATGTCATTTTTCGTAAATGTCAGTACGTAGATTTTTTATGGGGATATGGTGACAGGTAGTGAATAATTTAACATAAATTTACATAATATAGTGCAGCTGTTAATTTATGGCCATATTAGACTACAAGGTTATGTATCTAATGGCTTTTGGTCTCTTTTTTTTTTTTAAGTTAAAACTTTCCCTAAATTGTCCCACTTTACTCATAATTCATGAGACACCTATCTTCCCTCCCTTGTGCTGTACAGAAAGCTGTGCATGTCATACCCTTTTTGTAGCCATATGATTCACAGTGAAATCATTCCCATCTCCAACCTCAATCATTTCAATTCAGCATATCCCTGGTTTTATTCAAAGCAGGCCTGTGAGGGGCAAGAAGTGCTGTTACTACTGGTTGACTTGTATTCCTCAAGGCTGAGCTCTTGGACATAGCTAGAGACATGTATTGCTTCTCCCTTGTTTGAAAAGCTGGAGACGTGCAGCTGAAGCTAACTGCTCAGTAATTCAAGGTCTCCACCTTTCCAAAATAGTCAGTGGAGGTGGCTTCAACTCAGTGCTTGGCATCTGCAATTGAGGATAGATTTTTTTCCAAACGTTTGTTTGGTGTCTTTCCATGGTACAACTACTTGCCTAAATGTTAGAGAGGTGTCCATGAGTCTATCCTCACAGAAGACTAGTATAGAGGTGTTGTGGTTTAATCCAGCTGGCAGCTAAAACAACCATACANACAACACAGTTGCTCACCACCCACCCAACTAGTTCCTGAGCCGCAGTCTGAACCCCCTGGCCAGCTGCCCCCAAGTTGCATACTGAGCATGATGTCATATGGCATGGAATATCCCCCTGGCCAGTTTGGGTCAGCTGTGCTGGCTTTGTCCCCTCCCAGATTCTGGTGCACCCCCTTGCTGGCAGGGTGGTGTGAGAAGCTGAAAAGTCCTTGACTTGGTGTAAACATTGCCTTGCAACAACGAAAACATCAGTGTGTTATCAACATTATTCTCATTCAAAATCCAAAACACAGCACTATACCCGCTACTAGGAAGAAAATTAACTCTATCCCAGCCCTAACCAGAACCAGAGGTGAGGCTTGAATCCAGAGGGGCTTGTCAAGGCATAAGCGCGGGGCTGAGCATAAGCTTAGGGCCTCTTGGAGTTCTTGACCAATGGAGTAGAGATTACAGACCACACTGCTGCTCCCAGGCTGGCCTGAAGCTCCGTCCTGCTGCTGTTTTACCCAGATGATGTCCAGCTTGGCAGAGCAAGAAGGGTACGTGCCTAACTGCACTTGATGCCTCTGAAACTTTTCCCCAATTAGGCACCTGAGTAAGACTCCAGCTTTCAGGACAGCTGTGTGCATCTAGCACGTAGTAATACCAGTATGATACCAGTATGCCCAGCTGTTTGAATCTCAGATGTTTGACTGCCCCTTGCATGACATCCAGGTGGGAGGTGAGCTCTCCTTAGAAACCTATTACAGAAATCAAACCCTCTGAACATCCAAGCCTCATTGTACAATGCACAGATCAATAGTGAAGAATTACGATTAGGAGTCAGTGTTCCTAACTACAGCAGGGGCTCTTCTTGTGAGGCAGGTAAGTTTACTTCCAATTTATTTAGGATGTTATGTGAAATATTTTTTAAATGTCCAGCTATAGTTTTCCGTCCCTTGATGCATCTCAAGGTGGACATAAGAAAGCATAATTCACATCCAGCAGAGAGGTTTGCCTCAATGTGTATTTGAATATGGTTAAACTGTATGCAGCTTTGCATGTCAGCTTTGGTAAAAGGTAGTTGGAGCAAAGGATGAATATTTGTCCTTTCATCCAGGGTGATGGAGTGAGGGGCTTTGTTCTCTGCAGAGAACAGTAATCGTTAGCAATTTTTTTCAGGCGATGTACAATGTGTGCAGCTTCACCCACCCAGGAGAGTGGCATAAGCTCTTTCTTATTTGCAGGCCTGTATAATCCTGGGGGCCGGGAAAAAAGAGTGATTGTTCCATTTCACCTTTGTCCCTGCCTTCATCATTGTGTCCCCTTCGAGGCTTTTGGGAATAAGAAAATCCTGTGTGCCTCTGACCTGAGGGACTGTGTCCGTTCTGCACGGAGTCAGGAAAGAAGTTGTGGCCTCTGCCAGGGCAGGTAAAGCCCTGAGAGCAATGTGATCACTGTTTTTTCATACAGCATGGTGGGAAACGATGGGTGTTTTAAAGAGCAAGTAAGAGGAGTGTAATGGTGCTTTACTGTCTCACACTGAAGGGGAGAGCGAAGGAAGCGTTTGGTTACATATAACAGGGTAGTTCATGTTCTCTAAAATGAATATTGCTTTAGTTCCAAAGTCTCCAGCAGACACTGACTTCTTGTCCCTCCTCTTCTGACCAAGCAGCGAGTTGCCTCGTTTTCCCGAGATGCTTCTCCATATGCTTTGTTTCCTTGTGAAACATGAAGCATCATGTGCTCTGTTAGCCCTCTGAGGCCAAAATGTTACACCCGTGGCTGTACCCCAGGCTCAGTGCAGAGTTAAATCAGCATGATGGAGCCCTGAAGACCTCCTCTTGGAGCTCACCGCAGCGTAACGATGGCAAGTGAATGCCTGTTTGCCTCTAGGGAAGGATCTCTACTAAATACTCGCTATGTTCCTAATTTTTCCATCTTGCTGTCCCACCTCCAGTTAAAGCTCCTCATCATAGCCAGATAGTGGGGAGAGCTGTGGTTAAACAAGATATCCCTGCCCCCCACCCCCCTCATGCCTGTTGAGTTTCCAAACCTCCTGATTCAATAATATATTAGGTTAATTCATAGAAAAACCGTGGACTAAATGCCTACTTCTCTTCTCATGTTTCGACAGGGCTTCCAGGAAAGAAAAGAATTAGCACACAGCCAGCCGGTTTCTCTAGCATACCACAGAGCTGTATTTAGTGTGGCCTCAAACCCAGACTGGATTCCCACTGGACATGATACAAATGTTTAATAATTAATGTCTCTTTTTAAAAAATCAAAGAGGGTGGAAAGAGGTTGATCTATCCCAGCAGTTCTTAACTGAGAGACAGTAATGGGTTTAAGAAGCCGAAATTCTTCCTACCCTCTAATATTTCTTGTCAGGAACAGTAAACAAGCCCCACGTTTTTGGGACACTGGTGCTCAGCGTTCCTGGAGCTCTAATTGGAATATTAAGTATAAGACAACTATGAGTCACAGTGGTTCTTATTCAAGTCAAAAGCATAAATAGCACTTCTTATATATCCACACTGTGTCAGTCAAAGATACTGCATTTCCTTTCCCCTCTGCCTCTAATAAACATCCGCCGACCTTAAGCTGCTATATACAGGAAACAGCCTGTTGGTTATTGTGTAAAACTGATAAGGTCCCCTGGGATGCTTTATCTGTCTCTGTTGAGCGTATAAATTTAGCTTCAGTCATTGTAGGTTTTGTTCTTTTACCCTTTTTCCTCTCCTCCTTTTTTAATGCCTGCTAAGTAAACATGGCATTGTGGAAAAGGGGATAAAGTAAATTTTAGCATAATAAGATCAACCTCCAGAGACTTAAGAATCCATCAATACACTTTGCCTTTCAGTTCTTTTGCCTGCATCTTTCTTACAAATAATGGGTTTCTCTGTTTTGAAATCTATACCTGTTATTTGTTACTGTACCCTACCCACACCCCTATTTCATGCAATTGTAAACTGCAGCAGACCAGAGTGCCTGTCACTATGATTTTGCTCTGAGACATGATGGTATTTACAGCAACACTGTATTCCTGTCTGCATGTATGGCAGGCTGAGCTTTCCTGCTCAGCACAGCGCTGTGAGATGGCAGCCAGAATTATATTTTAATATGGCTCTCTCAGGAGGTTGAGTTCTTGAAGCTGTAGAGCAATTAACACTCTTAAATACTTCCAGTATTGCTTAAAGGTTTGGTGTTGGGAGGGTGGAGCTGGGGTTTGAGTTGGTGGTTTTGTATCTAGGAGAGCCCTATCTCTCATTCTTAATTATTTGTACATAGGCCAAAAATATGGCCAGTGGTGTCTCAAAGGTGGCTCCAGCTTCCGGGTGGCACGTGTGTGGTGCAATACCATAGTGCCTGCATTGTGCCCCATACTGAAAGCACGTTGGAGAGCTGAAGGATGCGGCTAGATGTAGCAATCCTTCCTTGCTCTGCAGCCTCTCAGGGGCCATTTGAATTGGGGTGTCCTGAGGTGACTCAAGCTCTTTTTAATGTTCACTTACTGTCTTCTGTTACCACCTATCTTCCATTCAGGAGTTGGTGAGCTTGATGCCCTGAGGTCTGTCTTTTGTGTAATTCCTTCTTATGCAGCTCTGAGGTAAGTACCTCGAGGTGTGTTTTATGCTCAGTTTGTAAAAGTACAACTAATTCGGCAGAGTGGTGGTCAGAGAAGATTCAGACCAGACATTTTACCAACTACTTCTCAAAGGCTGAAGTGGTAGTCGGGCAAGCTGACTGCCATTTGTGCCTTGGAAAATCCCCTGCAATGTTCTAGTCTCTCACTGTCCCTTGGTGGAAACTGGGCACCTGCATACTGGTTTTGGCTTTCAAAATGTCCCCTTTGGTCTCTCTCTCTGAAGATGGCTGAGTGTTTCCCTTTGTTGCTGGACAAGCCAGCGGGGTCTTGCTGCTGCTTCTGTAAATACTGTTACGGCTGTGTATGGGGTGCGTTGAGGGCCAGCAATTTACACTACTCTTGGTTTCCTGGCAGACCATCTGTCTCTGCCATGAGAAGCCAACAGCCTGCAGAGCAAACAAAAAAAGCGAGGAGTCTTCAAAGGGGCATGCCTTTACCAACCCCAGACACAAAAAAGATGTTACTGTTGTGTATACATTCTGTGTTTGATAGTATGGCTGCTGCATAACCAAGATAATGGGTTTGCTTAGCTTTTGATTAGCTAAGTAACCTTGGTCCAGACAACAGGACAAGTTAATTATCACCTGGTTACTCGTGCATTTCAGCTCCCACTGACCTTTCTGCTTCTGGTGTGGTTTCCATTACTCTTAGCTGGCCCAGAGCTAGCTCAGCAGGTACATTCACATTAGTGGCCCTAACTGCAGTATAGACTTAGTCTATGAAGCTTGGTGTGGTTTTCAGGACAAAGGAGATGGGATCAAAAAGTTTTAAAAAATCTTAAGGTAAAAAAGCCAGAGAATGTCCTTTTGGCACCTTGTCCGTGTGTCAGCTTTCCTGGGGCAAGGGCTACACCTCCTTTAATATTGGGAACCTTGGGAAATCTACGTGAATGCACGATCTTCAGAAAAAGGCCAGATGAAGTCTTCACAGCACTGATGCTTCCCAAATTTCCCCAGCCCAAGTTAGTCGTTGCATTTAGGCTTGCAAGACGGTTGTTGGAGATCTTCCATAGTGTTTGGACGAGGAATTTGTCCAAACCAGCCAAGGGTGAGGATCTTGCTCTGCTTTCTTCAAAGATGATTTTGTCATGAGTGGTGCATAAAAATGCATTAGCATTTTTTTGTCAGTAATGAACTTCTTTGTTCATTAGGTTAACATTGGCTGCTGTCACTAGTAAGTACATTTTAATGAGGAAGAGAGCATTCTGAAATGGTGGAAACCTGGCACTCTTGGGTCTAATTCACAGCTCATTGAAGTTGGTGAACAGATAGACTCCCACTGAATTCGGGTCCCATTCAGAGCTAAGGCAATTTGCCCTGGTTGAGGACCTGCTCCTGGTTTCCCCATGTGGCCACTCAAGTGTAAAGTACAGCTGCCGCTGGCAGGTTTTTCTTCTTCCATTTAGAGTTCTGAATCCGTCCGGTATTATTTTCAAGGCAACAACACAGCAATTGAAGTTTTGTTCTACCTCCCCAAATTAAACATAATTCTCTTACATCATTTACTTCCACTTGCTGGTTTGCTTTCATTTGACCTGCTAACCATGTCACACAGCATTAGCTTTGTAAATGCTGTTACGAACTTGGTTTGGAGGTTTGTGCCAGGTCAGTTGTAATTCCCTGTTTTTCTCTTGCGTGCCAGAACAAGCAGCGAAATGTATATCATGGGTGTGAGCCCAAGTTTGCAAAGCTTTGGTTGTAAGTAAAATGAACTTTTAAAATTTAAAGAGCTTTCTGCTAGTAAAATAATCGAACAGGGTCTCAGTTACTGTCATATTTTAAAGCTGCCATTTCACTTCTAAGTCCCTCAGACTTGCTTTGTATCCCTGTTTCTGGTGTTTCTGATTGAAAAAATACATTTTTTTTAAAAACAGACAAAGCAGACTTTCACAGTAAATAGTTCTGTGTACAAATGCCATTTGTTGCTTTGTGGAAAAATTACGGATGTGTTTTAAAAAGCTCCTCCTTCATTATTTCCTTCTCTTCTTAAATAACAATTGTACTTATTTTCATACAAACCCTCTTTTCCTGCACGGTACATTTGAATAATTTACACATCCCTGCTGCATGGGAACCAGACAGCAAAGCAGACTTCCTGAGGGAATATTGCTGCAATCCTTATTCCTGTGATTATTGCTACAGTACCGCTGAGAATTTCCACCCTAGATCTGGGTTTTATTGGAGCATACGATGTTCAAAAAACCTAATAGGACATAGATTCTCAAAAGTTGCAGTGTGTACTTGAACTGACAAAACAATGTGGATTTAAGGTGGTATATCACTGGTGGCAACGTTGACTCCTTTTTTCATACAGGAACTGCAGATGGGTATACCATTGCTCTTCAGTGAAACACCCCTGAACTGATTAGGACCCTGAATCAGTACTTGGGTTCCCAGCGACCCCTCTGTGGCACTAGAGCCTGGATGTTTCCAAAGGTCACCATCAAAGCTTCTGACTATGATCATGTAGTCCTCTACATGTACCCGAGCTGGATGCAGGACAGCAACAGTTGGTCAACCAACCTTTTGCATGCACCACAACTTACATTCCCTTCAAATCTACAAGCTTGAGTAGTTGCCCCCTACACCTACCTCGGTCAAAATGACCCTATTTAGCATGAAGAAATTTTAGTTTAGTGCAAGACTTTATCATAAAGTTGTAGGGATTTTGGACTGGATAGGAGGAGAGCAATTACCTGAGCATATCTGCTGTCAAAATCTGAGGGGTTGGTAGCTTGCAATTGAGGTTGGTGATGAGTAATGGAAGCAGTAACTCTGTCCAGTTCAGAGGCATGCACAACGCGTAGGATGCCTACGACACAGCCGTATGCTGACCCGCCCAACTTACTACCACAAGGCAGCACTGTCTCACAAAGCCCCTTCCAGCGGCTTCTGTGGTGCACTCATGCGAGCATGGGCTGCGGAGTCCACTGCCCATTCTGAGTAGAATTCAGAAAGTTAAAGAAATAGCACGAAGGTGAAATGCAATCTTAGATTTTTATACTCCTTTCTTAAGAACCCAGGGAGACGGCACATGCCTTCATGTGGAAGCAGATGCTTGGAGTCTCATTTGAAAGGGTCCACAAAACTCCTTCTCCACACGCTACCAACACATTGCGGATCGTGGAACGGGTCCCAGGCCCTCATAGCCGACTTGAAACCTCTATTAAAACATCACTAGAGGCAATTATAATGTACCACAGGAAGAAAGAAAGAGAGATCAAGATCTTAAGTCCTGGCAGTAACAGGGCATTTGTTAAATAAAACTCATCTTTAATGATCAAAGCTGTTATTAGTACATGGGTGAGCACAGATATCTTTTTAATGGTTTTCATTTTCACATTAACCTTTTAATAGTGAGTGAAATCTCTCTAAACTATAGAGAGAAATTATATTTTCACAGCTTACCATGTCAGAGGAAGTCATAAAAAGGGGGCCTTTTCCAAGTGCTAATTTTTCTGAAAATTGAATTTCTCAGGACGCTCCCATTAAGCAATGGTTGAATCTGCCATCACACAATCCAGGGTCACTTCCCCGAAGCCCTCAGTTTATGCAAGGTTTCCCTCAGATTCCCATAGACAGCTGCTGCAAAGGATTCTTGCTTAACTTCTCCAGGCTCATGTGTTGTTTGGTTGCTCTTTTCATACAGCCTTGACCTCCGAGGTCTTCAGATAGGAACAGTGCACATCACAGTTGGGATATGTTTTCCTTAAGGGTATTGTATTGTGGCCCTTTCATATGAGTGGATTGAACTTGATTTAGGGGGAGCAGGAGTAGAATGAAAGGGATGTTTCAGTTTCCTAAGGGAAAATGAAGTGAGCTGTATAATCTTAACTGTTTGTTTTAACTCTTGCTACAGTCTCTGGCTTTCTCTAAAGAAAGTCCTTTGTCTGCTGGCAGTGACTGCAGAGTGGTTTATAGCTTCCCATGCTTTAGCTTTGCATCGTAAGAGAAGTGGTACATATAGGCAGCGCTGTAGGCAAAGCCTTTTATGTTTTAGTGGGGAGTGTTTTCTCCTTTAAAAATGTCAACCTTAATACTGTGATGCAAAGGAGCAGGGCCTCCATTAACCCTCCCCAACAAGGAACGATCCCAAGATCCTACTAGTTCTTTATTAGAGCAGTGGGGTTTCCCCATAAGGCATCATTTGTTATATTACTTCCACCTTGTAAATTACATTTTCTTTTTTTTTTTTCTTTTCCTTTTTTTTAAAAAAAATATTCTCTAGGGAAGAGAGGGAAGGGGAGGGAAAGGGCAAGGTACACCTCTGAATTAGGGTTTAGGGGGTAGAGGGAAGAAAGGAGCATAATGAAGTCCTTTCCATCCAAATGTAGGGAATAAAGCCAGCTCTGTAAGGAGAAAGTGTCCTGCAGAGACATGCAGAACAAAAGAATTTTAGGAGAGGTCTTGGATCAACTGCATGGGGTTTATTTTTGTCAGCCAGGTTAAGTGCTTTTGGAAACCTATAGTGTTTGCATCTGTATTTTCCCTCTATTTGATCCTTTCTTATATTTTTGGTGGGCATCCCATCACCCATTGCATTCTTGAATACAGCCAGAAAACCAGTGAAGCTTTGTGCTGAAATGATTTGATCCACCTCGGCACTGCTTTGCTGTCAGTGGTGAAATCTGTGTGGTGATGAATCTGTCATTCCTCCTCCCCACTCATGAAAACATGCTGAGGTCTCTGAGTTGGTCAAGGACTACTGAGGCTGGGGACGCTGATTATCTAGCCAAAATGAAGAATGAATGCCTTAAGAAAGAAAGCGCATGTAGCATCTGGAAGTCTGAAAACATTTTTTAATAGCTGCTTTAGCCAGTATCGGAGTCCCTTTTGCAAGCAGAAATGAAAGCAACAGGGCTAAAACCTAGTCAGTGTTTTAGCAACATCTGTCTTCATAAGATGTTTACTTGCATAAACATGGTCGCTTCCTTATGCCCTTCCTGGAGACTATTAACATAGCTGTGATACTGTGATGTGATGTCATATAAATCAATCCTGTGCATCCATCGTTGATCGATTACATGACAACTGTTAAATATTTATCTGGCGTTTTTCAATTGATCCCACAATTTCAGCATCCAGGTTCCTTACAAAGTGTGAATAATCTCAGTGACCTACACAAATAACCAAATAAATTGAGTTTTTTACTATTTGTGTCACTGGTTTCAAAGGAGCTATGCTGATTTGTGCCAGTTGATGCCCTAGCCCACAGCCTCAAGCTCAAATCCAGAGGGTTCACAACGGAGAGGGACGTGTAGCCCAGAGGCAGAGGGCAAGCATCTCTGCTGAGGCAGGTTTTGATTTTAAGGTATTAGGAAGGTTTTTCAGGTCTTTTAACTACTTTTAATAATCATAGTGTTGAAATCGTGACATTTAACAGTTGCAACTTCTCCTTATTTATTTCTTCATTGTCATTGAAAATAATGAATACTGGATCTTTAAAATCCTGCTAAGGCAGGTAAATTGTAATTAATCATGAGCCCTTCATCAATAACTAATTATTCAATTACATTAAAGATAATCCTGTTTTCAGTGAATATCAATCATTAAATGAACTATTGTTTATTTCTAATTCCTAACATCAACACTATTAATTCTGTAATTGCAAGTGTCATGAAATGGCCAGAGCATAATAAAACATACATGCCCTATAACCTCCCTATTAAATCAGAATGTCATTCTGACAGATACTGTAGTGTTGCAGATAAGTCACCCTCTTTGCAGCCACCTTTCTCCAATTGAAATAGCTGGGATTAAATGAGAAATAAATACTGCCTGTGTCATAGTCAAGCCCGTTTGGAAAGGTCTAAAGAAGCAAACTAATAGTTAGCAGACTGATAATTGCATACGTTTAAAAATAGGTAAGTAGCTATTTACGCTGTCTGGAGTATTAATAACTTTATTTACAACTGGAATAAAGCTCAGCTGGGAGAGCCAACCCCTATATGACATTTCCCTGTTCCATGTGGGAGCAGAGGTGGCTCTAATAGCTGGTGGAGATTTCACCAGAAAATTTTGTAGCAGCTGTTGTGTCTGTATGCATTCACAAATAAAGCGACAGAGGTTTGAGAGAGCATTATTGTACAAAACAAACACAGTACAGGTTATTCATTATCCAAACAGTGCAAACAAGATGAGAATATTTTGTTGTAATACACTGACAAACAGAGATAAAAAAAGCCCATTGCCTTGTAAAGGACCTTGTAACTTTTTGCAATGTGCCGTGTTTACACTCAGCCCGTGTTGCCATATGCTTGTCTTTACAAGCTTGGAAATGGCCAGGGAAATCCCTGCCGTGGGCTGCTGCGCGGCTCCTGCGTCCTTCCCACTCCGGCATATTGTGGTGCTGGGCTGGGTGCTACCAGGGGCGTCATCCCCACTCGGCACAAGGCGGGAAATGGGGCTTGCAGAGATTTTACTGAAGGTTGTGAAGTTCTGGTGGGGCTGGAGGTAAGAGCCACGCCAGGGTGGGAGTAAGAAAAAGGATGCATTCACGCAGGATTATCATCGTTTAATAATCTGGGGGCTCAGGGGGTGATTCAGGTGAGGTGAGCGTGCAGGTGAGCGGTGGTTGCCTGGGTCTGAGCCCCCAGAGCTCAGCACCAGCTGCTCGGTGCCCACGGTACCAGCCCCAGCAGCGCAGACGAGGAGGCGGTCGTCTGTTCAAAGGCTGGTGCCAGTGATCTTTTAATTCCTCTGTGAAATGGAAGTAGACATTCCCGTCAACGCCTGGCTTTGCTGCTTCAGCAAGGCAAGCTGTTTATATTATTAAAAGATGGGTATTTGAATTTGCAAAAGCAGTTTTACCCTGTCTCATTCAATCTTTCTGCTGCGGCAGTTTTGGTCAGCGAGCAGGCTGCGTGCGTTGTTAATAGGCAGTCACGGAGAAGGCCGGGGGAGCAGAAAGGAGAGGAGGGAAAAGGAAGGGCTAACCCTTTTCCATCCGCAATCCCCGTCACCCCAAGCTGCCTTGCTTTAAACGCGGGTAGCCGGATGCCGTGCGGAGCAGCCCTGTGCTGCCAGGAGCCGTCTGGGGCTGGTGCACAGCCCCGCTCCCCACATTGCTTGAGGGCACCTGCAGGGCTTGTGGAGTTCAAACCCTCCGTTTCTATCAGAGGCAGCGGGCCTGCTCAGCAGCAGCGTAACTACTGGCAAAACAGGGGTGTGAGGACGTAGCTGCTTGTGTTTGTCATGCCGTCAGTCCCCCAGATGAGACGGTATTCCTCGTTCTGTTAACGAGGGCTTAACGCTTTCTCTGGCCTATGCTGCTGTAGTGGCAGGTGCTGGTCGGGGCCCCGGGTGCAGAGGGCGCGTTGCCTCTGCGTCCAGCACCGAGTTCGTATCCGCTCGTCCTCTGCTCGTGAACGGGCGGAATTAAACTCACGGGTCTACCTTCTCACTCCCTGAGCTAGCCAGGGCTAAAGCTCCTGCAGGAAGAGCCCAGCTGGTTTGTGATGGGGGAAGGCTGCCTGGTGGGGCTGCAGCTATCCCCGGGTTGACCTAGGGACAGTCCCAGGACCTCGGGCAGGAGGGCCATCGCACCCAGCCCTTCTTCCCGGCAGGAGGAAGGTGCCAGCAATGACTTTGAGTGGAAGCCTGCCTGCAGCTTTAGCTGTTGGCTCCTGGCAGTCAGACTCTGGTCGTACCGCTCCAAGGGGAAGAGGGGAAGATTTCAAGGGGTGTAAGCCCCTGCATCTCGGGTTTCTGGAGCATGTAAGAAATTGTGTGGCTGTAAAGTTAATGATTGCCGAGACATCCCTTAGCTCTTTTCTCTACCTTATGTGTGCCACTTTGGTACTGTTGGTGTATCAGCGAACAACAAGGGCTTTGTTTATCAGATCGATGTAGCAGCATGTATTTTAACTGCTTAATCAACGGTACTGCTCGTGAAGTTGTAACAAGCTTGTCCTAATCGCTGCACCCTGCTGGAAGCTAAATGGTTAATCCCGAGGAAGAGAGATGGCTGTACGGCAGAGTGACAAGTCGAAAAGCAGACCCACCGTGCCACGGCTTAGTTGTAGGACATAAGAGCTGGAGTGGGTGACAGAGATAACAGCATCTTCAGAGTCAGAAGAAGATGTGGGCCAGGCTTTCTGTGCATGACTGCCCCTCTTACCCTGTGCCAGCTGGCACTTGGATCATCTGCAGAAGCATATGTTTGACCAGCCCTCCTGCCAGGGGAAGGTGGTAGCTTGGGCTGATTTAAGGAGAACAAATCAGTGAAGAGCACAGTGAGCAATACAATTGTTTTCTTTATCAGTATGTTGGGTTTTTTTAGTAAACTCTAAGCTGAAAATATTGTTCCCTTTTGATTCAACTTTGGCATGCACACAGACCTGACCTATGGCATAGCAGTCAACATCCATGGTGTTGGGCTTCTCAGGAGGACCATAGCAAAAATTCTGAGAAATGTGTAGTTCCTCCTCCTCTGAACAGAACAGGGGAAGGCTAGTTTCTTATTTGGGGACTGCATGCTGGCTAACATTACTGGAACTCCTTGTTTCTGAGTTTTCTTAACTTCTGACTTGATCTAAGACCACAGCCTGTTCATGTGAGCCTGTTCAATGGAGCCTGCTTATATTNTGCCCCTCCTCTGGACTCGCTCCAACAGCTCCATGTCTTTCTTCTACTGGGGACCCCAGAGCTGGATGCACTACTCCAGGTGGGTCTCACAAGAGGGATGTAGAGGGGCAGAATCACCTCCCTCGACCTGCTGGTCACTCTTAATGGATGCTTGAGATTCTCCGCTGAAGGGCATTAGGTAAGAGAACATATTATTATAATTTTATTATATCTCCTACTTTTTCATGACTTTATGGAAAGTTCAAAGTAGTATTTCAGCATCAGCCTACACAAATAGTATTTAACAGTGGTATTTTCAGTCATGGTGCCTAAAGTTAGGCCCCTAACTGTGTTTAAGCACCTAAATAGATGCCTGAGTTCATTAGAAAGACTAATGACCAGCAATTTCCACTAACATGGATGAGAACTCTAGATGTTCAGTGCCTTTTAGTGCCAAAACATTTATTTATGAGGTTTGTCCTAATCTGGCAACTCATTTTGAGCATCAGAGTTTGAATATGGTATGTCATTGCTGATTTTCTTATCCTGATTTTGCAATCAGCATCTAACTGCAAAGAAGCAATAACTAAGTGTCAATGCAGTTTATGCAGTTATCAAAGACAGTTGGTGTCTCTTTGGGGCTCGTGCTTAAATCATCCACTCCAGGAAACACAATTCACATGTTTGGCAGTGTTAATGTAAAAAATACTGTGTAGTTTTGAATTAAACCAGGCCCTGAAGTGTTTTCTGGATCTAGCATCACTTATCTTCCCCATCAAGGTGCACAGCAGTCAGCGCGGCCAGGCTGTTATTGCTTTTACTGTATTCTAAACACGCACACGCATACACACACATCTGTATCATCAAAATCTGGCGAAAGTATTTGTTGTTGTCTCTAAGAAGGAGTAATACTCTCCTACAATGTGCAATTTATAGGCACTAGTTTTTGCTGCCTCTTATTATAAAAACAATTCATCTCATGGCAGAATGTGTGCTTAATTATAATTTGCTAATGCCCTTGAGTTTTTTAAAGTCTAATTTATTGCTCAAGTGTACTGTAGCCAATATTATCTGGTGACAAAGCAAGGGAATTAGCTTAAGGAACTCTGATTTTGCTACCACTGAATTTGTGATCTGTGACCTTACGCAAAACATTTTACGTTTTGCATGAGTCACCTTCCCCATCTGTTTTTAAAAAAATGACTGGAGATTACCAGGTGAAAGGTGTCATATTTTATTTCATTGAGTGTCAGAGCACTGGATACATTCAGTGCCTTATTTATAATGTACAGCTCTGCATTTGAAACACCTCATCATATTTATACTTTTAATTTGGCTTTACTTTTGCTATTGTTGCTAAATATAAACCACCCACAGATTAAGGACATTGATGTTCATAGTAGTCTAAGTCATATCGATGATTCAACCTGAACTTAGTGCTGTAACCAGTCAGTCCTGCCAGTGGTCCTGGGGCTCAGTCACAGCAAAGCAGCACGAGGGGTGAAACCCATTTTTCTCTTGGCATCTGGTTCAGACCAAACCGGCACTAGCCCACTTGTGTGTGGCTGCGTCCACGTGGTGCATGGATCTGGTCTGTGCTCTTCATTGGCTCCAAAGACCCTTTATCAGCTGTGCTAAGGGAGAATAAAAGCAAGGATATTGTGTGTGATGGGAAGGAGAGAGAGGTCAACTTTTTTCTCCAAAGACATGAGCTTTCTCTTGTTCGTGGCAACTTCAAGTATCCTGCTAACAAATCTGCGCCACTGCTTCTGTTGCAGAAGGCTGTGGAGGTCCTATCAGTGACTGCTTTCGGAGCAACCCCAGGGGCATTTGAGTGAACGTTTCCACCAACTGTTGACATCTTGGTGGCCTCAGAAAGCTGGCCCCCTGTGGCTCATAATGGGATGTTGGCTGGATGAGATGAAACAGGGCGTTTAAACAAAACACACTGTTGTTTTTCAGTTCTTGCTTGCATTCCTGCTTAGTTGTGTGTATATCATATCACATAATGCATCTACATCCTGTGAGGCATGTGCAGTTGATAGAAAAATGTCTTTGATGGGAGTATGCAAAGAAATTCCACTATTTTTTAAGCAAAACTGCCCTGAAATCTTTGTCTTGCTGCTGAGAGTGTTGAGACGTTTTCTTTTCCAGCTACAATGTGAGCACCATTGGGGGAACACTGTGTGCCCCGGGGGTAGACATAAACTCCTGACCCTGCTTAAACTGTGTGGCACACGACACCGAGCACGTCAGCAACATTTGTGTGTTCGGCACCCCGGTACCAAACCATGTGTTATAACACATCATTCATATCCAGCCGACCACGGGTCCGGCAATAATGTTGCAATCACTGGTCCTGATCGCTTCCTGCCAAATAACAATCACAGCCTGTCCTTCCTAAAAATAGAGATCTTTCTTACTGCACAGTAATCCCAGTGCCAGCACCAGAACCATACCTCTCCACAGTCTGCTTCAAGTCTTAAAATATTTTTCTTCTACTTTCTTTCTGGCATAAAGCACAGTTTGGGAAATCTATTAGAGCTATTCATTTTGTTTCGGGGAGTGCAGGGGTGCTAGTGTTTTATTAACACAGTAGCTCTGCTCAGTGACAACATCTGGTTTTCAGTGAGGTTTTGGGGTTGTTTTTTTTTAACTTCATTTTCCAGCTGTGTTGACTCAAGTCAGAAGGCAGTTTAGCCACTTGTGAGAGTGAAGGCTCCAAACACTTAAAGAGCTGAGATATTCTTTGAAACTCCTGAATCTTGGAAAATTAAGGTAGAATCTGACGATACTAATTTTTCCTCCAGAGGCTTCCAGCACTTACAGTTCTGGTTCCAGCCAGGACCAGGAAATTAAAAATCACATGGAAACTTTTGCAGCGCTTTCAGGATGGCTGGAGGTTAGATCTGCACAGAGGCAGAAAGTGCAAGAGGGAGACATAGTTTTCCCTGGTCATTTGTGTTGTGTTGTTCGTGTGTCCTGAAAGATGATTTACTCTGCTCGAGAAAACATGTAAGTCAAAAGAATAAAATCTAGGTTGTCTGGAGCAAAGAATGAAAATGCAGCTTTGGTGTCAAGGCATTAACAATTCATTAGGCTTACCTGTGTCCCAGCCGTGGGGCCAGCCAAGAGGCAGATACTCTTATAGCTAACACCGGCTGTGTGTCTGATGTATGTTATAAATCTCATCCCTTTGGGACCTCCGTTAGCCAGGTGTGGGTACGCGCCTGTGGCTTGAGCTCCAACAGAGCAGGGAATGAGTGGCGAGAAGGACGCATAAAAAGTGCTCCTCCATGCTGCTTGCCGGCTCTCCTGCTTGCTGCTTCCCGGCGCAGCCTGGCCCCCAGCCTTCCCCTGGCCCCAGCCCTGTGACACCCTGCTAAATCTCAGGGAAAGGCTGAGGTACCTTGAAAGGCTGTGGCCACTGACGGGGTACCTCCCCTGCCACCCCTTCCACCATTGCTTCTGTCCTTGCTTCCTTCTCTCTATCCCACGGCATCCGCTTTTTATTCAGGTCTCTTGTTTTCTCTCCTTTCGCTGCTCCTGCATTATTCAGTTTCCTTCTCTGGCGGCGGTTTTGTTTCCTCTTTTTCACCTCTCAGCTCACCGTGCTCCTTGTACAGGAGAAAAACAGCAAGCCATGCAATATTACCTTGTAAGCCATGGCTGACGGTGGACTGAAAGGCAGAGGAGGGAGGGCAACTTTAACACTCAGCGTCTGAAAATTAAGTTTTTGCTTTTTCTGAGGTCAGTTTTGTTAAAGGAGCTCTGGGGTTCTTGCTCCTGTCCCAGTTACTTGACTGAAGCAGGGGGCTGTGTTGGCTTGGGATGTGGACTTCGAGTCTAGACTCTACCTGTGCTTTCACTGACCAAGCCCAGGGGAACTTCACTGATGCAGCAGAAACTTGTCCAGAGCTAAGCTGGTGTAGGTGGCATCCACTGGCTATGACGCCTCATGGTCTCAGTTTCAAGAATGTTACCCCAACCTTTGTCCTATTCTTCCCTCATTTTTTTTCTGAAAAAAAGGCTTAGCCAAACCTTGGAAAAACCTTTGGCTTAGCCAAACCTTCAGTCTGTGGAACAGGAACTCTTGAGTTGTTTTAGGGTTAAGTTACAACTGTGTTGGTTTTTTCCATGCATGTATTATTTTTTTCCTTTCCCAGACTGCTTGAGTCCTAAATTCCCCCTGTAAATCTGCTTTCTGTACCATCAGTTCTCAGAACAATGAACCACTTGATATACCTGATAAGAGTTAACATGAAAAATGAATAAATCATTTGCTACTCCCTTTTCTTTTTTGCTGTAACTGGGTGTTGGTCTATATAATGAAGGAAGTTACATTGAGCAGGAAGTTTAAAAATGCTTAGACAGATGTCATTAAAAAAAAAAAAATCAAAATTGGCTTCCTGCCAAGTGACTGTAATTAAAATTATTCTTCATAGTGAGAAAAAAGCAGATGCAAAGGGAGGTTTCCTGTCTCTCAAAGTAGGAAATATAAATAACTGTTAGTCTCTCCTTTGTGTGTGCATGTGTGCACACATGTGTGTTTGTGTGAGTATACATCTTAATGTAGGACTCTGTTGCTTATTTCTGACGTGGCTTGTGATTGAAAACTTGAGTCAATATCGTGTGGATGGGTGCTTTATTAATCTATCCTTTTTTTGGTCTTGTTTTTAAATTAGATCTTTGTTGAAAAATAATGTATAGAAATTGCAGTATATAAATTGCCCTTTCTGTATTACAGATTACTCACATGACTGCTCTTACAGAAAAGAACAGTAAATTTCTGTGTACAGTGTTGAAGGAAGAACAGGATGTGGGTGGGTGTACACATGTGTATATAGCTATACACATCTATACACATCGTATCGCTATAGCTGATGGCTATATTACTTTAGAAACCAACGCAGTTAATGCCATGCAACTTCCTAGCATACATGGAAGTATACAAGTATAAAACTGCTTCTATCAGCACAATTCCTTTTTTCCTGTACAAGCATCTTTAGTGTGATATAATGCCTTTACATTATACTTTAATTTCATTTTAATTGCAAAGGTTTCTCATCTGATATAATTATACAAACTCTAAACCAGTCTATTAGCCAAATTAGGCAAGTCTATCATCAGGGGATATGCTCTATGGCTCCTTTCTGTCACCACTGTTTAAAAGGGGGCTGATTCCTTTTCTCTCCTATGCATAGATAGGCTAATGACTTACATAGGTTGAAGTAATTCTATCAATCTATTTATTGTGGGGTTTTTTCAGATGTTTCTCTGAAGTTTGTAGTTTCATTTCTTTTTAAAAAGAAGTTCCCTTTGAGGAAGTGCAGACAAGGCACGGGCGTGTGTTTCAGTGTTGATCCATGAGAACTAGTAGATGTTGGTGGAGCAGTACCCCTTGGTCGTTGCTAAGGCTCCTACCAAGCACAGTAATTTGTGTAGAGCAGGTTCCATATACATATCTGGGTGGGACAACGCCGTATTTAGCAGCCTCACGTTTACATGGGCCAGATGTACCACGTGTGGTTCTTCCACTAACGCTCATTTACATTAGTTATGGTATATCTGCACTGAGATGTATTATAGCATAGATACAGTTCCCTGGCAAAAGCATTCTGGTAATACTGTTTCTTCTCCTCACTGTATTGGGATAAATGGGTCCAGTGAGTCAATAAAAGGCATTTGTACTGACATGGGTTTTCCTGAATTATTATGCCATCTGACATTTTTAAGTCAACTATGCTTTAATTTACCTATGCTTGTGAAAGTAAGGTTCAGCCCCAGCACCATTCCACCAATCAGTACATACAACTCTGACATATATCAGATAGCATATCCATACGAATATGCTATACATATAGCATAGAGTATAAGTGTGTGAGTGCAGGGTTTCCATTTGATATTAAGCACATGAAATGCTGAGTAAAAGACAGCAGATAAGCCCCCCAGTGTGTTTTGGGGGTGATTACCACAAGTAGGCATAGCTCTCCTATTCCACGGGTGAACTACAGTCCAGAGGAACAGCTTAACTTTGTTGCTGCTTGCTTCAGGACTCCGCAACCGCTCAGCGTCTGTTTGTGGGTAACCGGTCTCGATGCAATAAGATACCTGCAACGTGAACCGCTGCCTATATTGATAAACCCTGACTGACCGGAAAATCAGAAGCTAGATGGCACGCTGGTACAGTGTAAACAGTTCCTCTGTGATTCTGGCATCTTTGTGTGGTCCTGGAAAAAACTTTCTTTGGAACAGATTTTTGAGTTTCCAGATTATCTGGCAAGAGAGCTGCTAACAAGAGGTTATGAGAACAGCTCAAAAGCAACAAGTACGTGCCTGGTGCAATCCATAGAGCAACTGGCGCCCACTGAGCAGGAGCAGCAGTGACCTGAAAACGTGCAGGAGGAATATGGACATGTATACACGTCCTATGGGTGTTGCAGTGCTCTGAGAGCTGGAGAGTTCTTAATTGAAATAGAGAGGGACTAGTCTGAACGAAAGAGTAAGGCTTTGGAGATGAGATCAGGTTACAAAATCTATCCCCAAGAAGGCTGTTGGAAACTTTAGTAACAGCTAAGCTTATAGGTCTTTGAGAAAATGAAACAGAAACATTTTAAACTCACAATCTACTTTACAGCACAGCCCAAGGCCATAGGTAATCCATCTCTGCCAATCCTAGGATGTCCCCAGTAAGCACATAAATGTTTAAGAACTGCATTGCAAAAGCCTCCTTGTGCCCTGAAAAGAGAGTCCTGTCTCTGTTGAAATCCAGAGGCCCTGTGAAAGGGTTGGGAAGGTCAAATGTACAGCACGAACAATGAGAAATTCCTTTTTGTTCCTCCTGTGCTCTTCTGGAAGCCAGTTTGCCTAGATCTAATCCAGTTGGGTTTGCTGTTATGTCTGCTACTGCTAGGAGAAGTCTGCTGAGCACACCTTTCAGAGAGGTCCCAGGCAATCTGCTGGAGAGGTGTACTGCTGCTTCCCAAGTGGGAAGGGGAGCCACGGTGGGGTTTAATGGCCACTTCTGTGCCAGCACCCACAGCTCCCAAATTCTTGTCTGGTGCCATAGGCTCTAAATCAGCAAATGCTTAAACTCTTGCCTTACTTTAAGCTGCTGAGCTATGACATGGAAAAGATAAGACTGTCTGTGCTGTTGGCAGTGATGTCTTCCTCGCATGCTTCCCCTGATAGTGGCTTGGTATGGCTGCAAGTGTGGAGATGGGCTGTGAGGGGAAGGGAATGGGACAGATTTATTTGGGGCAGGTAGAGGGAAGGCTGGTCCTTCTTCTACTAAAAATGTCAGAATATATACTGATGTTTTTCGCTCTTGTGCTGCCCTGCTGCAGACACTATGTGAGCAGGAAAGGAAAGCAATGGGGTTTTTTTGTTGGCATTTTGGCAAAGCATTTTCATGAGCATGGCTGCCCATTGAAGACATCTGTTTAAATTCCCAACCCAGGATAACAAGCAGATCTGGGCAAACGTTTGGGGCTGTGTTTTTCCAGCAGGTTCGTGTACGTTTCATACACGTGAATCCAGGGACGAGTCACAGATGCCCTGAGCAGGCCTGGCCGGTGCTTTCAGCTGAAACACGTGTTTTGTGTCTGGCACATGGGAAGGAGATTGCATTCCCGAGGAGCTCTTTTGAGGAGTGCTAAGTAAACAATAAATCTCTCCACAATGGAATTTATTCTGAGTGAATTATCAGGGTTAAAAAAATACTCTGTTACTTTCAGCTCTTATCTTTGTTTACCATATCACCAAGGACAGTGACCTGCCTTTGTGCCCTAATACTGAACCGTCAGCAAGAGGGACAGGAAATGCTGCCTTCTCTATAGGCTCAGCGTATAGGCTTAATGAGAATAATATCTGAGCAGCGGTTGTTGGTTTTGCTCAGTTTGGTTTATTCTCTTTTGTTGTCTTACTTCAGCAAACCTAGATAATCTTAGAGAGAGGCCTTTGTGCCAAATTTCTGCACTCTGTAATTTAGTGACCTTCAGATATTTAAACATTATTAAGACCAAGTGAAGCTGACAAAAGAGCCTATATCCTTTTCATTTCCCACTGAGCCGAGCATGCTGCGTCCTGTCTGGAGCCCAGCCGCACGCAGCACACTCTGAACACGAGCCATCTTTCAGCTTGAGCAAGGAGGGAGCGCGCTGACACCGAGCAGAGCACTGGCTGCGTCCCTCAGTGTTGATTACGCCAGGTTCGCAGGAAGCCCTGTCACTCCTGGGTCACCTGATTAATAACTACCCTTAATGAAGTAAGAAATGCATGATGGAAAATATAATCAAATAGGGAGGCACCATCCAGGCTGGAGCAGAGATGCGCTGGTAGTGCTGCATGTGGTGGAACGGTGTTGCCTTGTCCTGACAGCCCCACCTCTGGATTTTGAGGAGTGCAGGATGAGGATTTCTGCACCCGGACACTGGGTGCAGGAGCCTGGTGCCTGCTCAGGGAGCACTTTTGGTGCGGCTCCTCTTCCAGAGGTCTTAGAGCAGCAGCAGTTTCCTAGCATGGTTCCCTCCTTGCAATTTGAGAGGGCAGAGGTGTGGGAAGCAGGGAGGATCCCCGTGGATCCCAACCTCTGTTTGGGACCCAAGGGCATCATAGATAGATAATCCTTGAAAGCAGATCATTTAAGCTTCAAATTGCAACTATTTTTTCTATGCAAAGGGAGGAAAGCAGAGTTTCTTTGCCTGTTTGGTGCTAGTGTCCGGGTGAGTGTATAACACCCATTACAATTTTTTTCCTCTAGCAATTGCACATCGTAAAGCAAAGCTTTAATGATGGGTTAAGTTCACGTCTTTATTTACACAGAAGGAACGTGTAAAATTTCTGTTCCGGTAGTCTGTCCATAATTTTGTTGTCCATTCAAGATTTATTTCATATAATTTCACTACTAACTGCCAAGACTTACCTTACCTGTGAAATTTGTAAAAATTTTTTACAAAAAGCAGTGGAGTTAGTGTTAGTACTGTGTAATGATCAGGCTTTGAACAGGAGCATCCTACGTTGCCTGCCTCCGAGCATGCCAGCAGTATCCACACAATCTCATGATTCAGGTTTACCAGTCTTATTAAAAGCGCTGGAGGAGAGGAAAAGACTTTCCCAAATTTGCTTGGAAAGCTGCGTCAGGACTTGACCTCCTGACTGCGAGCCCCGTGGCTTCACCGCACAGCAGCTACTCCCCCCGCTCCTCCTGCCCTCGCAATAATGTGCCTGGAATCTGACCCTGCATTTCCTGCTGTCACGTTGGTATCAGCTGGAGATAAACGAGGCCTTTTTTTAACTTGTTCCTTGCTTTGCAGGCCACTTTTCTCTTCTGGTTTAAAGAAGAGGCAGTGGTGATGTGGCACTGAGGCAGAGCTGTGTACACGCACTGACTGTCAGCATGGTGTTCGTAATATACTGGCCGAGGCATCTCTTGTGGTAGAGATGAGACAAGACTCCATTATAAGGAGCACAAAAGGGATTTTTCTATCAAGTCCAGTGGAAGCAGGGAGCAAGCGATCATCTTCCCTGGCTCTTCAGCTCCCAGCCTGTGTAGTACCAAGGAGCAAAAGTGGTGACGTGCATATGCAGAAGGCAAAAAAAAAATCTTCCCACATCCTGACCTAGATAAATAGGACTTGGAATGAATTTTCTGATTTCGCAGCACTGACACTTTAAATCTTCTGAGATTTAAAGATTTTTTAATTTTTTTTTAGTCATTTTTATACCATTTCAAATTGATGGATGTGTTACAGAAAATACACATGCATACATGTGTGCGCACATGAAGAGAGGCCAAAAGTACTAATACCAATCTCTCTTACTGTGCCATAATGTGAAATGGGAAGCGAATGTGTTAGGAAAAGCAGTGGGTATGGACAGAAGTGCAAGATGCTCTGGCTCTTCTGAGCTGCATCGCAAATGCCTTGGGAGCTAAGGCAGGGAAAACCGTGAGGTTGCTCAAAGTTACGCTGACAGAAGGCAGGTCTCAGTATGCAAGAGGTGCAAAAGGGAATCGCATCCACTTGCACTTTTTCCGAACATGTTTCTTCCAAGAGGTAACTCAGGCAGAATGTAATCCCAAGTAACGTGCTTTCCAAAATCTTTTCCTTCCTAATTGACCCAACCCTCCCCCCTTTTTTCTTTTAGTGCACCATAAGTATTATGTGACTAGGACTACCAAGATGTTGCATGATACCATTTAAACTAGAGCAGCAAAGTTGGAATAGCAGCAATGTGCCATTGGCTTTGTGATTATCCTGCTTGTTCACTAGAAAGAATTGTAGGTTTCTTTACACACGTGGAAGTCAAAGAAATAATAAGCACCCTTCATCAGTCAGATAGTCTCTATTTATACATTAGGGTAGGTGTGGGAAGCATGAAGTCCTGCTTTTTTTCTCCCTTTTTTTTTCTTGCTGATTTTCATTTTTTACTTTTTAATTAAATTTCTTCATTTAGAGTCACACAGCTGTCTAGGCTTCAGCCATAGATAAGTGGATCTGCATATGACAGCAGCAACCAAAATTGATCTTTCTTTTCCCTCTCTCCCCCTCACTTCCTCCCTTCCCTACACCCCCCTCCCCACTACCCAGCAGAAACAAAATGCTATATATAGACTCAGCGCAGTTTACCCCCCAATTACTTTGTCTGCATGTTTCAATTTCATTCTGTGTCAAGCTTTGCCAAGGTGCCAAGTTTGGCATTTTCAAGAGGAGGTTGGATGCTTAATCCCCGAGGCCTCTCTTGCAGTAACACCCTCCCCCCCCCGAAATGTGCGCTATAAAACTGTGGGCACTCTGAGCTGTAGCTCACGCTTCTGTGATGTTTATTCACATGAAGTTCCCAGTTTTGTAGACTTTTTTTCTTTTTTTTTTTTTTTCAAAAGGTCTGTGTGATTCTAGCGGAGTGCTAGCAGCAGATGGCCAAAGGGCAGGCAAGGATGGCCCATGGTGCTCTGTAAATGGAATATTACCAGCATCCTGCCATCCCACTGCAAGTCTCTCGGTACTTGTTTTGTATTCTCTCAAATCACTCAACACTGAAGTTAGGTGTATAACCAGAATCTCATCTTTCATTATTAAAACAAAAAGCNAGTAACACCCTCCCCCCCCCGAAATGTGCGCTATAAAACTGTGGGCACTCTGAGCTGTAGCTCACGCTTCTGTGATGTTTATTCACATGAAGTTCCCAGTTTTGTAGACTTTTTTTCTTTTTTTTTTTTNAAAAAAAAAAAAAAAAAAAAAAAAAAAAAAAAAAAAAAAAGAAGGAAAAAGGTTTCTAGTTGAAAAGGTAAGGCTGAAAGCATTAAACCTGGTTCAGAAGCCAGAAGGCAAATGAAGTTCAAAATACTATTGTCATAAATCTCATCTATTTTCTAGCCAGTTTCTAAGTATGTTGGGGCCTTGCTAATGTTTGCGATTGGGGTTGGTAATATTCTGAGTATGCCTCGCTGCTGTGGTGTGTGTGACAGGGCCTTTACAGGAAAAGCCTGTAGCTGTGCTCCATCTTTGCACTCTCAGACCACTCCCGTCCCCCTCCAGCAAATCAGCCCATCTACAGGTATCCGTAGATCCATGTGCCACAACTTGTGGTAAAAAGGGCAAAGGATACAGTATTTTGTTAGGTATTTTATATGGGCAAAATTGCTTGTGAACCTCCTGCAGACTGCTATGGCTTATGGACTTCTCTGGCTTAAAAGTGCTCTGTTGTGCTGAATGGTTCAGCAAAAGTGTCACTCCGTGGGTGCCACCTTCGGGTCTCAGTGGCATCTGGATCAAGTGGCTTCCATGTCAGGGCTGGCTCAAATCCAGGCTGGGCAGGTTCTCCTGGGTCTCCACACAGCACCCCAGAGCCTTTGTGACTGATAGGGCAGGATAGAGCTTTAAAAATAAAGAAGAAAGGATAAAACAGTGGCTATTAAAGTAGCGTGGCCATAAGTGAAATGATAGCACAGAGGTGAGTTGTGGGGAATTGTAAAAATAAGGATCTCTTTGGAAATGCAGGGAGGTAAATGAGTGAGGTGACCAGGCACTGAGACAGAAAAGGGTCAGGTTCAAGAAGCAAAAATATCCTTGAGAAGCAAGAGAGAAAGAACAGCACGCCGGGATCGTTGTGGGACTGTGAGGTAATAAATAAATAAAGGCCAAAGCAGCTTACTCATAAAGCAGAAGAAATCGTGAGCAATACTTTCCATTTGCCTTCCCCGTAAAGTCTTATATCATCCTAAAACATGCTAGAAATGACCTTGTTCAGATTACAAATGAATTCTGTATTTTCTCGCTGCTGACCCTGTGACTTCATCCTGCCGCTTTTTGAGTTGTGTTTTTTTTTCCCCTCACTCCCGTGTGCGGATGAGGGCCAGTGATTCAGTAGGTGTGGAGGGGCTTCCCACCCGCGGCAGTACGCCGTGCCCCCCAAATGGCTGTGCTTCCCGACATCCGTCCTCAGCTGGTGCAAATTGGCACAGTTTCTCTGACGCTGTGATTCATGTCTGTGCTGAAGGAGACCACGAAAGGGGCGACCGCCTGGACTGAATACTGTTCTTTAGAAAGATGTGACAACCTGAATTGAATGCTGTTCTTTATAATCTCTTCTCCAGTATGCAACTTCAAATGTCAGAAAGACCCAAGTCTTAGTTTCTCTTCCCGTCTTCAGTTTTTGTGGATCACTTTGACACTGATAATTGCAGAAGAATTCCAGATATAAAAAATATATTTTTGTCCTTACTTCCTGGGATTAAGAACAGGAAGGCTCTCCTGGGGGAGGTGCCGGTGGAGTTTTTCCACTGGCCTTTTTCTTGATTGGAAACGTTCCCATGATTTGGGTACAGTTTGAGTGTCATTACAGAGGTCCAGTTGGCCCTCAAATAACCTACTGTGCCTATCAGTGTAATCAGGACGAAGTCATTGTGTGAAGTAAATCATAAACAGATGGACAGCTATGCCATGCTGCTCTACAAAGGGTAGAGGAAAGCGAAGACACAAAACAGCGCCAGAACATGACACCATGATGGCTTCACTAAATCTAAGCGTGAACAGGCTTAGGGAAATTTCTGTGTTCCCAGATGGAGAAGAGACAGAGTAAGGGAAGAAAGGGAAAGAAATCCTTGAATAGGCATCTGCCAGGATTCATTGCAGACGGCTTTATCTGAATATCTAGAGAGGTTTGTCATAGGATAGCATCATGCTAGCAGACACCCCTTTTCACAGCCAGCTCCCCACTGAGCTTGGGGTAGTGGATTTCAGACTGGCATCTATTTTTTTTAAAGACACTCTTCATGCTTAGAAGCAGAAAAACACAAAAGCTGTTTTAAGTACTATCAAGTTTTTTCACATACCAATTGTAAATTACTTTGTCGTACCCAAGGCAGTCAGCACTTTCCAGAGGGAGAAGAAGAGGAAAAGGCATTGAATAGCTTTGGTCAGAAAAGGTTTTCCCCTTTGTTTCTCCATTTTTTGTATTTTCAGCTAAAATGTGAGAAGTTTCAACAGGTACAGACTTTGCCTTCGTGCCTTGTAGAAAGGACATAACCCTAAAATTTGGAGCTAGAACTGGACATGACATGAGCCACGTTGCCCATCAGAAATGAGGCAGCAAGTGGGAATGACACAGGACGCTAAGGCCCCACTTAGGAAACCTTGCCAGCGCTGTCTGGATAGGGAGAAAAAGGAGACGGAGCTCAAGAGTTGCCACATGGATGGGACGTACCAGCACTCCTCTGATCCAAGGCTTCACACAACTCATCAGTTTTAAACCATATGCTAGAAAATTATTTCATTATGAGGAAAGTAAGGAGAAGGGTTAAGATTTTGCCTGTATTAGGTAGGAGGTGCAGGAGTCTACAGCAAGGAATTGGAGCTTTGACACCAGAAAAGCTTCTTTATTTTCTGTACTTTTAGTACCATCAGTTTCTCAAGGACAGGCTGAGCCCAGAGTTATGATCTTGGCAGCTAAAACCAAACAAAGCTCCTTTTTGTTCAAAGCATATTTAAATGCCTTACAATGGATTTCTTTCTTTTTTTGGTCATTTTAAGTCTATGCATTCAGAGCAGTATTTGCCTGTTTACTCACAGGAGTCACACTGAGGCTGAAAAAAAAAAAAAACTCAGGCTACTTAGGAAGGCTGGAGTTGGTGGGTGCTTGACTCATAAGGTTGTAAATTGTTGGCCTCAGTCTTCAGCACCTCTGCTGGCCCCTTGTGTGCAGGGAGGGAGTATTTACCAGGAGCACCTCACACATGCTTTTGGAAGATGACCAACTAATTAATGTTTGCAAAACGCTTCGCGAGCCTCAGGGGAAAAGCAACTATGGAAAGGCAAAGTTTTATTATTGTTGTACTGCACCTAATGTACATAAAATGTTTTCAAGGCATCAGGCACTACATAAGTGTTGTATGGTATTAAAACTGACCTGCCCTTGTCGGAGCAAATAATAATTACACTGAGTGATGGGAGAATCTTGCAGTTTCTTTGCTGTGAATGTTTGCCTATTTACTCATTCAGAAAAGGTCTTATCCAGCAACTGCTGAAGCCAATGACTTAAGCAGCCACTGGCTCACGCCAATATTTAAGTATCTGCAGAAGGGCGAATTACCGAAGTAATTTATTTTGTGTAAAGCTCTGCTCTCCTCATAGGTTGGACTATGCTCTCTCGGGCATTTTTTTCCCCAAACTGCATGCCTGGGGCTGAGTCACCTCTCAGTCCGTAAGGCTGCCAAGCGTCCAAGGCCATAGAGATGAAGAACGGCCAAAGAGGACCTCACTACATAGCCCATATGATAACCTCTATTTGCAGCATGAAAATTCATGCTGATGCCTTTTAATATAACATAACGTGAGGAAATGAACATTTGATTAAACTAAACACACGGGCCTTTTATATGCAAGGCCCTAATTTAAAGCACTGTCACCTCCATACAGAAAATACCAGCTGGAGCAGGAATGATTAAATTAAATCATCTGGCTCTTGTGTGATACCATGAATGTCTGCTGAGAGGGGGAAAAAAATCCCTCCTCTTTATTCCTGTAGATCTGCAGCAACCACCAAGGGACACTTCTATAGCAGGAAGGATTAAGTCTTGCACGAACTTCAGTGCTTAATGTGCTTTGGACTGGTGACATGCCCTTCGGACAGACCTACCCCAGTTTTATAATTCTCTTTCTCAGCCTGTTGGGCCTCTGGCAGTCCTTTCTCCTGTTTAATTTCCTCCTTGCCTACCTCCCACTGGGATCCTTCACCATTCAGCATTTCTGCCACCCAAGTAGAAATTTTGATTGTGTCAGACAAGTGTAGAAAGAGACTTTCGAGCCTCGGTGGGCTGAGGAGAGAACCGGGGGGGATTTCCTGGGGGCTGAGTGGTTTTTAAGGAGGCGAGAAACGGGCAGTCTCTGTGTTTCTGATGGGCTGAGCCTGCTACAATGCAGGGCCGCAGATTATAGCACGGCCATAAATAGCTGGAGCAAGGTACGCATCGCATACAGGTAGAGAGCCACTTCTGGAGAGGAGCTACTCTTCCCCACCAAACCTAAGAAAAAAAAAACCAAAAACCAAAACGTATGGTGAGGTTACTTGTGTATTAACAGCTGCCTGGCCGGGCACCATCAGCACACTGGGGGCCTGCCCCATCCTTTGTAGAGCAGAGCACCCTGGATGCCCAGTCTCACTCCCAGTTATTTATTCACTTTTCATTCAAGGGCACTCACTTCTCTTGGCATGGGAGTCTGGGACTAGGGGGAGCTGACAAATTTACAAAACTGAGGTCAAACCAGATTTTTTTTTTCCTTTCTTTTAGTTTGTAGCTTGCCTCATAAAGGATTTCCATAGTGATTTTCTTCTCTTTTTCCTGCTTTCCCCCCGCCCCAGATCTTCTACCTGATGGCACTCATTCTGTTCTTGCTGATCACCATGTGTCAGTAGTAATGTAGGTGGAAGCACATTTCTGACTGTTTTGGTTGCAGCTTTTGTGTTTATCTGTTTGGTTTTGGGACACTGTTCAGTTTCAGGAAGTATTTTTATCTCATAGAAGTTTCCTTGTAAACAGTGATGCTACGAAGACCTTGTTTTAGCACCATGAAAGTTACTGGAGGTAGTGCAGGTCTGTCTTCTGTCAGGAGCTGAAGTCTTTGATTCACAAAGCAAAGTAACATTGAAGAGAGTCAACACTGGTGTAACCTTATACTTTCTGGCTCTTTCCCCAGCACTGTTGGGTACATACTTAGAACCGCATTTTCCTCTCCTTACACTGATACAACCCCAGGGAGCTGTGTGGATTTGCACCAAAGTAACGGAGGGAATTTGGCTGCAAGGTCTGTGTGTAATGTGGTTATCGGTGCGTAATTGGTGCGCCGGCCTTTCCCACCACCTCAGAACTTGGTCTGTGACTCGCACCTGCCTCCGCCTGCGCTCACGCCACTTGTGTGGCGACAGACCAGGCGAGAGGGGAACGGGAAGGGTGGACTTAGAGGAGGTGTGAGGGTGAGCGGCAGGCGATTTGAACAAAAAGCTGTAATACTAAATTTATTCGGCATGCTTGGTCTTTACGAGGAGCCGGGAGGAGTTTGTTTGATGAGATGTCTGAAGCAGTGAGTGCTGGAAGAGTTCGTGTGCTGCAGCAGCTTGGGAAGCGCCTCAGCGACACTCCCAGCCCCGGTGCCCACGTCCACAGAAGGTGGGGTCGAGGGCCGACGTGCTGCATTGGCATTTGAACGGCAGCCCAAGCAGATGAGAGAAGTGGCAGGTAACCCATGCGGAATAAAGAAAGAAAGAGAAAGCTTGGGAGTACGCATTTTGGATAGCCTTTTCTTGCTTCTGGGGTAAGAGGCATGAGGAGATGGATCTGGGGACTTGCTTTGTTCCTGTCTGGGAAGGTGTGAGAAAGCACAGTGCTGCTGGCGAGGCTTTAGTGCTCTAAGGATTCAAGAGGAGAGGTGCAAGGCAGCTCAGGAAGCCGCTTGCTGCTGCCTCTTTACCTGGAAACCAGACTTGTTGTCCTGTTTTCCGTTTCTGAACCTATAGTCAAGAACTGAATATTTTGCTAGAAGAAACCCTTCTGTAGGCCTCTGTCACGGGAAGTGGCCAACGGACACTTGGTGATTTTAGATAGGCTCTTCTCTATCTTAAAGCAGTGTATCTTAAAGCAACACCTTCTGCCTTGACCTGCCTCCCGGGGTGAGTGGGACTCCGGAGCTTCAGGGTTCCTCTTCCCCAGGGGCGAGGCTGGTTGTGCCGGGTGCCGTGCCTCAGGGAGACATCTCACTTGGCAGGTGCGGGCTCCACTACAGACAGCAGAGCGCTATTTTCCAGTAAGTATCGCATGCGGACTGCCTTAAGCATTTTTTTAGTATTTGATCCAAGTTCTGAGGATGAAGCCAAGAAATTTTACTTCAAGTTTGTCCCCGTTTTATTGCCTGACATTGTAGGGAGGTTTTACTTTGGTGCTTTACAGCTATTCCAGCATATTGTTGTGGAAGCGGTAAAACATGAGGCAAGCTTTCTTTAAGCAAGTTAAAGGTAGGTGTGTGTTGAACCACTCGACCCATTTTTTTTTTTGCCCATTGATCTGCATTTTGAGTGCTGTCCTGTCTCTAACCTTTGCTTTCTTGATACGGTTGTTAGCAAGGTTGTCATGGGGCAACCCTAACTTGACATAGTATTTTTGCATTTCTTCCCCCTCTCCCAGGCTGAGCGTGGCACGCAGGCTCTGGTTCTGTTAGGGGATGAGCAGGTCCTAGAGGAGGCCAAAGAGAGGTCAAACCCCCAGGCAGTTTCTTTGATCTATCAACAGTTTTTGATCCATTTGATCAAGGAACATTATTGACCAGTTTGTGAAGCCCAGCTATGGCTATGGTCTGAATAGCTCTTTTGGCAATTTGGAAGGGAAGGTGGGTGAGAGACACTGGGGATGATGCTGGCTTGGTTTTGACTCCCCTTCCCCTATCCTGTTGCTATCTGAAGTCTACATTTGAGGGAGAGCCGATGTGGGCTGTGTAGCTATGCATACACAGATAACTCGTGGATCTGCATCTGCACTTCAGCAGATCTACACGTCATCTCTCTGACATGGACTTTGTCACAGTCACACCTGCCCATGAGGCATTTGATTTGGACTGCAATTTTTCAGAAGCTGCAGCCGGTTCAGTCGCAGGCCATGACTCAGCAGCACTAGTTATGAGGAATGTGGTCTCTGCAGCCTTTGCTGCTTCCAAATCAATTTCAGGTGCATGTCACACTCTGTCAGCTACACAAAATTTTCTCTGATTTTTTTTTTTTTTTTTTCATTTCTGGCTGCTGAGCACCACCAGACCATGACCAATAGGATAAGTGGAAATCTTTTATTCACTGATGTGTACTTGGATTACCATTTCCAAAACAGAGGTGGTAGAGGAGGATCTGTGCCTCACTCGACAGCTACTTTGGGAAAAAGTTAGAATCTTGTCTTAAACTGTCGCTAAAGATGGGTTCATGCTGGACGTTGTATGGAAGCAACTGAGGTGCAGGCATATGTTCCCTTCTGCTGACTTGGCTGTGGTGATGCTAACCACAGCCAGCAAAGAGGAGCGAGCAACTGGGAACAGTAACATCTCAAACTGCAGCAGAAAGATTGGCCAGACCTCTCCTGTCAGCACTTGGATTCCCTTGGTGTTCATTGAGGAATTAAAAGTTAACTGAGGGTGGTGGCAAAAAATAGGTTTGCCTGCCTAGAAATCGCTGAAGCCAATACTGAAAAGCAGAGGTGGATCTGAAGGCAGTTATCACTCTTGGAGTTTATATGGGGATTTAAACATGCACCATCCTTGTAGCACATAGGCAATTTTATAATCACTGCTGGTATTTCACCTCAGGGTACTCTGTGGGGTGCAGAATTAATTTCCCACCTTTTTCTAAGGCACTGAGGCCTAGGATTTGCTGTCAGTCATAAAGGAGAGCTGGTGGTCAAACTAGATGCTTGATTGAATGGTCTGGGGTGGGTGAGAGTGTACCACCACACCTCTGGAAATCAAACCGAGGAAACATGCACCCAGAGAAAATGCCACAAGATGTTACATGGCCATTTTGCTTCCACATCAACAGGAAAAGATACTACAAGGCTGTGCAAAGCATAAGACAAACTGCTGTGCAGTGGCTGCAAAATTAAAATAGAGGATGTTTTATTGCATGCAATGTGGTGCCTCCTTTCTTCCCCCCACATCTCTACTTGTTACAGAAAGGAATCTCTTTCTTAATGAAGAAACACCCAATCCTGAGTAAGAAGCAATGTAGATTTTTTTATTATTTTTTTTCAGGGGCTTAAAGTGGTATCTTTGCCCAACACCACCCCCCACCCCAGCAAACCTGCCAGCAGTTGAAAGATATAAATAGGGACATTTAGGGAGAAAAGCATGTTTAAGTTCCTTTGAAATGTGCTTGGCTAAAGGAATATTTTGAAGAGAGGGAGTGGAAAAACAAATGGAAAATATTTTCTTTGAAAGGAAAGGAAAAAAGCAGCAAGCTGTCCTTCCTAAATAGAGATACTTGGCTGGTGTGTACTTTACGCAGCCCTGGGTCAGACCTTGCAAACAACTACTAAATTAGGTCCAGCTACTTTGATGCTAAAAGCATGGAAGTGCCAATAATTAAGTTGCATCAGATGTAGGAAATGACTGATGTGTCTGCCATGCTCACGATAGCAGAGTTCACTGTGCTGCCATTTGACCGACCCCTTTTTCTTTATGTAAGCAAAAGGAATTTTCTTCTAAGGAAAATCAGCTGGTTTTCACCTTTGTTTTGTTTTTCTGAACTGCTAATCCCCTGAAGGTATAGAAGCTATTTGAAAGAGCAAATCAAAGCTCCCATAATTTAGTGTTATATTATTTGTTGATGTATGGTTTGATTTAGTGGCTACTTATTATATCAGGTTACCATATAATTATCTTAATTATTGACTCCAGAAGTAAGTAGAGGGATTATGAGAGAGACAGGAAGGCCCAGTGGAAAGAGTATGGCTCAGAGAATCGAACACATCACGGTGTACTCTGGGCTCCACCACTCATTTACTCTCAGCCTGAGCTCTTCCCTCAGCCAGCCTGTCCGTGAAATTGGGAGGAATTGCAGGGACGGGACTCAGATGCTGACCCAGGATTCAAAGAGATGCAGGAGAGCAGTATAAAAAGGCTAGAGGAAAGTTCTCAGAAAGAGACATAAAATTAGCAGAAGAAAAATGAATACACACCACAGCATGCATTTGCATCAAAGCGTGGAGCACCTGTGTGGTCATGGAGAAGAGCAGTTTTGCCACAAAGGCCTGACGTTTGAGTCGAATCACAGTTCATTTCCAGCCTTCTGCTGATTTCCTGTGTATCCCCCGGATCCCCTTCTGCAAAACAAGGATGATAAAAATCATCCGCCTGTCTTTGGTTTTAGCTATTCAAATTATTGGAGCACAGCTCCTCGCACAGCCTTCAGCCACAGTTCTCACGACATTGCTGCCATTTGTGGCTTTTAGTCTCCTAGTCATTTGTCGACCAAAGCCAAAGGTTTGAGTTAGTAAGCACTACTTCAATATAAAAGCAACATTGGAAGGCTGTCAGTGCAGTCTATACTTACTGTATTGATAATATTTGACGTATACTGACAAAATACTTCATCTATTGACAAGCTGAATTGCATCTTTTTCCCTTAGAGAGGAGCAGACACACTGGTTCTGCTCAGCCTGCACAAATTACTCTCTCTGGGTTTGCATTTCTTTCCTGAGTCAAAAAACGGGGATAATAGAATGTATCTATTTCCTTCCTAGAAAAGATCAGTTAATGTGAAATGGTGCATGGTGGCTTAGTGCTGAATAAGTGGGATACCCTAATCCAGCAAGGTATCCTCATTCTATTGTACGCCTTTTCTGCATACCATCTGGAGTTGTTCTCTGCTTAGTATTTTCAGTATGTACCATATGTTTTTGCATGAAAATTCAATAAAATATGCATTATACATGAAAAGTGCTGTAGTAAATAAAGGAAGGATGGAATCCAGTCCCCTTTGTGAATGGCAGGGGCCCCAGATCTTCATAAAAGGTTTAGTCTAGTCTGACGTCTGTGCTTTTCTCCAATTTACTCCGTGTCAGTCTTTAGGAGATGCTCTAATTTAAAACAAAACTCTGCTTTCCTGATGAGGTTATTAGATGTACTTTGGCTGCCCTCTGCTGAGAGCACTGAATAAGACAGGGGAGATGTCCTTTTTCCAAGGAAGGTGACAGTGGGAAAAATTCTCTGCTTGTCCATGCACCAAGTTGTGCCACTACTGCTGGTGGTCATCCGTGGTTTGGTGTCCCTCGCCGTCTGTCTGCTGTCAGAGGCAAAATTTTCTGAGCTACAGCTCTGTTTGGGTTTTAGTGCCCAGCACTCATTGTCAAGGGCCGGGTGTTTTTGTAGACTTATGAAAATGTGGGCTCTGACATTGCCCACCACGCAAAATTAAACAGCATTACACAAGGGGTGGCCACAGGAGGAAACAGGCTTCTCTCCCCAGGCGCTATTGCAATCCTGCTGGGTGGGATTTGAGCTGTACCTCAGCCCCCTCTACTTGGCAGAGCAATTTGCCGCTGCGTGCTGTTCCTCATCGGGGTGTCGGTTTCTTCAAGTGCCATCTCCCACCCCTCTGCCAGCACTTTGCTTTGTTTCTATAACTGGGAAAGGGCAAAGGGTTTGCTCCAACATCAGCAGGAATAACTGAAGGACTTGCTCTTTCCTGGAGACAAAGTGGTCCCGGTCTGCCACGCTCCCGTCTTTGGGAAGAAAGAAGGGTCCTGTGCAGATTTTAGTGCATGTATAATACAATAGCTCTGTTGTAGCTATTAATGCTCTCTGTAATGTCCTGTTTTTAATACTTCCTAGCAAGTTGATTTATTATTATATCTTCAGCTGGGCTGTGGACCAAAGTGTTTTGATGATGAAAGGAATGTTATACACACATTTAATTACTGCCCACATTTTTGTATAATTTTATCATTTACTGTTTTAGATGAGACATCGAGTTCTACAGGAAAAATGCCCAGTAAAAAATAGATGATTTAAAAGCTAATCTGAGATGAGTTTGGCAGTTAAATGTGAGAAAATGTAATTGTTCCTTTCTTCCTGCCTTTTCAGATGGTCCCTGATTACCAAAATGTACAAGAGCTCCCTTATCTGGACATGGTGATTGCAGAGACATTGCGCATGTACCCACCTGCATTCAGGTATCTTTTTTTTCCCCCCCTTCTGATTCCACAGGGTAGATCCTTAGCTCTATAAAATGGAAATCTGCTGTTGGCAGCCCAAAGTGCCCTTGGTCTCTGTGCCAACATCAATACTGCTTGTGCATTTGAAAGATATAATGTGCCCTATTGAAGGAAAACTGGCTAGCACTGGTATTTCTAAAGGAGTTTTTTTGCAATGGATTGGCCAAGATTGCTTCCTCACCATTCTTCCCATGCCCCAAGGTTAGAGGATGAAGCCATTTTGCAGCAGGACTGGCCTTTGGAAGCCAGATGATGATGCTTCCGTATGCCTCAGGCTTCAGGGATACGAAGCAAAGACCTATCCTAGCCTGCTGGCTGGTGGATGAGTTACCCTGCTGGTCATTAAGGCCCTGATCTGTGGGAGGGCTGCACATTCAGAAAACTGTGCTTTACATGTGTGTTTAACTTGAACCCATACCGTTTTGCATTTAGTACCGTGCTATACTAATATAGCTAAGCTAATGGCTGCATCCATTAAATTTTGAGTTTTGACTCAATTCACACAAGACTAATTTTACTAAGTTATATTGATGAACTGAAAGCAAGGGGAAAAGAAATTAGAAAACTGTTTGATTGTCAAATTTCCAAATTATCAGAAGCATATATGCAAATGTTAAGAATGGAACTTGTCAAAGCGGTCAGCCAGTTGCACTTCTTCTCATGAAGCTGGGGGAAAATTCAGATGACTGGAAAGGAGCCAAATCTGAGCTTGCTGTGAGAGCCTTTGAAAAATTTACCCCATGATTGCAAGCACCTTAAAATAAAAAAGCTCTAAATCATATTGTCTTTTATATGTTCACAAAGATCAGAAGTGAAGATTTTTCCATGGACATCTGCAGGATTGTTGGGAGAGTAAATGTCAAAGATACTTGCTCCTGGATGAGATGACTGGGCTTTACTATGTTATACATGGCATACAAGTGGAAATTGTTTTGCCAGTTAAAGTGTCAAGGATCTTTGAGTTTCAGCTGAAACACTGGGAAACAATCAATGTTTGTCAGAAGGGAAACAGAATGAGAATGGAGCAAACTTGTTCCAAAGTTTTGGTTGATGTTGTCGGTGGTGTTTATTGATCTGGCTTTTACTCTGATGGATGTGGAATGGATAGGACAGCCCAGTGCCTTGGAAAGATGCTAATTGCCTATGACAAGGATAATGCTGAGTTAGGGGAAAATTCAGTTGCAGCTAAGTTTGTTACAAAATGAGTTGTTTTTTTTTAAAAAAAAAATGAGCTTAGTAGCCAGAGAACTTTCTTCCCCAGAACTCATGTTTCCACTAGCACCAAATTCATGTAAAGATGAGAAGGATGGCTTGTCAATGTGTTTTTTAGCATGCCAGTGTTTTGTTCCAGGTTTGGAGCCTCTGTTATTTATTTATCTATGAGAAAGAGAGAGATGGGTGACAGAGAGAAAAGAATGTGTTCCTGTAATGATACCAGACTGACAGCCCTGAAACTGAAATCTTTGTTCAACTTTGTAGGCGCAGGGCGGGGAGCAGCAAAAGGAGCTCCTGAATGTTGTCTCACTCCTGCGCTCCCAGCTCCTAGGCTGAGATAGCAGGGCACCCGCCTGGGTCCGGACTGGTTTGGGGTCTGTAGCCACCACCCAAGCGATGAAAGATCTAGATCAGGATCTGCCACCACACATGCACACCCACACGCAGTTTTTTTTACAAGGCTCACAGACCCAAGCTTGGCTTTGGCAGGCAGTTTTTCTCAGTCTTCTTGTCATGATGAGGTTCCTAAGGACAGTCCTACTCTTTGTCACCTGTCACCACAGGGTGGGAGGAAACTGGAGAGTTTTGTTGCTAACGTCATGCCTATCTTTGATGAGTGTATGTGAAATGCAGTTTCCCAAGGCTTGTGAATTGGTTTGTATTTTTGTAGCAGCAGAACACTTAGCCCTAATATTAAAACCATCCCTTGCTAAGTTTCAGGTGCTGTCCCAACACGAGGGACCTTCTCAAAGAAACAAACTCAAAACTGTATTTGATGTATTTTTTTTCCTGAAAGCAAAGCAGCATACTCTTTCTGCCTGTTATTAGAGATGACTGACACATTTCATCTGCGGTTTTCATAAAAAATGAGTCTGAAACCAACATTAGCAGCAAAATTGCAGTTTAACAGTTAACATTTTAGAAAACCATAAGCAGCCAGAAATGCTTTACTGTGACAAGGGCAAAAGTTAGCTAGCTGGGTTGGAGCTGTGTGCTTCTAGGTGGAGGTGACTGTAACCTGAGAAGGTTACTAGCATCAGCAATGGTTGCTGTATTTATCTGCTGGGAAAGTGTTACTCCCAAAATTCCAGGGTCAGTCCAGCTGAAGAGATTTGCTTTTATGGTTCCTTCCTGCTGTGTTTTTACCTTTATTAATCATCTGGGACACATGACACTTACTGTTGCAGGTTCACTCGGGAAGCAGCTAACGACTGCGTAGTGCTGGGGCAGCGTATTCCAGCTGGGGCTGTCATTGAAACCGCAGTTGGACATCTCCACCACAACCCTGAGTTCTGGCCAGAGCCTGAGAAGTTCATTCCTGAGAGGTACGTGGAGTAATGCTTTCCATTCATAGGTTGAAGTCCTTTATTTGGGCCTGTTTAGATCAAAGGCCTGCCTTAAATGCTGTTCCACACATTAGCGTGGGCACAGAACTCCAGCCTGTCCAGTGGAGACACCAAATCTTGCTGCTCCTTCACAGCCACAGTCACCCACTACTCACCCGAAGCAGTATTTCCACCAAGAGGAACGCAGTTTGATTTAGATCATAAAAATATGTTATTTCTACCAAATCAGACAAGTGGTGATAGTGGCACATCGCACAGAGGGTGCGAGGTTTGGTCAAGGTTGAAATGTGGTGCAGTTTTTCAGACCTGTTTCCAAATCAGATGCTGCAAATCGTGTCGCCTCTGGATGCAGAAATTGTGAAGTGGGATAGCATATTCACTGGCATGGAGGTACCCAGGAAACTCGTCCAACTCCTGGCTGGTTTAGACCAGCCTTTTTACTTAAGATCTTGTAATGGTGTGGATACAATGTGAGTGGAGAACCTATCACATCTCCCACTGGGAATTTTCTCTCTGTCCATAATTTAGTATCCTGGGTTCTTAGCTCTGCTTGGCGATACATGCTTTCATGTGGAACATTTATTCTCTTCAACTTGAGGGGACACTGTCAAGTTGTGGTTTTGTACTCTGCCCTATCGTACAGATGCTGAGTTGAGCTTACAGTGAGAGTTTCAACTGATGTGGTGCTGTGTTGAAGCACAATTTAGTTTTGTGGGCAGCTATATTTTAAGCCATTCTGTGGGCAGCTGCATTTTAAGCTACCACTACATTGAAAAGTCTACTAAGTAAAAAAGTGCATGCTTCACAAATGACACACTGTGTGTGAGGCGGCAGCCCAGAACCATCTTTGCCAGTAAGACAACACATGTATGGTGCAGGTGCAGGTGTGTTTGCCCAATGCTCCTTCCGGAGCAGATCTTAGGCCATGAAGAATAGTAATGCCAGGGTTAGAGAAGCCCAGAGGTTTTGCTGGAGAGGAATCTGAGCAATTACTGGAAGTCCGGGTGGGTTTTTTTAGCAACACCTATCTAGAAATGCTGTCTTAATTTTTTATTCACCACTTTAACAACAATATGAAAGCACATTACAGGGAAAAATGGATAGTGGGTACTGCAGTCCCCTTGACTGATGGTGCTGTTTGTTACGAGTCTGAGATTAATTCCGTTTTGAAATTTCTGTGAGGAATGAATCACGCTGCTTTTTGAAGTAGTAGCCCAATCTTGTTTAGGATATCTAAGCATGGGGATAGAGTTAGCAGAAATACACAATATTATTTTTTTTCCAAACCTCAAAATAGCCTGTATTACCTCTCATTTCTTTCTACTCTGCATGAGTTCTCTGGGCCTTAGCAGCTTAAAGTTCTTGCAAACTGTATCCAAAGAGATGAGAGATTTTCAGAGATGACCCTATGCATGAAGGACAGAACCTTTAGCCTCCTACAGAACTACAGAAAAGTAGTTCTGTACTACCAAAACAGGTCCAAATACCCTATGGCATGGGAGGAGTATGTAGATTTCCAGTGTAATGCCATTGCTGTAAAGGTTTCTGTGTTTTAAGGAACCATTCTGAGCAGGGACTCAGCACAGGCCAGAATGAGTCTCCCCTTGTTGATTATGCATTGGCCCTAATAAACTTGTACTGACTCAGACTCTGTACTCTTGTCTGTACATATTCTGTCTAGTATGCATCCATCTTTGCAGATGTCAGCAAACAGATTTTACTTTTTTTCCTTTGGACTGCTGTTCAAATAGGAATTTTGTTTCCTTCCCTGTGGGAAAAAAAAAAAAAATGCTTAGTTCTAAGAGGTTGATCAAGTATTTCCAAGCTACCTAGTTGATGCAGATCTGCATACAGACTGCCACATTAATCAGTCTTTCCAATTGGACTGAGGTACTTCAGCTCTAAGAACAGAGCTGTCTGCCATTTCAGTGTTTCCCAATGGGGAACCTGGTCTCTTTGGGCCCAGAGCAGAAAGAAGGGCTGCACTGCACTGTAATAACTGTCTTCCTTCCATGGCCTGTCCAATCCCGTGAGATTTCATCTCCCCTTGCAAGCTTCAAAGAGAAATTCCCGTTGATCTGCATCTGCAGTGCACAGGAGGGAAGCGCTGTTGCTAATTCTAGTTAGTTCACGTTGCAGCCCGTTAGTTTCCTCTTAGCTGTAATCTCTCCCTCATACAGGCAAAGGTCTCTACAGCTAGCATGTCTGCACCTGAAGTTATCGTTCTTCTGAGGGTGGTCATCAAATGAAGGCAAGCGCATTAAAGATAAACTGGGAGCAATACTGATGTCTGTCTGTCCTCACAAAGGCTGATGGCCATAAGTCAGTTATCTGTTTACTTAAGGTGTCAACCCCATCAGGACATAATCTGTCAATAGTCCCCTTGACCTGTCCATTAAGACCAATTGAAATAACCGCCTTTTGAGACGTAAATGAAAAACAAGGAATCAGGAGCAAAAAGCGTTTCTTGAACCAGTTTCCATCTCTGCACCTTCTAGGTTTACAGAGGAGGCCAAGAAGGAACGACATCCCTTTGCATACCTGCCTTTTGGGGCAGGACCCCGTGGCTGCATTGGCATGAAAATGGGTTTGCTGGAGACAAAAATTACTCTGCTGAGGATTTTGCAAAAGTTTCAATTTAAGACCTGCCCAGAAACTGAGGTTTGTACATGCAGAGACTTAAAGGCCACACTTGTCAACTTCAGGGAGCTGACAGTGTGTCCTCGACAGGGTGACTGACTTGCCTTTGTGACTTTCTCTTTGTTTGAGAAAACTGCAAGAGCTACTTCCATAACGAGGTGGGAGAAGAGGCCTGGACTGCATGTTTTAATCGAAATGTGATTTAACCTTTATGATTTTTCCAACAAAACAAACAGTTACACAGCCCTGCCTTAGTGGAGAGCAGTGTAGCAACACCGCATTCGAAAGACCTTGATTTATACAGGGTGAGAAGGGGTGTGTACATCTTTCATGGGATCTCAGCACTTTAGTATATGCCTATTGCTATATACATTGCACCTGGCACTTACTCAGCAGCTCTAGAGTTTACAGAGTTAATTTCTTTCTGTTCAGATCTACAGTATACCTGGGCAACCACTGCCTCAGCCCCTGGCGGTAAATTCTATTTAATATTATACTACCACAGCAGACTGTAAAACAAGTACTTTAAAGCTTCCACAGTAATTCTGGTATGAATTGGTCCCCCAGCAAAAATGTCTGTCTGTATGTGGGGGTGTTATACACACATAAACAAATACATACAACTGTACGTAAGATGTTCTTTTTTCTTGCAGATTCCTTTGCAGCTGGAATCAAAAGCCACACTTGGACCAAAAAATGGAGTTTACATTATGCTCGAATCTCGCTAAAAGAAAATGTACATCCTGAAGCCTCCTGGGATGAGACCCCTTGTTCAGTGACTCACTGGGTATAGCTATTTTCAAAACCCCAAAGACAGGTAGGAACCTAAGGCCCACTGATGGTCAGTAGGTGCTGCCTCACTGCCCTCCTGTGGGAGAGCCTCCAGTCACTTTTTAAAATCAGATGTGGGCTCCACAGTCTTTTTGGTGGTTTTCAAATTGCTGTGAATAGTATCTGTAAAGAAGCATCCCACTTTCACTTGCTTTTCTACATTGCACTTCCTTTCACTCATCTTTGAGAATGCGTTCTTCATACTCAAGTTCAATAAATGGAGCAGGTGTTAAGCGTACACATGATTTAAAATAGATTTTAATTATAATTCATTATCTCACACATCCTTCTCATGCACTTGTGAGTCCCTACTCTAGAAAAAGCCCAAGAGGCAGCACAGTTACAGCAGAAGACCTGGGATCCAGTGCATTGGATTTTATCACGAAGTCTGCTAAAAATCAGAGCTGAGTCTTCTGCACAATGCTTAACCTCTCCCTGTGTCTGCAAAGTGAAAGGAGTTGCACATTCTTCATGCTTTTGAAGAGATTTGAAATACACTTAGATTAACAATTTGCACTTGGCACATTGCATCAACATGACTGAAGAGGAATGAAGACTTCCCCTGCCTGCTTACCAATTAAGTTCTGGTAGCTAAGACCAAAGAAATGAGGTGACAGCCATTCTGCTGAACTGCTGTTGAAAAGGTGGAGAAAAAGAAGATACAAATTTAAAGAAAGCAGGAGAACTGGAGGAAATTTAAGGGTAATCAGAAGGTGTTGGTACAACTTCTGCTTCACATTGAGGCCTCTCCTTTTCAAGCATTGCAGTTGGCACCATCCCTGTCTAGCTCATTGCCTCAAGGAAATTAAGAGCGTTGCATGCACGAAAGCCAATGGCAAGGGAGTGGGATCCCGGATCAGCAGTCCCAGCGGCTCTCTTGATTCCTTATGTGACGCTGGAGCAGGTCCTGTCCCAAGCACCTCACTCCACTCAGGAAGGAACTTGTCTGATTGCCGGCTGCAGCAGCACCATGGATCCATTCAAGCTGTATGACTGTGCACACGCATCTTCACAGCCAAAGCAGCAATACAATTCCTCTCCTCACATTCCCTCCGTGCTCTTTCCTATACCTCTACAAAGCCCTTCAATCACCACACAGCTGGTGGAGCGTCACACAGCAGTGATCAATTGACCAAAAAAACCCCAACAAAACACAAAAACATTTCCTTCAGCGGGGACCACAAGCTGGTTGGCTGTGCAACAAAACCCTGAGAGGAAATGGTCTCAGTATCAGGGTCTTTTTTTTTTTTTTCCCCTTTTTTAAAATTTTTATAAATAGCAAAAATTCTTATGGCACTGTAAAAATAAGGAAGCACCTTTTGGTTTTTTGCAAGTGTTGACCTTCTGCCTGTTGACATATTCTGCTCAAGGTTTCCTTTGGTACAGCATCTCTCTTGGTGGTACGCACAGAGAAGAGTCATGGCAGCAGGAGGAAGAGACTGACTGCTCAGTTTCACTGCAAGGATTGCTGGAAGGATCCCTACCTAGTTCCCGAGTTTCTCTCCCGCAAGCACCTGTAGCTGCATTGTTCCCACATGCTGCCTTAACACTGATCAAATTACTGTATCTTGCTCCGGGAAGGTTTTGCCTTTCTCTTTCATGTCTGGGTTTTTTGGGTTGGGTTTGTTTGGGGTTTTTTTTGTGGTTTTTCATTTGTTTTGGGGTTTGTTTTGTTTGGTGGTTTTGGGTTTTTTTTGTTTGGTTTGGGTTTTGTTTGTTTGTTTTTAAGGACAACGGTACAGGTAGTAGTGGTGAAGTACTGCCCTGGCAGTCTTGGAATTGTTCCGATTTCCATGGAGCAGCTCTGGCAGGCTAAACAGAAGTGTCCTGTTACAGACACACCCGTTATATGAATTACTGATGGAGTGATTGTTATTTATCTGAAAAGCAACACACTGTATCCATCCTAGTTGCTACACGTTATCCATCATTTTTCTCTCTTGAAAATAGCGTGCTGGCAGCTGATTTACTGTACAGCTTATATATACAACTGGCAAAAAGTTAGATGTGCCTTGCCTAAAAACTTCTTACCTACCTGAGGGAGCAGGAAGTGCATTCCAGTCTCGAGACAATTGTCAAAGGCTTGTTTGTCCCTTCAAATTTTTTTTACTGTTTTTCTTCCTTATGTGAATTAGCAGACCGTTGTGTGCTTCATTCCATACTCCAAGTCTAAATCAAGCTTGTGCCTTTCTTCTATATGCTTTTGTATGGACTGTTCTACAGCTTGTCTGAATGCTGTTTATATCCTCAATATTTATCCAAGATAGTGCCACTAACGTGTAGAGCAGTTGAGCAAGTCATATTTCTGTGCCTGAACAGAGCATTATCATCTTGAATACCATGTTGACACCACTGGAAAAACTCAGTACTGCAGTGGTTACAATTGTGCATCACATTTTACAGGCTTGGGAACTGCACCAGGAGTCTTTCCCTGCTGCTTCTAAGTTGAACGTGGACAGTATATGTGCAAGTAAACTTACTTGAGTCTGTACTAATGTTTTTTTCAACTGTCCTGCAAAGTTTTCTGTTTGGGAAGTATTATGTTTTCACCTGTCAGTTTATAGTAGTATTATTTTTGCAGCCGTGGGCCAAGTCAGATTTCTGGAAGTGCATCAGCCCTTGTTCTACATGCAGAGACAGCTAGAGACGTAAGACAGAGAAAAGGCTGCCAGCTTTCCAGTAACATAGGAAGAGCCCCAAGCCATTTCTTCCTTTTAAACAACAGCTGCTGATACAGTCACCAGGCACTGCACGTACATTTTACCAGGATACTTAATGATGCTGGCCCTCGCCCTGGCTGTGGGCTCAGCCACGTACCTAAGGAGCAAGCTGTGCTGAGGGACTGGCGCTGCTCTAGCCCCCTGGAAGCACACATTTGCAAAAAACAAGACGTGAGACTGACAGCAGCTCTCCAAAATTGAAACTAGTAATAGCATGTTAATCACAGTGACATTGTGCATTCATATAACGTGGTCCTGAACTGATCCTGAGCAGAGGTGGCTTTAGGATTCATA